>OX421452.1:21086049-21113549 GCA_949126865.1 Montipora capitata
GGGAGCCGCAATATTAGCAACCTTTGATACTTTATATTTTTCCTCCAATACTATCGCGGCTTTCATATCGTTCACCACAATGGCATTAAATGGACTACACCTCAACTCATATAATACCTTCATGATTCTTTCACTCCTGAATTCAATTAAAACAGGTGTCAGCTGGACCGTTGCACAGGGAGCAAAAGAGTTAGCTGACTTTGCCAAGGCTTTGTGTCGCATCCAATACTTACTTGAGTATGACCATAGCAGCGTTCAAAAATTTCTCCAAAGTGCCTTTGTTGATTGTAAGAAAAGAAAATTCTTTACTGGGGATAAAACAAACACCATCTCCTTTCAGAACGTGGTATGTAGTTGGAATGGTAGATGGGAAAGACCTTCTTTGAAATCGGTGTATTTAACAGCTGGCAAAGGTGATCTTGTTTTCATTACTGGTCCCGTTGGTTGCGGAAAGTCATCCATATTTTATGCTATTTTCAACGAAATGTCAGTACTTGACGGAGATATCACATATCAAGGAAAAATTGCGTGGATTAGTCAGCAGCCCTGGGTATTTTCTGGGACAGTAAGAGAAAATATCTTGTTTGGGGAAAAGTTTGACGTGAAGAAGTATGGCAAAACGTTAGGGGCATGTGACCTTTACAAAGACTTTGAAATGCTCCCTTTTGGGGATATGACACGTGTCTGAGAACGTGGAATAGTTTTGAGTGGGGGGCAGAGAGCTCGTGTAGAATTGGCGCGTGCAGTCTACTTTAATGCTGATATCTACTTGCTGGATGATCCATAATCTCGTACCCAGATCTCCCACGGTCATACGGAAGGGAGATCTGGTAAAGTTCGATTTCAAGCATGCTCAGTGCCAGCAAGGCCCGAAATACGGGCTTTTCTATCACTGCGCATGTTCGTACTCTCTGTTGTGACTTTTGCGGAATAAACACGGATTTCGAGAGTATTCTTGAAGAGATTCTTTTGGGTAGAGGACAAGGAAACCTTAAACTTAAGCCCAAACAGAAAGAAGCGCTACAGGCGATTGTTTTTGAACGGTCGAAGCAACTGCAGAATCACTGAAACGAGCGCTTAGGCTTAATCAGTAAACGAGTGCTATTTTCTTCACAGGATCTCGAGCAAAGTGTAGTTAGCCAAACCGTAAATTGAAAGCTAAACTGTTAAAGAGGATTTAGGCCTAATCACTGAAACAAACGCTTAGGCTTAATCAGTAAACGAGTGCTATTTTCTTCACACAATCTCGTGAAAAGTATAGTTAACCAAACCGTAAATTGAAAGCGAAAATGTTAAAGAGTGCTTAGACCTAATCACTGCAAAGAGCGCTATTCTTGACACGATCTCGTGAAAAATGTAGTTAATCTAATCGTAAAATTCACAATTGATCACTACTTAATGCGCGAGTCACGCTTTAAGAACGATAAATACTGTTTTGAATAAATTACAAAATTCAACTTGAATTTATTAGTTTCTGCGAACCGCGTAGCCAGCTACGCAGAACTTTATTCGAATGGCAGGGTACGTGGCGCTTTCTTCGGTACCATTTACACAAATGTCGCAAATTTTCAAAATGATTTGCCTCAAATGTAAAGCTTTTCCGGCGTCGGAAAAAAACAAAACTTTCCTCCGCCCAACTGGCATTTATTCAAAACAGCACATGAGCTTGCAAAAACTAAACCTTCACTAAGTGCCCCGCGAAATTAGCCAATCGGAGCGTCGATTGCATTGCCGCAACCTTTTTTTAGTAGCCAATGAAAAATGGCGTACTGTCGAACTTTACCAGATCTCACATTTTCAGTGACAGAATGAGATCTGGGTACGAGATTAGATGATCCATTGAGTGCAGTTGATACAAAGGTCGGACAGCATATTTTTCAGAACTGCATCACTGAACACCTTATTGCAGGACAAAACTCGGTTGATGATCACCCACAATTTTCAAGTGCTCAAGGATGCCAAGAATATTGTTGTTATGAAAAACGGAGAAACGTCAATGAAAGGCAGCTTTGCGACATTGCTTAAATCTGATCTGAATGCAGTAAATTGGTGTCCTGAAACGAAACAAGTCGCCCGAATAAAAAAAGGAAAGCACTTCGACCCAAGACATAAACAAACATGAAACCGAAAGGTGGGAAGATGTCACTGGACTCGAAAATGCCGACGAAGATCTTTTGGCTGGTTCTATTTCGTGGGCCATTTACTGGAATTACATAAGAGCCGGAATGTCTACTCCGACAGTTGGAGCCATGATCATGTTCTTTGTTCTCGTGCAAGGTATTTTCAAGTAAAGTTGCGTCTTTGCTTTACTTTGTATCATTCTTATCTTGACTACTATTTTGTGAGTTCTGTGTGTGAGGTTTTCGTTTGGACATTTTTTGTTCCTTGATATCTTTCGCAAGTTTGAAACATGAGCCTTTTTTTTACGAAAAAACCTTAAAAATATTAGCGGCAGTTCTTTTCACGATTATCATGAGTGTCGAATGATCTAAGCGCATTCGAGGTATCCGAGGGTTAAGTAGATTCAAAACCGAGATGCATGTTGCTGTGGTAGTGAACTTTGTTCAGCTGGCGCAAGCCAGGGCCTTCGTAAAAGAAATTCAGGTCCACAATAAGTATTCACTTCGCGAGATATTGAGACTCGAGGGAAACTAATAAAATTATCTACTTTCCAACGAAACAGCCCCATGTGATTTGCTGTACAAAGCAACGACTTCATTGGAAAATGAAGGCTGAAAAAAGTCATCTTTCAATGCAATTTAGTTACTTCGTATAGTTCTGTCGGCAATTCTTAGTTCAGCTTAGTCTTCGTCTTCAGTTTGCTTTTGCCATTTTCATGAGTATTTTGCGCTAGTTTGTGTCTGGAATACTAATTCCCCAGGGCCCGCCTAATATCTTCAATTAAGAATGTCTTATGGGGAAGAGCAATGGAAAGTACAACTAAGGTTAAACAGCAATGGTTCTTACATGATGAGCCTCTAAGGTCTTTCTCCCTTAATGTCTGTAATGTAAGCGGCAATGGCAAAGGAGTCACTCGGGGACGAGAGAACTTAAGAAACAGTGCTCTCAGACTTGATACCTTGGCTTATGATGATGATACCACTTGATGCAGTCGAAGGGACGACTTTCAGCACGCCTTAAGTTCTGAAATTTATTTTATTTTATTTTATTCAATATTTATCCAGGGCATACAATTTAGCAGAGCTAGTTTAAATGGAGCCCTAAAAAAATTCCTGAAAGGGAATGGCAACTGTGAAAAAATGGAAAGGGAGCCTGTGATGCAGGCTAGAGGATTTTTAACACGAGAGCTGATAATCTCTTCACTTATTAGCCTCAAATTCTAAATTTGTTTTCTCATAGGATTCCTGACACTTCCTGATTGGTGGCTTCTCAAAGTGACGTCTCCATCACACGATCCTCAGTTTCAAACCAAGAATTTATATATTTTTGGTGGCTTAGGGGCTGCAGCCTTTTTCTTATCATTCTTCAGGGCAGCCTTGGCAATGAATTCCTTGGTTTTGTCTTCAAAGAATCTTCACCACTCCATGCTGACAGCGGTGTTGAGAGCTCCTGTTCTATTCTTCGACACCAACCCAGTTGGACGAATATTAAACAGATTTTCGCGAGATATTGGCATTATGGATGAGATATTACCTTATGCTTTTCTGGATGCTCTTTTAAATAGTCTGTATGCCTCCGGGTCACTTGTTCTTCCGTCTATTTTGAATCCCTGGGTTACCATCCCAGCCATTGCCTCTGTCGTGGTTTTTCTCTTAATAGCGCGTTACTACCTCAGGTCTGCACGGGATCTGAAGCGAATGGAAGCAGTAAATAGGAGTCCAGTACTGTCTCATTTTAGCGAGACGTTGGAAGGATTGGTACATATTCGGGCCTTCAAGAAAGAGAACAGATTTCTCGAGGCATTGTACAGGTATGCGTTTACCGAAATTTCAATTTTTTCCAACTTCACGGGATTTGATGCCAATAAGAATTATTTTGAAGAATGGTGCGTTTGTCAGCTTTTCAAGTCCGATAATCCCTTGATATATATCGCACAATAGTTTTAAATCTGACTTAAAATACCTGATCCTCGGAGACCCAGGGGCAGTCAGTCGAGACGAGACGAGACGAGAGGAGAATCGGGACTGGCGTAAAGTTTTCAAGTAAGGCGAGAAAAGCCCCTGGGTACATACCTTTAACGGACGAGTTCCAGAGCGACTTAAAGTCTGATCATGATTTTCTGATTGGGCGGAAATTCCCGCAATTGTCTTTTTTCCGCCCAATCAGAGAACCTCATACAGTGAAGTCAGATCGTGATTCCTTATATCAAGTCATAAATGCGACATCAACGGTCGCTATTTTTTTTCTATCGCTCTCCTTGTCTGGCTCGCAAAACAGACATACCATGTGGCGAAAATTTGAGTCGCAAAGGGACCCGCAAGATACAAAATTCGACCTAAAAGATTTTGTTACGTAAGGGCAATCTGTACATGTGTAAAATCAAAAGGCTTGGTCAAAACACCTTCGAAGAGCCGACAAGAAATAAATCAGGAAGAAGATCGATTGCAAGGGAAGGTACTAGTCGTCTTTTAGTGTTCCGCTTCTCAAATTACCGTCGCGAATTAATTTTGTTATTTCTGTTGCACGGGCCAGACATGTCTAAGCATTGCCATCGGCCTTTTTCAGCATCACATATAAGCTTACCTGTCTGTCTATAAGAGGTTAAATTAATATTGTTTATTTTATTTTTGAATGGGGACCAAGGAGAAAATTGTTGAAATGAGGTGCATAAAAATCTTGATTCATGCAATGAATATGGTCATGTACAGTTCCTTTTTTTCTCAATTGCAGACTGCATTATGCGAGTTTTTTGTAGTTATTGTATGCTTCACAAATATTTCTGTTCACTGTTATCTTATTAACACGCATTCCGAGTTTTTGAAGTGTTGAAAACCCCTTATTACGATAACAAATGTTCACTTTATTGCAATGTAGAATTTTACTTCAAATCAACAAAAAAATTTCAATTGGCTTTGTTCTTTCAAACATGTAGCAACTCTTGTGCAAAAAATCAGATCCTTTGCAGGTATGGTGCAAAGCAGAAACCAACTTTGAAAATAGTCCCACAAAGGACTTAACCATGGACAATCTGTAAAGATGGTTTCTCTGTCCATTTAACATTTTGTGATTACAATAACAGTATTCTGAAGTTTTTATCTTACATTAGAGCTCTATTTGTTATTTAATTACTGGTATGAGTAAACCTTGCAACCTTTCCATACAAGTTAAGATGCAACACATTTAGAGCCTAAAAATTCCAAAAAAAAAAAACAAAACAATTAGCTAGCAAAAATAGAAAAAAAGGATCTTCCTTGTATGATCAAGAAAGAGCTAAGGACCAACCAGGTGTTGTACAGCTGACATTCTACTGACATTCCCGTCAACAAAATTCCCCAGCTGTACCAATTGAATCAGGGTCATAAGGTGTGTAAACCACAAGATTGAATTTAATACAGAATCAGAAACTTTTAACAAAATAGGACGCAGTGACAACGCTTAATGACAACGCAACGAGTTCAACTTCTAACATGGCGGTCTTTCGTGCAGTTGAGCACGTTTTCATTTTGTCTTTAACGCATGCGCCGAAGGCACACCGCAGGTTAATAATATCGCAGTGAGTCTAGATTGCTAGTCACCAGATTCCACAAAGGTTGCCTTGATTTTTTGGTCGACACAGTTCTTTTTAAGAGAGTTGGAGCTTCTTTCTTTGACTCATTTGACAGTTTTTACCATATGAAGTCTCTTAGATCTTGAGGAGATATTAACTTCAACACAAAGTAAATATTTCTTTTTTACCAATCTTTGGCCTTCCTTCTTTGGTTGGTGGAATTAACAAGCGATTGCTGCAGCTTTTTTTCTCTTACAGGCCACACGACTGATTATGTTATGTCATGAATGAGAACGAGGCTTAATTAAAGGCTAATTTCAAGACTTTTAAGGTCGGATGTTAACTGTCTCAGAATTGCTTTGTATTCGTACTGTACAATAAATAACCTCGGAATTAAAAAATGATAATACAACTTATAAGTTAATTAGTTACATGCAATGTGTTTTTCACCTGAAAACTTTCAGGAGCCATTATCTTTATCTCAGTAGAACAGCTTCAATCAGTGTGTATTTATTTAATAGCGGAGCTCCGCGCGCCGAAGGCGCACGCGCACGGAGCACCATAGCTAAGAAAATATGGTAACCCATCGATGTGAGAAATTTTGGTTTTATAGCCATGACGTCGTGAACGTCCGTACGTCCGCCCCTCCATGTATGCCAATGTGACTAGTATCACGTAACCATATCACGGGCTCAAGTTTAGAGCTCATCGAGGAGGCAATACTCCAGTTTACACTATAGCGACACTATAGCTAGTTTACAGCATACATCTTTGATATTGGACATCAATGTTATGGTCAATTGACACCTGTCAAAACAAGGCATCATCTGACCAGTATCACGTGACCATATCGCGGGCTCTAGTTAGACCTTTTCGAGGTCAGCTGTTTTTTTTAAGTTGACCGCTGACCCGGGACTGGTTGTTGATTGGATCGCAGTCTCAAGCCAGGTCAGACACTCACACACACCTGAACGAGGCTTAAATTTTCGCGCTCTTTCTGTGGCTCGACGCGGCTACACAGCCATGCTACGTCAGCAAAGCTATTGACAGTCGATGCTTTTCGTGTTCAGGTACGGTTTGGAGAATATATTTTCTTGCATTTTTCGCTGGTTTCAATCCAGGTTTAACATTATATAGCTGCGGTTATTCAAGTCAAGCATTGAAGGGATATAAACTTAAACCTGAGTGTTTATTTTTAATTTGTTTAGGGCTGCTTTTTGCTCTGAATTGCAGTTTTTGGTATGTCTTAAGATTTTTAATTTCGAATCTACTAAGTTTGCAAGATGCCTGGACGGCCTATGTCAGAAGAACAGAAACGCAAGAAGAGAGAAAGAGAACGAGAACGACAAAACGGTACATGTACACCAGTAATAGCTTAAAGTTGGTGGAAGAAGTTACTCCACAAATTCTTTTCTTTCGATTTTCTTGGACACTAAACCGTTTGTTATTTCTACGGATGAGTTATTTCAAGTGGATGCATATTTCTAAAACGTGGTTTAGTCCTTTTTCCTTTGTTCAGGAATGAAACTCGAATTTTTATTGTTAACTGGAATTAAATAACAATCATCTGTACTCTTTTTGGACAGAAATAATCGATCTGTTGCTGGTTTGTTTGGCCTTAAAATGCGAGCAAACAAGAAGTTTTTTTACTCCGCTTGCTTAACTGTTTTTCGATGTGCCTCGACAGTGACAAGAATTTTGCACTTATGTTCTAAACATGTAATCGCAATGAGTTCTCGTAAAAGTATAAGGAGAAATATCACCAGCTTGTGTTTTCAGAAGTTTGTTAAGAGCACGTACAGGTAATTTCTTGGAGATCTTGTTTGAAGTTTGTCCTTTCTAGGCGATTCTGGTTCTAAGCCAAGTTGGCGTGTTTCAGTGAAATACATCGAATTGTAAACGATCTCGTTTTCAGAGATAAAGTGGAATAAATAAAGTAAATCAATAAAACTCCTTGTTTGACCTTGAACCGACAAAGACGATCTGTCACATCACGAGCTATAGTGCGTCTGTGATTTCTAATTTTAGCGTGATTCCTATTCGCTGGCGTTTGACAGTCGACTCTGAAATGGCTTCTTTCCTTTTCCGTTCGCTTGCTGAGGATTTGCTTGTTTTCTTTTAAAACTCTTGCGATTCAAGAAAAATTAATTGCCTAACTGGTGAATTCGACGGTAGAATTCGCTGGAAAAACCGATATGACA
The DNA here is from genome assembly GCA_949126865.1 of Montipora capitata. Classification (NCBI taxonomy): domain Eukaryota; kingdom Metazoa; phylum Cnidaria; class Anthozoa; order Scleractinia; family Acroporidae; genus Montipora; species Montipora capitata. The sequence continues at coordinate 21,093,919 of OX421452.1, forward strand.
CTCATCCCTTCGTGATTCATCATTCGGTTTTTCAGGTGAAATTAACCGTGGAATTCACTAGTTAGGCAGCGAAGAAAATGTTACATAATTAAGCAATATCCGGGAAAACCAAAAGGCGGACAGTTCCAAAGCCTTTTCTTTTCACTAATCCTACAGCCAGTAAAAATAAACAAGCCGGGAGCTCCGCTTTTAGGCTTGGCTTAATCTATATATTATATTGCTGCAAAAATTGGTAAATGTGGATGTATGGTATTAAGTTTGCTATGGAATTAAATGCTTTTATTCCCTTTCATTTTTCTTAAAACTGTTCCTCCAAGTTTCACACGTAGTTTGCTCTTGTGATAAGTTATGCTTCGTTATGATTGAACCGTTTAGTACTGCCTGGTGAATTATCATCATTACCATTAATTAATCCTATGATTTGCATCATAAGGTATTGTTGGATTCACGCGACAATAATGCCGCTCCAATTTATTTAACTGATATGTATGTATGTTAAACCGTGTCCCTCATTAAAAAATAATAATAAACAAAACCTTAACTCGTGCTATCAATTTTTGGTAGTTATTATTAAAAATAAATCTTGTTTCAGTTAACAATGTTCATATGTGTACATTGGCTTTTTGCATCCTTTCCATGAATATTCCTTTTCTGTGTATACCTTTACACACGCTTCATTTCTTGTACTTGGGCACACTGACAAACATAGGTTTGGCTATTTGCTTCACTTTTTTTTTGTTTTCCAATTAGATTAATCACTAGGCAATTCAGGCTCAAAAAACACCTGTCACATGATCCCCCAGCGTTCCACCTTCGTGCTTCAGATACAAGTCTTTAACCTTGGTTTCTTCGTTGTACGACAGTAGCTGTTTCTTTGTCGCTTTGACAAGACGTCAGGAATGAAACTTCCGCTTCAGGGCTGCTGCAATCGCGCTTTTTTCATAATTTTTCCAAGCATGCTGTACTCGATACTTGCAAGGATCACAAATAGCTTGGGGTTTAGCCTTCCATCGCAGGCTATTGTTTGGCTACACACGTCTCAAAAATTCTTACGAAATCGTCAGCTCAACATTAGTTTTATCGCACTTTGCCGCAAAGACGGCAACAATTCACAAAAACACTTTTAGGCTGATCCCTGCAAAACTTTATTTAATTTAACAGCGAGGCAATACACAAATTCTTTGCATTTAGGTTAAATGCGTCAAGATAAATTTCCCGCGCAAAAAAACAAGTTGCAATCTGCGCGGCCGGTAACAATGCTTATACCAAAATTAATTACCGACGGTGATATTTAAGAAGCGAAACACGAAAACACGACTAGTACCTTCCCTTGCAATAGTCTAGTCGGCTCTTCGAGGGTGTTTTGACCAAGCATTTTGATTTTACACATGTACAGATAATTGCCCCCACGTAACAAAATCTTCTAGGTAGAATTGGTCGAATTTTGCATCTTGCGGGTCCCTTTGCGACCCAAATTATCGCCGCATGTTATGTCTGTTTTACGAACCAGACAAGGAGAGCGATAGAAAAAAAATGGCGACCGTTGATGTAGTATTTATCACTCGATATAAGGAATCACGATCTGACTCCACTGTATGAGATTCTCTGATCGGGCGGAAAAAAGACAATTGCGGAAATTTCCGCCCAATCAGAAAATCAGAATTTACGTCTCTCTGGAACTCGTCCGTTAAAGGTATGTACCCAGGGGCTCTTCTCGCCTTACTTGAAAACTTTACGCCAGTCCCGATTCTCGTCTCGTCTCGACTGACTGCCCCTGGGTCTCCGAGGATGAAAATACCTTATTGCGAATCCGGAACTCACACTCATGAGTACATTAAGCGTCACCCATGTTGCTTTGGCGAAAAAATCAAGCATATCAATGAAGTTAATTAAAGCCAGTAATGACGGTTAATGGAGAAAATAAAACCTCTGGCAAGGTATTGTTAAGCGTACAGACCTATTTGAGGTCAGATCTGCATAAAGTTCTCAATTCCGTCTTATTTGACTATCCCTTCGTGGTACAATTCCATTATATACTCTGATTGGCTATCAGGTATAAAAATCAGAATGACAATTGAGGATCGTGTATTAGTAATTACTTATATATGCCCATGAAACTACCTGAATATTAAGTGACATTGTCAACTTTTACGTCAGCTTGGAAATTTTACCTTTGACTTTGAAGTTTCGTAATTACAGTGGACAAGACTCAAACTGACGTCGTTTTCATCTTGTGATAAAACAAAATGTTTTTAAACTGAAAGGGCTTTAGGATGCAGAGACCTGGTTTTCGAAGCTTAAAGACGATATATTTTATCTGAAGAGAATTAAAACAGCCTTTCCGCTCTTTTTTGTGTCAGATACCAAGACGCACACAACAAGGTCTGGTTTGCCATTATATTAACAACAAGATGGCTTGGAACCCAAGTTGACATGATCTGCATTATCTTCGTTGTGTTTGTTGTTTTCCTGGCTATTTTGACCAATAAGGATTCAGGTAAGTTGGTTTGACAGCTGATCATGAGCTCTTCAAAATTCTCAAAAATAGCTTACTATAAACTACGCTCCAAGACTATTTAATTCAGAAATATTTACACGTAACCTGCTTCTTATAATCAGTCAGTGCTTATGCTAACCTATTTCCGGTTTCATTTAAGGGCCGTCTGCCTTGTCGATCGTTTACGTTTTGTACCTCGGTATCGATACATGGCATTTTACCGTCACAAGATGTTCAGAAGTTGAGAACTACATGACATCAGTTGAACGAATCATCACTTACACCCACTTAGATCAAGAACCTGGATACAACACTAATCAACAACCTCCTGATAACTGGCCACAGCACGGTCAAGTAAGCATCCATAATTTAGGACTTGTCTACTACGAAGGTGGACCCAAGATACTTAAAGATTTGACTTTCACCATCGACTGCCATGAGAAGATTGGAATAGTTGGTCGCACAGGAGCAGGCAAGTCGTCATTGGTCGCAGCTCTCTTTCGCATGCCTCAACCAACGGGTGACGTCATCATTGATGGTGTCAATATTGCTGATATTAACATTCAAAGATCTCGTCAAGCCATTGCAGTCATTACCCAGAATCCTGTGCTATTTACCGCTTCACTTCGTATGAACTTGGATCCCTTTAAGGAGTACGAAGACAAGGAGCTCTGGGATGTCCTAGAAGAAGCGGGTTTGAGGCCTATGGTAGAAAAGTTGCCTCGTCAACTCAGGGAAGAGGTTAGAGAATGTGGAGCAAACTTCAGCGTTGGAGAAAGTTTGTTCGGTACATATTACAGAAGACTGCTTAGAGAGGATCTTTCAAGTTGGAGGATCCAAACGGACAATTCTTCCTCATGCTGTTCCGACCATTTATATAAAGCTTTTATAAAAAAGTTCTAATTCAGAAGTGAGGGTTTTTGAAATACAAAATTTGCTCCTCCAAGACCCACATTTGGATAATCCCCGGTTTTTTGTGTACCTTTTGTTCTAGTCATAAAGAAATATGTATCTTCCCTTGACCAGAACGCCGAGGACAATTACAACATGCAGTTGTTCCGGATGAGAATCAGCTGGTTAGCTTGAAACTGAATACTGATGTCTTTGTTTACCCTTTGAATACGATGATTTGATAGATCTTCCTTTTTATTTTTAGTCCTTTGACAAGCACTCTAAACACTGTAAAGCTGATTCTATTTCAAATCACGTGCACATACGTAATACTATACTTCTTTTATATTTCAGCTGTGACCAACAGCAAGGGAATGATATATATTGACCATGGCCATATTATTATAGAAGATACATCTTTTCATCTTTGTTTTACCTAGGAAGTGGAAGTGGAAGTGGTGTCTTGTCTTAACGTTTGGTGCATTTAGTTTCTTTATATGACAAGCATGCATATTTCATGTAATAGTGTATAAAACGTCCCCAACAAATCATTTTCGGGTAACTAGTTGACAAGTGTTTTTCAAATGCCAGACAATAGCTGTAGTTGTTAGAAGATGTACACCAACCAGAATTTTGGCCTAATTGTAAGAAACGAAAACTGGCTAAAACTAACTTCATGGATTGATGATTGTTTTACACAGAGGGATCAAAATGTCGTGTGGTCTTTTTTATAATGTTGAGTCATCTTCCTCATAGCCATTTGATAGTCCTCGCCGGCAGTTTGACAGGGTTTATCATACAACAGGGAAGGAGAACTCTTTTGGATGCTCCAACATATTTAGATATTTCGAATTCGTAAGAAAACTCAAAGGAAAATAAAAGAATTGCTGAGGAATGGAAACACGTGTTAAGTCTCTGACGCCATGATAAACAAATCTGCTGTTCAATTACGAGGCTCATTAGGAACAAGTTTTAGTAATGGCGGCAACATTTTTGCTGACTTTGGAGCCAAAAAAAAATAACGTTAGAACGTTTGTTGTCAATTTTTTGTGGCAATTATACTCAGAAATTATTTAACTAAACGTCATATTCTATAACAGAATAAAGCTATAAAAGATATATGAAAAAGGACAGCGGCAAGAATAAGCGAAATAAGGAAAAGCGAAAAGCGAATAGCAAAAAAGCTATACATCTTGTACGGCTTTTTCCCCCTTGAGTAAAAGGGCACAGTCAAAGCAAACAAAAAAAAACAGAAACAGGTTTTAAAAAATGTAGAGAAGGTATTTATATTTCATTACTATTTTTGATCTTTTGGAGACTCAGGTCTAGAGGCTTATATAAGACAGAATGCGTAATCATTTCTTCTCGGCAGTAGAGGCATCGTTTTCTGTTTGATAAATGTGTTTAAATAAAGCGAAAAATGTTTACATTAGGGGTATGTTATTTTAAGTGACAAAGCCAGATATATTTGGCAATTAGGCAACAGGAGTTTGTGTTTAGACACCCGGGGGTGGGGGGGTGGGGGGGTGGGGGGGGTTACTCCCTTATATGGGCTATATAGGCATGTGCGGCGCAAAAGAGTATGCTTTTTAAGCCGTTTTGGTCTGAAATAGGGTACCAATTTTGACCATTTTGGTCTGAAATAGGGTAAGGTTTGTGCACTCTAGTCTTGAATTGGGTATGTTTTTTAGACGAAGCTACTTCTTCATCATTAGGCGGTAACAGCATTTCCAAATGTTTACGCCAACCGTGTACAAAAAAGTCATGACGTATTCAAAATAAATCCAATGCAAGGAAATGGACTTATTGTTTTATTAGCTTTCTCAAATAGATGGACTTCCCATAATTGGTTTATATTATTTAGAAATGTGTGTACATGGTTTACTAGTATATAGATGAGCGACGTGACTCATTGTTTGCAATGGAGTTTCAGTAAATAATGTTCATTTATGTAAATAGTTCCGGTATGATCAAATGTTGTATGATCACACAGCTATCCTTGCGAATTCCTGTATTTTCATTTATTCGAAATTTACAGTTCGTGAAATACACTTTTTTTTTGTCCCTGTATATTTAACAATTATTCCATGAGCGCGCGTTGGATATGAGATGGTAAATATCCAACAAGCGCGAAGGGAATAATTGTTTTATTAAATTGCTTAAACTCCGAAAGTTTGGAAGTACGAAATACCAGAGAAAAAGCGAGATGCGATGTTGTGTAATACCTTGTGGTCAGACAGTCGCAGCCTCATCCCAAAACAACAATAAAAGCAAGGTGACACACGCTAACACCAATCTGGTGCGGCCAACACATCACGTATGCGCACAACCACTTCACCCGGTCAATTAGTAGCCATGGACAGCTGTTTCGGCCTTTTGGGCCTCATCAGCATGGTGTAGCTAACATACCAGGCGTGTGTTTTTAGCACCCCTATAAGTGGCAGCTCCACATGCCATACATGTGGTAAGCTGGGTTGGGAACAGCAAAACTGTTCTCCCACGGCAAGCGTGTGGGAAGGAGGGTCACATTAAGAGATCAGTGTGTCACGTAATTAAAAACAACAATAAAAGCAAAGTGCCACACGCTAACACCAACCCGGTGTGGCCACCGTCTTGCTTTTATTGTTGTCATCCCAAAAACATCTTTGCCTTTCCCGGCGTACTTCTAAACGTCGGAATTGATCCAAACTTTCCACAAAAAGGGTTTTTTTTTTGCTTTATTCATAGAGAAATTTCGCTCTCCTTATATTTGCCATATAGGGTCAAACTAAGGTAAGGGCTAATAACCGAGATTGAGTGAACCAATCAGAGCACTAGAAATGCATTAACCGAGGTTGAAAATTTAATAAAGAGTATTAGTCAACATATTAGCGTTAGGTAGGCACGTATTCTGTATTATGACGGCGCATTATGCAACCTGCTTTGAAGTGTGGAATTTTAAGCTCGAGACTTTGTACATTTTTGTTTCCTACTTAATAAAAGCGTATAAACATTGCTTTTACGATTGGTCTGACCTAGGGAACTGATTATAAGACAGGTCTATTCTCGTTTTCGCTTGCTATCTACAACGAAACAGATTTTGACTCAAAGTTCCGGCGAACCGGACAGCAAAGCAACCACCAAACGTCATCAATACCCAACTTCCAATTCGCTACATTCAAGATGGCGGCACCAGGAAGCTATGAGGCCGATCGTTGGAAGACGGTTAAAAAAAACATTATTTCACTAGGTAATACATTTTTATTTGGAACATATCTCCTAACAAGTACATTCGGAACATTTTTGGTGACATTTGTTAAAAGAGTGGCGGTTCCGGCCCTTAGTTTACCAGTTTCAGCACTTGGACTCCTTCAATTTGACTACTGATCGATAAGACCTATGTGGTCTCATCGATCAGTAGTCCATTCAGAAAATTGTTGCATTGCTGAAGGAAAGGCCAGACCACAACACCGGAAACTTCATGCCTACTCTCTTCGACTAGTGTGTGGGATCTTTAACGTACCACAGATTTTATGAACAATTGAAGAGTTGTGAGACGGGGCCTATGGTTTATAGTCCTTATCCGATAAGACTTGAAAGTCTAACCGTTTGTGGTTGTAATTTCAAAGGCCGCACTTTCTCCTCAGTTATTTTAAGACCCTGAGTGTTGGTCCACGTGCACTTCAGAGGTAATAAAGATTTTTGTAAAGCAAAGTAAAGTAAAAGTAAAGCGACCATATTTAACGTCGATAACTCGTTACAGTAACTTTAATTACTGACAAACCTGAGGTCGACGGTGCGCTCATTTTACTCCCCCCTCTCCATCAGTGCTCCGTTTTACGGGTATATAAAGCTATTTAGCTGCACGGAAAGGAAAGAAGTCGAAACAAGGATCCGAAATCCGGGAATCGAACTCAGGACCTCTTGCACAAAGGCCGCGCACTAACCGACTGTGCCATCCTTGAGTGTAAAAAATTACTCAAGCAAACTCTCTTTATCTGTATTAATAAAGTCATTTCACTAAGTTTAAGCTGAGTTACAGCGCCTCTTTTCAAGATTTAAAAAAAAGGACTTGGTGTTTTCCTCACCTTCATTACACCACCGAGATTTCGATCAGACAGTGTTAGTTCTGTTCTTCATCCCTCAAGTTGACAGCGTTAACGTTAATCGATGCGTTCTTGTTTAGTTCTATGCCCACAAAGCTGGTTTTAGCGACTTCTGAACGGACATAGTGAGTCTTGTCAACGGTTCTGAGGGAAATTGTAAGTTTAAAGTAAACGAGACAAACACAAAACACGTAAAACCAAGTCTTCCAATTGTTTTCGGGGGAGGAACTGCATGCGTCGAAGTAGACTCAGTTTAGATGACTTCGCGACATTTGCAACGTGATCTGACCAGGTCATCTTATTGTCCACATGCACTGACCCCTAGAAGCCGTTCTGATGTTATCCAATTTATAGTGCTGTTTCCGAGACGCAAAGCCTGGATTGGTCCAATGAAGGGTTGCCGTTGCATGATCATTGCCTTGCACTTGTCCGGGTGGGGTACCAATACATTGTTGTCGCACTATTTCTTCAAGTCTGCCAAGGTATTATTGAGTCTATTTGTTAATGAATCGATGGTTTCTGTAACACAGTATAGAGTTGTGTCGTCTGCGTTCAAGTCAGTTTCTGCTGAACGTACTGACTTGGGAGGTCGTTTGTGAAGAGGGAGAATAAGGTAGGTCCCAGAACTGAGCCCTGGGGTACACCGTGCGGTATATGCTGTGTGTCTGAGTCACACCATTCACTCTGATAATTATAAACAGTCTTCTTCACTCTGATAATTACAAACACTGGATATGTCACCCGATTTTTCTTCAAGAGTGCTCGACAATATTGTAGCTTCGTCTAATAATAACAGAAAATGAACTGGTTTTCGTTCATATATTCGATCTACAGATCTGTTTCGTGGGAGTGTATCCCACTCGAAGTATACAGCAACCAAACTGAGCTCAGCAAGCATGTGTGGCAGTTAAAGGAAGCGGGAGTAGATTACACGATCAGATGGAAAATTCTTGATAAGGCACAGGCATACTCTAATGCAACCAAAAGATGCAAATTGTGCACGCTAGAAAAGTTCTACATTATATGTAAACAAGAGCTTGTCACCCTCAACAAAAGAACAGAACTTGCGAACACTTGTAGGCATGCAAACAAATTTTTACTAAAAAACACCTAATTATTGTAATTTCAAGGGAATGGTATATAAAAACCCACGAATTAACATTGTCATCTAGGTCCTGACGAGTGGGATACACTCCCACGAAACAGATCTGTAGATCGAATATATGAACGAAAACTAGTTCATTTTCTCCTATTATTATATATATATATATATATATATATATATATATATATATATATATATATATATATTACAAAGCTTTTGCTTTCATGTCCAAATTGAGCACTCTACTAGGATGAGTCATTGCCGCTAGCAATTGGGCATGCTCACTAGCTCGCTAGTTTGAGCACTCTGGCATGGCTTAGATGTACTACATGTGTGGGACATTTGGGGTGGGTTTATAGCGTAGCCTCCATCCTAGACATCAGCACCGCACTGATGAGGCCCAGAATGCCTTTTATCAGTTTATAGTTGGGCTATCCGAGGGCGGAACTCTATCGGTTTGTGAGTCGATTTTCTCCTGTCCATTTCGGTGCCTAAGGGGGGTAGTTGGGGCCTTTCCCCTCGTGGTTCTGCACATGCCTGTACGTTCCATAACATCATGTCTGATCTTGGTAATCCTGATGTTCGGTGTTCTTGGGCTGATGCTTCTAAAGATTTATATAGTCCAGTTTCTGTGTCGTTGTCGCTCTCCGGAGAAGCTGGTCTCTAGATCTCGACGAATGAGGACACCCATATGGAAGTGAATCCCTCTTCTGCCTTACCATCTGCTTCCTCCTGCGATCCTGGTGTGGTATTGTCTCACCCCTCTGCTTTTGATAGTAGTCCATCGTATCTTGGAAGTTCACCGATGAATGTTTCTTACGCAGCGGCTGTTACCCGAGAACGTCTTAATCTCAATGGCGGATCCACTGTTGCTCGTCCATTTGTCACGCGATCTTTCCTCTCTCGCTTTGAGAAAGATCACTTCCACCCGCACAATGTCACTCCGGATCGACCTTGCACTGCCTTTTTTACCTTAGAGAATACAAGTGTGACCTCAAAGCAGATCTTTGATAGCTTAATCCGTGATGGCATCCCAGCCTCATCGATTCGTTGCCTCCAGCGGGCACCCAATGATACAGTTCACATCTCCTTCTCCATCTCTGATTTTGGCGACCTTTTTGTGAGTCAGTCCTCCTTCATTGTGGCTAATCGTACCACCGTTCCTCATCCTGCTCGAGCTAAGCTTGTTTTGGTGACTGTGTATGACGCCCCGTACGAGTTACCAGACACAGCTCTGGACCATCGTCTGAAAAAGTATGGCCGTATCTACTCTTCCCGCCGTGGAAGGGTTCAGGGTTTTCCCAATGTCTTCAATGGCATGAGCCATTACCGTATGGATATAACTTCCCCTATCCCTTGTTATCTCCACTTCAGGAAGTTCCTCCTCCGTGTCCAGTATGACAATAGCCAAAGACCTGCCGCTGATGTAATGGCCTTGATCATCTGGCCAAAGATTGCCAAAACCTGGTCTGTCTCAACTGTGATTCAATCGGTCATGTCTTCAGATCCTGCCCTGATTCGATGAGGTGTTGTATTTGTAAGGAACATGATCACGCGGCCATTGACTGTCCTTTCTCCTGGCTCAGGCGCCCGCACTCCTACCGTGACATTGTTGATCCTTCTGTTACAGAGAATGCTCGTGCTGGAGAGACGCTTTCTGATACTGATGATGATGATGATACTGATGATAATGGTGATGATGATAATGGCGATGCTGCTGTGAATGATAACGATGATAGTGATGCTGCTTCTATGAGTGCTTCCCTTTCTGCGGATCCGGAAGTTCCTTCTGTTACGCCGCCGAATGCTCCTGTCTTCCGCTGTGACGGTCTAGAGGATGCTGATGATCCCAATGTCTTGTCTGAGACCAATGACATTTCAGAAGAACCTGAGGTAGCAGCAAGTGAGCAGGTGGATCTAGATAGCGCTTCTGCCATCGAGGTATCCCCGCCCGCTGGTGTGCTTCCTTTTCGGAGAAAGCGCCCTCGGCCGAATCGGGATGCCTCGGGAGGTCAGGATCTTGAAGTAGATTTGTTTGAGCCCACTTAGCCCCTTTGCCTTCAAGTGCTGCACGATCAATGTCAGAGGCTTGAGCGACAGGAAGTTTATTTCGATCACTAATTATTTTCATAGTGCGAATCTTGATTTTTGCTGTATTCAAGAGACTATGGTTTCTAATGTGACTATCCACTCCTCCTTTTCCTCCCGCTGGCGTGGCCCTAGCTTTTAGGCCCAGGCGGTTGGGAGAAGAGGGGGCGTTGAGATTTTGTGTTCTGACCGCTTTCGAGATAGACTTTCAGTTTGGCAAAGGGACTCGGATGGGCGTGTCCTCAGTCTTTTAATCTGTTTTGTTGACATCAATGTAAACCTTGTTAATCTTTATGTGCCTACGATTCCAGCTGAGAGAAGGGCTTTTCTTCGGTTGGCTCATGCATATTTTTTTCCCAACTCTCGGCTTGTTCTAGCGGGAGATTTCAACTGTTACGATTCCAGTTTACACAAAATGGGAGGTAACATTTCTGTCGATTCGGATTTATCCGATTTCAAATCATCTTGCAGTATTAGAGACGCATGGAGTTTCAAGCATCCTAGAGAGCGTGGTTTAACCACGATTTCAGTATTGCAAGCAGATTAGACACCTTTTTGGTCTCCCGTGTTCTTTGCGATTCGATTAGTGAGGTAGCATCCTCCCATGTGTCTATTCTGACCATGATTTTGTTGTTTTAGAGCTTGATCTGACAGATCCAGCTAGATCTGGACCGGGTGTTTGGAAGTTTAATAATTCCAGGATGATGCCTTTTGCTCCGAGATCTCTGATTTGATTGATGCATATTTATCTTTTCGCCACATTTTTCCTTCGACTAAGGAAATGTGGGAGTTGTTAAAGAAGGACTTCAAGTCGACTTCAATTTCTTTTGCTCGTGATAGACGTAAGGAGCTTTCTAGAGATAAAGTCCTTCTCACCAATCGACTGATCGTGCTGAAGCGGCGTTTAGCTTCAGCGATTTCGGTAATTTCATCAGAGATCTTGGAGTTAGAAGCCTCTTTAAAATCTATCTTTGACAGAGAGTTAGAGGGTTCTAAAATCAGAAGTCGTGCTAGGTGGTTGGAGGAAGGTGAGGCCCCCACTAGGTTTTTCTTTAGTTCAGAAAATCGACGACACGAAAAATCCTTAATATCGTCAGTTTTTACCCCAGAGAGGGATGAGGTCTCATCTCTTCCTGAGATGACGGAGGCTCATGAGCGCTTTTATTCTGCCTTCTTCGCTGAGGAGGAGATTGATCGTGATGTTCAACATGAGCTTCTTTCTCACGTTTCGAGCCGTTTGTCGGATTCCGATCGAGAATCTTGTGAGGGCCTCCTTTCCTTAGATGAAGCTACACAGCCCTTAACCTCTCTAATAGGAATAAGACTCCTGGATCAGACGGTTTGACAGTTGAATTTTATTCAAATTTTTGGTCGGGGCTTGGCCCCCTTTTAGTCGACGTTTTCAATGAAAGTTTAAGCGATGGCGAAGTGTGCGAATCTATGAAATCTAGTGTTACTCGCCTAGTATACAAGAGGGATGATCGTAAGGACTTGAAGAACTGGCGTCCAATCTCCCTCCTTAATGTAGATTATAAAATTTGTTCTAAGGCTTTCTCTTTACGGTTAGCTCGGGTTTTGAGTTCTATTATCAGCTCTGATCAAACTTGCTCTATTCCAGGAAGGTCTATCGCTTCTAATTTAGCTTTATTGCGTGATACTTTAGATTACATTGACCGCACTGGGGAAACGGGGATTATAGTTTCTTTGGACAAGGAGAAAGCCTTCGACCGGGTTAATAGGTCTTTTCTGATGACTCTTCTTGAGCATTATGGCTTTGGTCCTTCCTTTTGCAATTGCATTCGTACGCTTTATAATGGTGCTTACATGCGCATTCTCGTTAACGATTTTCTTTCGAATCCTGTCCCTTTGCATCGAGGTGTACGGCAGGGCGACGCTTTGTCGCCTATGCTGTACATCCTGTGTGTGGAGGTTTTAGCTTGTAAGGTTAGAGATTCTCCTGACATCGATGGCGTTTTCGTGCCTGGGGCTGGGGGGATCCAGTTTAGGGTCGGGCAATATGCGGATGATACGACAGCAATTGTCAAGAATGACCGCTCTCTTGTTTCGCTCTTCCGTGCAATATCCTTATATGAGAAAGGCACCGGAGCAAAACTGAATGTCTCTAAGACTGAGGCCATGTGGCTTGGTGCTTGGAAGGACCGCCAGGACAAGCCGCTTGGCCTCAAATGGGTTCAAAAAATGAAAATTCATGATTGGGAACCTCGTTTGTCAAAACTTGACAAGTCCTTATCCCTGTGGAAGTCGCGGTCTCTATCCTTGATTGGAAAAGTTCTGATCTTGAACATTCTCGGTTTAAGCAAACTTCTCTATGTTAGTCGTGTTTTGGATCCTCTCATATGGGTCTATGACAAGTTAAACAGTTTGATTTGGCCTTTTTTTGTGGGGTGCTAAGTTAGAAACTGTGGCCCGTAAGACTATTGTTTGCCCTACGTCTGGGCGAGGTTTGGGTTTGAAAGACTTTTTATGTCAGGGAAAGGCTTTACGCCTCGTAGCCTTAGTTAACGTTCTTGGCGAGTCGTGCCACGTGTTTTTATATGGCTAAGTATTTTTGCGGTGCCCTCTTGGCGCCCCTGCGGCCTGAGTGGTCAACGTTGTGTGACAATCTGACGCACAGCGCTGCCCAACCTACTAGCTTTTACGTCTCGGTTTTGAGCTCCCTTCAGTCTGTGAATATCCCCCGCACCTTTCTTTTTTCGGCGAAGTCCCTTTATCCGCTTTTTCTAAAGAAGGCTTACACCATTCCGATTCTTCCAGCTTTTTGGTCTCCCTTCGTATCTGAGCGTTTTTCCCTGTCTCGCCATTGGTGTTTAATTAGTCCGTGATGATTTCACCGAAAACTTCAAAAACGACTTAGCCTGGTTAATTACTCTTCTTGCGATTAAAGTGAGTCGCGCCCTTCGTGATTGGGGTTATATAGGATCCTCCCGCTGTGCGTCTTGCCCTAGGGATGAAACTATTGACCATTGTTTTTTACACTGCCCGCGCGTTAAATTGGTTTGGTTCCACTTCTTACCCCTCCTAACTAGTCTCCTGACTTCGCCTTTTAGGCCGAATTGCGCTTTTGTCTTCTTTTATGAGTTCCCCACTCCTCATGCAAAGAACCTCCGCCCTATCTTATACTTAATCAAGTCTATTTTATATGGTGTTTGGAAATTTCGAAATAAGGCTGTATTTCACAACGGTAGAGAAAACTCCAGAGCCATAATTAAGTATATTACAGCATCTGTAAAGGGTAGAATCCTTATCGACAAACACCGGTTTTCCCCGAATAAGTTTCGCTCCCTGTGGGTCCATCCTGCAATTTTCCATTTCCGAGATAATGATAATCTTCTTTTCCTTTTCTAGCTGCTTGTAAATTTCGCTCTAACTTGTAATTCCTGATTATCTAGTTTTGCTTAGTAATGTATGTTGTAAATAGTTTTATTCTCCTGAGTAAGGTTTTATAACAGTACTGTCTGCAGTTAGATATAGCTCTTTGGCATTACAAAGCTTTTGCTTTCATGTCCAAATTGAGCACTCTACTAGGATGAGTCATTGCCGCTAGCAATTGCGCATGCTCACTAGCTTACTAGTTTGAGCACTCTGGCATGGCTTAGATGTACCACATGTTAGGGACATTTGGGGTGGGTTTATAAGTGTAACCTCCATCCTAGACATCAGCATTGCACTGATGAGGCCCAGAAGCCAATCATAGCACGTTTCATACCAGATTTGTGGTAGACTAATTTGCTTTTTCTTGTTGGACCCTGTCTTAAGTACCTGCCGGGAGGGAACAGCGTGGGTCCTACCCTAAATTGTTTTCGGTATGTCTCAGCCTACGCCTGTATCCCCTCTGTGGTCTGATATTGTTGAGAATACGCCTGTGCCTCCCTCTGTTTCTGGAGCTGGCCAATCTGATTCGCCATCCCACATGGATACCAGCCCTGGTGGCTCTAATGCTGATAGAGTGACTCTTGGTGCTGTTGATTCTCGTCCAAACGTTTCCAGTGTAGCTCCGCGTCGCAGGTCTCATCTGTCTTCTTTTGAAAGAGAGCATTTTGATGTTTTGAATGTCATGCCTGATCGTCCTGCTTCTGCATACTTCACACTCCCTGACAGCTAAGCAAATCTTTGATAGCTTGGTGAGAGATGGCTTTCCTCCGACGTCAGTCCGTTGTCTTCAGAGATCCCAGAATGGGTCAGTGGTCCTTACCCTTCACGAAAGAGGAGATCTGAAACAAATTTATGCAGCAGTCGTCTTTCTTTTTTGGAAACCAGCCTCATGCAGCTCATCTTGCAGGCAGAGCCTTGTCTTATGTTGTTGTGTACGACGCTCCTTTTGAGTTACCTGACTCGGCTTTGACCTTCCGTTTGTCGAAGTATGGCACTGTTTACTCCCAGCGTCGGTCCTCCGTCCAGGGCTTCCCCCAGGTCCAGAATGGTATCCGTACTCTTCGCATGTGTATCGATGACCCCATCCCGTCATACCTTCGTTTTGGTAAGTACCTTCTCCGTGTCCAGTACGAAGGCAAGGTGAAGACCTGTAGAAGATGCAACGAGCCAGGTCATTTGGCCCAAGAGTGTCGTCAGAGGCTCTGCTTTAACTGTGAAGTGATTGGCCATCATGCCCGTGATTGTCCTGCTGGGGTTCGATGCTGTATTTGTAAAGAACCTGGCCACATGGCCATTGACTGCCACCACTCTTGGTATCGCCGCCCGCTTTCGCATCGTGGTGCCGTTGATGCTGAGCCCCCGAGCCAGCCTGCTGCTGACCCCCTTCCCGTGGATGTGCCCCCCGCTACTCTTGATGCTGAGAATGCTGATTCAGGTGACTTGGATCTTGATAGCCCCCCAGTGGAGAATGCAGAGGAAGATTCGGCAGGGTCAGGGGACGATTCCCTGGAAGCTGAATTTGACCAGCCCTTGGCCTCCGCCCTTTATTCTGAGCCTGCGCCTCACCTTTTAACTTCTCAAGGCCTCATCAAGGATGCCCCTGATGTTCAAGTTCCTGGAGTGCAGGAATTTCCCGTTTCTTCCCTGACCGATACGAGTGTTGAGAGTGACGAGTCTGAGCCTGAGAGTATTGCCACATCTGAACTGATGGATTCCGACGCTGTGCCTGATAATATGTCTCCTGTCGCCGAAGGAAGATATCTCGACATGGCTCGTCCCGACGCACTGCTTTGGGCAAGTCGTCTCGTCTGTCTGCAGTAAGTGAGGATGCTCCCACTTAATTAATGTTAGGGGTTTACGTCGACGTAAGTTTTCGCTGGTCTCTGATTTCTTTCGTGCTTCACGCCTAGACTTTTGTTTCATTCAAGAAACCATGATTTCCGATGACACTGTTCTGTGCTCCTTCTCCTATTCATGGCCGGGACCCAGCTTCTGGGCCCCTGCTGTCGGGAGGAGAGGGGGGCGGGGGGTAGCTATCTTATGTTCTGATATTTTTCATAATAATGTTTCTGTTTGGCAGAAGGATCAAAGTGGGCGCATTCTCAGCTTACTTGTTAAGTTTGACGATTTTAATCTTAATCTAGTTGACCTTTATGTGCCGACGATTCCGGCTGAGAGAAATATTTTCTTTCAGTCAGTCCCGTCCTTTTTTCTTCCAAACTCCCGGCTCCTGATTGGGGGGGATATGAATTGTTTTGACTCGGCGCTTGACAAATTGGGGAGGTCGGTTTCCCTCGACTCCGACTTTTCGGACCTAAAATCTCGCTGTAACCTCCGTGACGCTTGGCGTATTTTGCATCCCCGAGACAGGCAGTTCACCTGGTTCAGCCCAGACCTTTCAATTGCGATCTCGCGGCTTCTGTGTAGTCAAGTCACTAGGTGCGATATTCTCCCATGCGTTTTCTCAGATCATGACTTTGTTATTTTAGAGTATGATATTGCGGCTCTTCCCCTGCGAGGCCCGGGAGTTTGGAAGTTTAACAATCCTCTCCTCGTTGATGAATCCTTTTGTTTAGAGATTTCGGATTTAATTGAGCAGTTTCTGGCCTTTCGGCATTGCTTTGCTTCTCATCGCGAGTTTTGGGAGTCTTTAAAGTTTGACATTAAGCTCACTGCGATCGCCTTTTCTCGTCGTAAACATCGTTTACTCTCGTCCCAGAAGGTTTTTCTAACCAATCGTTTGATTGTCTTGAAGAATCGTCTGGCTTCGGGCGATGTTTCTGCTAGTCCTGCCATTCTGACTTCAGAGGCTGCTCTGCGATCGCTTTTAGATTCCGAGCTCGAGGGTTCTAAGATTCGCAGCAGGGTTAAGTGGGCAGAGGAGGGGGAGTCACCCTTTGGTTTCTGTCTCGGTCTTGAAAATGAGAGACACGAGAAAGGCTCCGTCTCCTCTGTCTTTGATTCTGAGGGGCAAGAGGTCTTTTCCCTTCCTGACATGATTCAAGCTCACGAGCGTTTTTATTCGTCCCTATTTTCTGAAGAGCAATTGACCCTGTTGCCCAATCCCATTTGTTTGAGCACGTTACCCGCCGGCTATAGGATGCTGAGCGCGAATCATGCGAGGGTCTTCTTTCTTTGAACGAGGCGTCCGAGGCCCTTCGCCTCTCTAATAGGAACAAAACGCCCGGTTCTGACGGCTTAACTGTTGAGTTTTATTCTGCGTTCTGGTCCCTCTTAGGGCCCCTTTTAGTTGATATGTTTAATGAGTCTCTCGCCCACCGTGAGCTGTGTGACTCTATGAAATCGAGTGTTACGCGTCTTGTTCATAAGAAAGATGATCATAGAAATCTAAAAATTTGGCGCCCCATTTCGTTACTGAATGTGCATTATAAGATTTGTTCAAAAGCCCTTTCCCTCCGTTTGAAAAAAGTGTGGGGTCTATCGTAGACCCTGATCAGGTAGATCTATTTCTTCTAATTTGGCTCTTCTTCGCGATACACTCGATTTTATTGAGAGAACTGGCGAGACAGGTATTCTTGTCTCTTTAGACCAGGAGAAAGCCTTCGATCGCGTTAATCGGTCCTTTCTGATGAATCTTTTAGAGCACTTCGGTTTTGGGCCCTCTTTTTGTAGCTGGATTTTCACTTTGTATAACGGCGCTTATATGCGTATTCTAGTTAACGATTTCCTTTCCGATCCTGGTCCTTTGCTGCGGGGGGTCAGGCAGGGCGACGCCCTGTCCCTCATGCTCTATGTTCTCTGCGTTTAAGTTTTAGCCTGCCGTATTAGAGACTTTCCCGCGATCGAAGGCTTTCTCTTGCCGGGGGCTGGTGGTGCCCAGTTTAAAGTCGGCCAGTATGCTGACGATACTACGGCCTTTGTCAAAAACGATTCTTCCCTCTTCTCACTTTTTGACGCGATTGCGTTTTACGAGCGTGGCTCTGGTGCGAAGCTTAATTTGTCCAAGACTGAGGCCATGTGGCTTGGTGCTTGGAAAGACCGCCTCGACGAGCCACTTGGTCTCACTTGGGTTAGGAAAATGAAGATCTTTGACAAAACTCTTTCTAGATGGAAGTCGCGATCCGTTTGTCCTTTATTGGGAAGGTCCTTATTTTGAACATATTAGCGTTAAGTAAGTTGCTCTTTGTGTCGCGCGTTTTAGTACCCCCTAAATGGGTTTATAGTAAACTTAATAGTCTGATATGGCCCTTTTTGTGGCGCGCTCGATTAGAGACTGTAGCTCGTAAATCGCTTATTTGTTATGTTAATAGTGGAGGTTTGGGTTTAAAAGATTTTTCTTGCCAGGGCCGCGCCTTGCGGCTTGCGGCTTTAGTTACTTCCGTGTCCGATTCTAGTTCTAAGGGATTTTACCTTGCTAAGTATTTTTGTGGCTCTGTGTTAGCTCCTTTGCGGCCGGAGTGGGCCGGGCTGCGCGATAACCTAACTCCAAGCGCTGCCCGCCCCACTGCCTTTTATGCGAGTGTCCTTTCTTCCTTTCGGGCCACTGATTTACCTCCTGGGTTTACTTACACGTCGTCGAATAGATTGGAGTAGTATTCAGCTTCGGCCCTTTTCGTCATTGTTGATACTTTGTTTCTGAGATTTCTGTAATCCTCCCACAATCTTGGGTCGTTAACTTTTCGTGCCTTTTTAAGTGCCTTGTGTCTTTGGTTCATGATCATTCTGATCTCCTTTGTTATCCAAGGCAAGCTGTGACTGCTTACCTTTACTTGTTTAAATGGTGCGTGTTTGTCACATATTTCTGTGAAGAGCAGATTCCACGAGTGGTAAGCATCAGATGGGTCCTCGAAGACTTCACAGACCTGAAAAGGTGCCCTAGCGATATCAGTTTGGAATTCTCTTAAATCAAACTTGTTATAATTGGGACGCTCGTTGCTAAAGTTGCATAAATCATGTCGTGGTTGGAAATGCCCAAAGGGCATGTGCCCTTTTGTTTGACGGGGTCTTTAACTTGTCGTGACAATAAGATCGATCAATGATTTAGAATGGTTGGTTATCCTTGTGGGTCCTTCGATAACATTCTTCATGTTATACTGTTCGAATATTCTTCCCATCTTGTTTCCTTCATAGGATATTTCACCATTTCCATCCTGTAGTAGATTACAATTAAATTCTCCGAGGAGAACTATATTTGAGAACTTCATCCAAGCTTTTTCGAGCAGTTTTGGAAAGGCTGAGAAAATTCCGTTGGTCTGATTCGGTGGTCTGTATATGATTCGTAACATTGTATCCATTGCACCAGCCTTTACCTGCATGCATATTCCTTCCACTTTATCCTCTTCCAAATGTAATCGGTGGATTATTTTCAGTGACTTGCGATAATATATTATACAGCCGCCTCCTTGTCTTTCTGGTCTATCTCTTCGGATAAAATTGTAATTCTCAATTTCTATTTCTCCGTCAGCAATTTCGCTTTTCAAGTGTGTTTCTGTGATTCCAAATATGTCAAAACGACAAAGCTTTAATAACATTCGTATTTCGTCCACTTTATTCCTGAACCCGCGAATGTTCAGGTGCGCTATTTTGGGATGTTTTGTGTTTGTGGCGAGTC
>OX421452.1:21123549-21128549 GCA_949126865.1 Montipora capitata
CCCGTCATACCTTCGTTTTGGTAAGTACCCTCTCCGTGTACAGTACGAAGGCCAGGTGAAGACCTGTAGAAGATGCAACGAGCCAGGTCATTTGGCCCAAGAGTGTCGTCAGATGCTATGCTTTAACTGTGAAGTGATTGGCCATCATGCCCGTGATTGTCCTGCTGGGGTTCGATGCTGTATTTGTAAAGAACCTGGCCACATGGCAATTGACTGCCGCCACTCTTGGTATCGCCGCCCGCTTTCTCATCGTGATGCCGTTGATGCTGAGCCCCCGAGCCGGCCTGCTGCTGACCCCCTTCCCGTGGATGTGCCCCCCACTCTTCAAGATGCTGAGAATGCTGATTCAGGTGACGTGGATCTTGATAGCCCCCCAGTGGAGAATGCAGAGGAAGATCCTGCAGGGTCTGAGGACGATTCCCTGGAAGCTGAGTTTGACCAGCCCTTGGCCTCGGCCCTTTCCTCTGAGCCTGAGCCTGACCTTTTAACTTCTCAAGGCCTCATCAAGGATGCCCCTGATGTTCAAGTTCACGGAGTGCAGGAATTTCCCGTTTCTTCCCTGACCGATACGAGTGTTGAGAGTGACGAGTCTGAGCCTGAGAGTATTGCCACATCTGAACTGATGGATTCCGACGCTGTGCCTGATAATATGTCTCCTGCGTCTGAGCGGCCCTCTCGCCGAAGGAAGAGATCTCGACATGGCTCGTCCCGACGAGCTGCTTTGGGCAAGTCGTCTCGTCTGTCTGTAGTAAGTGAGGATGCGCCCACTTAGTTTAGCCTTCTTAAAGTGCGCTACGATTAATGTTAGGGGTTTAAGTCAACGTAAGTTTTCGCTGTTCTCTGATTTCTTTCGTGCTTCACGCCTAGACTTTTGTTTCATTCAAGAAACTATGATTTCGAATGACGCTGTTCTGCGCTCCTTCTCCTCTTCGTGGCCGGGCCCCAGCTTCTGGGCCCCTGCTGTCGGGAGGAGAGGGGGGGTAGCTATCTTATGTTCTGATGTTTTTCGTAATAATGTTTCTGTTTGGCAGAAGGATCAAAGTGGGCGCATTCTCAGCTTACTTGTTAAGTTTGACGATTTCAATCTTAATCTAGTTAACCTTTATGTGCCGACGATTCCGGCTGAGAGAAAGATTTTCTTTCAGTCAGTCCCGTCCTTTTTTCTTCCAAACTCCCGGCTCCTGATTGGGGGGGATATGAATTGTTTTGACTCGGCGCTTGACAAATTGGGTAGGTCGGTTTCCCTCGACTCCGGCTTCTCGGACCTAAAATCTCGCTGTAACCTCCGTGACGCTTGGCGTCTTTTGCATCCCCGAGACAAGCAGTTCACCTGGTTCAGCCCAGACCATTCAATTGCCAGCAGACTGGATACCTTTTTGGTCCCGCGGCTTCTGTGTAGCCAAGTCACTAGGTGCGATATTCTCCCATGCGTTTTCTCAGATCATGACTTTGTTATTTTAGACTATGATATTGCGGCTCTCCCCCTGCGAGGCCCGGGAGTTTGGAAGTTTAACAATTCTCTCCTCGATGACGAATCCTTTTGTTTAGAGATTTCGGATTTAATTGAGCAGTTTCTGGCCTTTCGGCATTGCTTTGCTTCTCACCGCGATTTTTGGGAGTCTTTAAAGTCTGACATTAAGCTCACTGCGATCGCCTTTTCTCGTCGTAAACATCGTTTACTCTCGTCCCAGAAGGTTTTTCTAACCAATCGCTTAATTGCCCTGAAGAATCGTTTGGCTTCGGGCGATGTTTCTGCTAGTCCAGAAATTCTGACTTCAGAGGCTGCTCTGCGGTCGCTTTTAGATTCCGAGCTCGAGGGTTCTAAGATTCGCAGCAGGGTTAAGTGGGCAGAGGAGGGGGAGTCTCCCTCTGGTTTCTTTCTCGGTCTTGAAAATGAGAGACACGTGAAAGGCTCTGTCTCCTCTGTCTTTGATTCTGAAGGGCAAGAGGTTTTTTCCCTCCCTGACATGATTCAAGCTCACGAGAGTTTTTATTCGTCCCTATTTTCTGAAGAGCCAATTGACCCTGTAGCCCAATCCCATTTGTTTGAGCACGTTACCCGCCGGTTATCGGATGCTGAGCGCGAATCATGCGAGGGTCTTCTTTCTTTGAACGAGGCGTCCGAGGCCCTTCGCCTCTCTAATAGGAACAAAACGCCCGGTTCTGACGGCTTAACTGTTGAGTTTTATTCTGCGTTCTGGTCCCTCTTGGGGCCCCTTTTAGTTGATATGTTTAATGAGTCTCTCGCCCATCGTGAGCTGTGTGACTCTATGAAATCGAGTGTTACGCGTCTTGTTCATAAGAAAGATGATCGTAGAAATCTAAAAAATTGGCGCCCCATTTCGTTACTGAATGTGGATTATAAGATTTGTTCAAAAGCCCTTTCCCTGCGTTTGAAAAAAGTGCTGGGGTCTATTGTGGACCCTGATCAGACATGTTCTGTTCCAGGTAGATCTATTTCTTCTAATTTGGCTCTTCTTCGCGACACACTAGATTTTATTGAGAGAACCGGCGAGACAGGTATTCTCGTCTCTTTAGACCAGGAGAAGGCCTTCGATCGCGTTAATCGGTCCTTTCTGATGAATCTTTTAGAACACTTCGGTTTTGGGCCCTCCTTCTGTAGCTGGATTTTCACTTTGTATAACGGCGCTTATATGCGTATCTTAGTTAACGATTTCCTTTCCGATCCTGTTCCTTTGCTGCGTGGGGTCAGGCAGGGCGACGCCCTGTCCCCTATGCTTTATGTTCTCTGCGTTGAAGTTTTAGCCTGCCGTATTAGGGACTCTCCCGCGATCGAAGGCTTTCTCTTGCCGGGGGCTGGTGGTGTCCAGTTTAAAGTCGGCCAGTATGCTGACGATACTACGGCTTTTGTCAAAAACGATTCTTCCCTTTTCTCACTTTTTGACGCGATTGCGTTTTACGAGCGTGGCTCTGGTGCGAAGCTTAATTTGTCCAAGACTGAGGCCATGTGGCTTGGTGCCTGGAAAGACCGCCTCGACGAGCCACTTGGTCTCACATGGGTTAGGAAAATGAAGATTTTAGGCGTTTTCTTCGGTACTGTTGACGTTGAGCGCGATAATTGGGAGCCTCGTTTGTCCAAACTTGACAAAACTCTTTCTAGATGGAAGTCGCGATCTTTGTCCTTTATTGGGAAGGTCCTTATTTTGAACATATTAGCTCTAAGTAAGTTGCTCTATGTGTCTCGCGTTTTAGTACCCCCTAAATGGGTTTATAGTAAACTTAATAGTCTGATATCGCCCTTTTTGTGGCGCGCTCGATTAGAGACTGTAGCTCGTAAATCGCTTATTTGTTCTGTTGATAGTGGAGGTTTGGGTTTAAAGGATTTTTCTTGCCAGGGCCGCGCCTTGCGGCTTGCGACTTTAGTTAATTCCGTGTCCGATTCTAGTTCTAAGGGTTTTTACCTTGCTAAGTATTTTTGTGGCTCTGTGTTAGCTCCTTTGCGGCCGGAGTGGGCCGGGCTGCGTGATAACCTAACCCCAAGCGCTGCCCGCCCCACTGCCTTTTATGCGAGTGTCCTTTCTTCCTTTCGGGCCACTGATTTACCTCCTGGGTTTACTTACACGTCTCGCGCTTTTACAAGGTTTTGCTAGCGAATTTCTGCACCATCCCGATTTTCCCTGCCCTCTGGTAAGGCTTCGTTCCCTCTCGGTTTTCCCTTTCTCGGCATTGGGGTCTGGTCCGCGATTCATTTACTGAGAACTATAAAAATGATCTCGCATGGTTGATTACCCTCCGTGCCGTTAAGGTGCGACATTCTCTTCACACCTGGGGCTATATCCGCTCGCCTCGCTGTGCTTTATGCGCCCGTCTAGAAACCATTGATCATTGTTTCTTGGCTTGTCGTAGGGTTAAATTGGTCTGGTCTCGTTTTGTCCCTATGTTATCTGCGCTTTTGTCAGCCCCCTTCGTTCCCAATTGCCCCTTCGTGTTTTTTTACCAATTCCCGATGCCCGAAAGGAAGTGCCTACGTCTGCTTTTGTACATCATCAAGTCGATTCTGTGCGGTATTTGGAAATTTCGTAATAAGGCCACCTTTCACAATGGTGGGGAGGACTCTAGAGCTATCGCTAAGTTTATTATTGCTGATGTTAAACGTAGGATCCAGGTTGACTTTCATCGCTTTTCTCAGGCTAAGTTTAATTCCATCTGGGTTCATCCAGCTCTATGTTTAGTCCGTGCTGATAAGCTTGTATTTCTCTTTTAGCTGTAGCCTCTTCTCTTGAGTAATTTTGTAAATATTGTTTTTATTTAGTTTTTGAATAAAGTTTTACGATATCACTGTCTGCAGTTAGATATAGCTCTTTGGCATTACAAAGCTTTTGCTTTCATGTCCAAATTGAGCACTCTACTGGGATGAGTCATTGCCGCTAGCAATTGCGCATGCTCACTAGCTCGCTAGTCTGAGCACTCTGGCATGGCTTAGATGTACCACATGTGTGGGACATTTGGGGTGGCTTTATAAGCTTAACCTCCATCCCAGACATCAGCACTGCACTGATGAGGCCCAGAAGGCCGAAACAGTACTGTCTGCAGTTATATATATATATATATATATATATATATATATACATAAAGTGTGAAACTTGATTTTCGTAAAACAGTGCTCAATACATAGAGGTAGAGCATAGTATATATGGAAGAAAAAGACAAATAAACTACAAGTTCATCCCTACAAGCCTATTTCGTGGTCGCCCACTCATCAGGGGATTTAATGAGAATAAACTTTACCACGGGCGACCACGAAACAGGCTTGTAGGGATGAACTTGTAGTTTATTTGTCTTTTTCTTCCATATATATATATACATATATATAAAGTTGCATATAAACTGGAGAGGAAGACAAAACGTCTCGAAGGTCCAGGAAATTTAATAAAAACGTTTCGGCCCTTTGGCCTTCGTCAGTTAAATATTTTTTAAAATAGAATACAAGTAAAAATCTAAGGATAAAATGGCCTAATTATTACAGGAGTGGAGACTAT
>OX421452.1:21133549-21173549 GCA_949126865.1 Montipora capitata
ACAACCAAAGACATCTGATCATGCACGAGTTCTACGCGAAGGAGGTCTCATCGAAATCAGTCGTACCCGCCAACTCTGCACTTCCGTGGTCAATTAAACGCGCCGTCATGACCCAAGAACTACTAAGAGTATTCCGGAATTGTACCCCAAGCCTACCGTGGCAAAGAAGAACTGAGTATGCGTCAAACACCACACTGAAGATGCAGTATTCAGGATATGATAAAGCCTTCAGACATCAAGTCGTCAAGTCAGCCCTATCAGCGTACCACACCCTATTAGAGAAAGATAGGAATGGAGAGAGACCCCTTCACCGACCAAGAGAATGGAAGAAGAGAGAAAGGGAAAGAAAGAAAAGCTCAAAGGCACAAGAGTGGTATGGGAAAGGAAACTACGATTCAGTACTGTTCATCCCTGCCACACCCAATGGAGAGCTAAAGAAAACGGTACAGCAAGAGATCAATAAATCGACACTTAGGATAAAGGTGGTTGAGAAGAATGGAATTTCGATCGCGTCCCTTCTACAAAGATCCAACCCCATGAAAGAGAGAAACTGTAGACGTGAAGATTGTTTCGTATGCACATCAAAAGGGAAAGGTGATTGCTCGAGGAACAACATTGTGTATGAAATAAAGTGCAACAATTGTAACAGCAAATACTGTGGAGAAACAGCCCGCAACGCCTACCGGAGAGGAAAAGAACACATGAAGTTATTACACGAGAAAGAACAGAACTCGCCTTTATGGAGTCATTGTCTAAAAGAGCACAATGGTCATATCCAGCAATTCACAATGAACGTCGTGAAAACTTTTCACCGAGACTCAATGATGAGACAAATAACAGAAGCAATACATATCAGAAAAATCCCAGAAAGAAGAATGAAATACCGTGTATTTACCACACGCAAGAATTAAAAAGGATTAATTGACATTCAAACACCTACAATTAACGTTCTGCCTCCCATGGGAGACCATGTAGATCTTATGCAAATACAAGTACAAGTCCAGAAACCTAAACAATATTAAGAACTGAAGAGGCCGGGAAGGCGAAACGTTTTCAAGTTTAGACTTCAAGTTTAGAATTTAACGAATTTAACTAATTAGTAACACGCTCGATACGTGGCAAAGGTTTTACAATACAACAGTATACAGCGTACAGCATAGAATAATGTCGTTAATTGGCTCACAATTTACTTAGTAATATTGCACTTGATCCTCGGTTTCTTTATTTTTTTTGAAGATGGTTTTATTTTCGTTTCTCATTTGAACTACCTGCCTAAGGCCTTGCGCAGATGGAACGTGACTGTAGCGATCTCACTTTAACGCGAATGGTTCCCTTATTTCATTGGCTGGTGACTTTTCTTGTTGAAAACTCACTCCGTAGAGGCGTGACATGTTTATCAATCTTTGAAGGGCGAGAACTTGAGTTCGTCTTTCTGGAAACCACTTTTCTCTCAAAGAATTAATAGGGTATATGCAATTGACGGATTTCCGTGAAATTTGATCAGAACATGCTCTGAATACTAAGGAACAAAACCGTGGCCAGTGACGCAGAACTACCTTTCGTATATTTTTAATTGTTTAGCATCACTCCTCTCTGGAGGCGGATATTGCCTTCATTTGAATCTAGCATGATCCCTAAGCCATTTAGTTATGAGATGTAAGCTTTTTCTCAAATTCTGCACAGCCACAACCACTCGGGTGTTTTTGGGACCTGAAGTTTATATAAGGCTAAGTAGAAATGGATGGATTGATGTTTGCTGCGTGAAAGTAAAAAATGCATTTGGAGTTACATCCTCAATTCAAGTCTTTGTCCTTTTGAGATAACAAGACGCTACTACCACAGGTAAGCTCTGAAGAACTTTATTCCAATTAAACCGACTTGTTAATAGCTCAGCCAGAAAAAAAAAATTGATTTGGTATATAGAATCAACCAAACTCTTACACAAAGGATCGTCTGTGACCTAGACATATCTTTACCGCGCATGACGAAGTGACCATGCAGGACGATTTTCGGTTTTTAATGGATTTGAGACTTGAAAATTTCAATTCAGTCTTGGATGCCCTTTATTAGGTTTTCCTTGGAAACGTTGCGATTTTTCTTTGTCAAAAAAGGTGTGAGAATGAAAATTAAAGCCCACTTGGTGGACTTAAGGCGCTTGATTCCCGACATCGTGCTTTCCATCCATACTTGAATTTACGCGCCAAAACTTCAGTTCTGTAATTTGGATCGAATCTTTTATGTTTGCTTTGCTTTCTTGTAATACCGTCTTTCCAGATTTTTTACCTCCTAAATTGCACTGGGATATATATATATATATTTTTAATTTTCTTTTGCACGACTGGCTACCTTTTGAACAACCGCTTAAAATGCGTGCTTATTTGAGAGAAAAATCATGTAAATTTATGTCTATAATTCATTCTTATTTTGTCCGGATAAATGGAAATCCGTATTCATGATATTAACTTTCTGTAGGCAGCATAAGCCGATACAGCGAAGAGCATAGAAACTTGATGCAACTGATTGAACAATGAATTAAATAAGTAAAGGATAAATGATTGCACTCAGAGGCCTTCTTCAAAAACGTTCTTAACACATTTTTCCATGTGGACTCACACAGGTCAGGGAGTTGGAACAAGAGACCATTATTGTGGTCAACTGACTGGAACAAGTACAGGCTTCTTGATAACACCAATATTATAAAAACCTGTTTTATAGCAAATTTCGACACTACGAGGCAAATGTTTATTCGGAGGTTGTGTAAATTTTAATTTGGTGCGCCCTAGATTTGAAATTCCAAGAAAACAAGACTTCGTAGATGTTTTGCAAGACGCAGCTTTTAAGACGAGCATTCTATACCGCAGACATATCTCAGTTGACCAGCGTGCCGATCAGTAGTACTCTTAACACTGTGTGCACATTAGGCCGAAACATGATTAGTCTGATCACAAATGAAACATGTTTCATTGTGAAAAGTGTTCACATCAGATAGTGCATTGCGCGAATCATGGTTGAAACATGATTATTCTGAGCATGATTGAAATAACCTCGCGCGGTAGTTTCAATCATGATTAGACCAAACGCGTGCAAAATGGCGAATGGATGCGGAGAGGAGGCTAGTGCCCGAAAGAACCAAAATTGGGGCTATGATGAGGCCAAATATCTAGTTGAAACATGGGCCGATGAAGAAATACAACGGCAATTATCGGTGATATGTAGAAAGCATAATAGTTGGGAGAACATTGCCGCAAAACTTAATAGCAACGGTTACAAGCGTACAGCATCGCAATGCAAAACTCAATTCACACGGTAGCCAAAGCGCGGGGTTGGGATCGGGGTGTCTTTTCTTTTCCAAATTATTTGTCTCAATTTTTGTTGAGTCAATAATTATGCTACTACGATGCTTGTTTCCTGTTTGTTTCCTTACATACACAGCCCCACAACTATTTGTACTTTACTCTACTTTAGGTTCTGACGAGCTCACATTTGCCAATGGGTGTAAATTATGACCTTCTGGATGCAAAGTCGACCATCAAGGAGAATCCCAGAAAAAATGCCAACATCTTTTCTATTCTTTTCTTTTGGTGGCTGAAAAAACTTCTTTCAATCGGGAACAGGCGCTCGCTCGAAAATGAAGATTTGTTCCCCTTACTTGACGACGACAAAACAAAAACGTCTAGTGAAAAACTGCAGATAACCTGGGCTGAAGAAAGTACAGAGCATATTGAGGGGCGAAGCGGAAATGGATATCGATTGTTTAGAGCTCTTATTCGAATGTTATCCTGGAAGGACCACCTCTTCATATCGGGCCTGGTCATTTTACAGGCTACGTTTAGAACCCTTCGCCCGGTGTGTTTGGGTTTGTTGTTACTTGAGCTAATGAAAGGGTCAGATGAAGAAGTTTCTTGGGCGTATTTCTACGGTGCAGGGATTTGTCTGAGTCAATTTGGCGAATCTTTGTGTTTCCATCAGCTTCTGTACCATTCTGCGTTAAATAGTTTGAGGTGGAAATCAGGGGCAATTGCACTTGTTTACCAAAGGGTAAGAAATTATTCTAATGAACTACCGAATTTTAAATGACGACATTTAATAATTTGATCATGTAATTAAGTGACCAGTGTTTGCTTAATTCGGTTGAATTATTTGACGCTTTGTCGCGGAACGATGCTAGCGCGTTTTGAACTCGTTCTCCGTTGATCCGACGTAGGTTGCATGCGCACCCGTTGTTGTCGTCGCGTTTGACCATTGCTCGGTAAATAACCACTTGTTGTAAACATTTGCCTTGCATGGGGCTAGATGCCTCGTTTCGACAATTGCATAGCTTTGGTTCGTTGATTTCCGTCGGGTTATGTTGGGATGCGTTTAACTTGCTCTGGGTGTCTATGATTTTCTTGACGTTGCTAATACAGCTGTAGCTCACTTTAATGGTATTCCTGTAAAATATTTTCCTTAACTAAAGATGTTTCCTTTGGGGAAGCACCTCTTGACGAGGCTAAGGGAACGTTAGCCAATGTTGGTGCTGACACTTTTACTGTAATGTATAACATCAATTTCGAGATCGAGTGGCAAACAATCTCGCGCGCTAAGCCCTATTGTAGTTCTAGTAGAAGGTGTAACCTCTGTTTGACCGAGAAATACATCATAATCTGCGAACTGCATCGCTGCACACTGAACAAAAGGAACGAACTAGTATCTTCGTGCAGACACAGGGGGAAAGTGCTACAGCGTGGAAGTCAATAAATTACTAAATGCCTATGTAAATGCAGTGATGGCAGTCTTAATAAACTCCTGAAGGGTGAGGTTCGCCTCACGAAACAGGCCTGCAGAGTACCAATGTTTTAGGATTATCTGTCCAATATATATCGCTCTGTACATTACATCAAGCACTCTACAGCGGAAAATCTAGATCACTAACTATATATATATATATATATATATATATATATATATATATATATATATATATATATATATAACAATGTTTTTCTACTCAATATAGTTTCATATGGACTTTAATACAGGTCTGTTTCGTAGACCAACAAGGAGTTGGACCACTCATCAGTTAAATTCCATGGAATTTAACTGGAATTAAATTCCAGAATTTAACTGATGAGTGGTCCAACTCCTTGTTGGTCTACGAAACAGACCTGTATTAAAGTCCATATGAAACTATATTGAGTAGAAAAACATTGTTATTACCGCTCCATTATTGCTGAGCACTATTCTGGATTTATCAGTGTGGAACTCACCTGAAGTTATATATATATAGCCATTGTTAGTCTTTCAGAGACTATATAGTCTCCACTGCTGTAATAATTAGGCCATTTTATCCTTAGATTTTTACATGTACTCTATTTTAAAAAAATTTTAACTGACGAAGGCCGAAGGGCCGAAACGTTTTTATTAAATTTCCTGGACCTTCGAGAAGTTTTGTCTTCCTCTCCAGTTTATATGCAACTTTAAATACTAACTGAGGAGACAACGTGCATCCTTTTGGATCCTTCTGTTGGGAGTTTATCGTTTGGTCAACCATTACAGATATTCAAGCTATCCATTCCCCACCGGTAGACCGTGCATCACGTTTGCTGATCCGATGGCTCCGATGTCCAGACTTCTCTTTGCACAGCCCAGCCTTTTCAACACTTGGCACAAACTTATCCGGTACAGTCACCACAATCACTTTTTGAAACTTTGTGTTAGCAACAATCGTATCCCGAAAGGACTAAATTTGAAATTTAATTTGGAACTTGTCAAAGACAGTGCTGAATTGCGCAATGCATGCTCATCCCATTTGAAAACAGCTTCTTTTGAGGTGGTCAAAGAGTTGAAAGAAGCCTCCCTGGGGAGAGTAAAAACCCTGCAAAACGATCTACAGCAGGAGAGACTCAAACTGTTTGACAACTTTGATCTTGAAACCGCCCAAAAGATTTGGAATCGTGTTAAACGTGAAATGAATAATTTAAACCATCGATTGAAGATGAGGGAGAGAAAAAAGTTGGCAAAAACTACAGGCTTCGGTCCAAC
Organism: Montipora capitata; assembly: GCA_949126865.1. Classification (NCBI taxonomy): domain Eukaryota; kingdom Metazoa; phylum Cnidaria; class Anthozoa; order Scleractinia; family Acroporidae; genus Montipora; species Montipora capitata. The sequence continues at coordinate 21,139,571 of OX421452.1, forward strand.
TACGATCCAAATGGCAGAAAGATCCGCCAAAAGAAGAGACAACCGAAGATTTCAAAAGCACAGACGCAACGAAAATCGTGGTCAATTGGAGCAAAACGAGACAGCAAACGCCCCTGTTACGGCAGCTGATTCCACCGAATTGGATTTAAAACCCATTAACCTGTCATCTCAAGTTCTGACTACCGCCGAAGAGAACCTGCTTTCCAAGGGACCATCCTTCTGCCCTGTCCCCAAAGATATAAATTGGCAGAAGACCCATGAAGATATTGAGAAATTTGAGAGTCGCATCCGTTTGGCTTCTTTTTTTCACAACAAAGAACAAAAACAAGATGAAGAACGGGTGGAAATGAACATGCCTCCTGTGCCCTCAAAAGGTAAGTGGGACCCACCAAAATCAGTTTTTCCTGAAGTGGAACTCTTTCTATCAGAAGTCAGAAATGACATTTTAAACCCTAAGAACTCTCGTAAACCTAAGGACAATCTCAGTAACGAGGAACGCCATGCAATGAAAAATTTGAAATAGATGACAGGGTTATTAGGATCCAAGATAAAGGCGCTCGTTTTGTTTTATTAGACCAAAAAGAATACGTAGAAAAAATGTCCAGTCAATTAGATAACACGTTGCACTATGCTAAGCTGCCAGAAGATCCTACACAAAAGCATTTAAAATTAGTTAAAGATTGGAGTAGCAAGTGGCGCAGGGAAGGTCAAATAACAGATGAAATCGCTGATTGGGTTACCAACACTCGGCCGAGACCTGGAACAGCTTTTGGCAATGTCAAAACCCACAAAGTCGGTAACCCGCTCCGCCTTATTACTTCTTGTTGCGGAACAGCGATTGAAAAGTTATCTGCCTTTACTGAATATTATTTGAAACCTTTAGCAGAAAGTTTGCCTTCTTTTATCAAAGATACTACGCATCTTATCAATAAGATTGACGAAATTAATCAATTGGGGCCTTTCCCAACCGGTACTTTGTTAGTTTCATGGGATGTTGTTGCAATGTTTCCCAATATTGACAACGAATTGGGGGTTACTGCAGTTAAAAATGCATTAGATGCAAGATCTGTCAAAATACCATCCACAGAATGCATTTTAGAGGCTGTGGAAATTTGTTTGAAATCCAACAATTGCCAATTTGATAACAATAACTATGTTCAACAGCACGGAACCGCGATGGGGCCCAAGAATGCGTGCTCTTATGCAGACTTGGCTATGGGCGTAATTGATCACAAAGCGAAATATGAGGGTACAATTAAGCCAATGCTTTGGTTGAGATATAGGGATGATATTTTTGATCTATGGACACAGGGTGTTGAGAAACTCCTTGAATTTACCAACTATATTAATTCACTATATCATACCATCAAATTTGAATTGGTGTATTCTGAAGGCAGCCTCCATGTTTTGGACCTTACTCTCCTTTTACAAGATGGCTTTATTTCAACAGATACTTATTCCAAGCCCACTGATAGTCATTTGTATTTGCCCTACAATAGCTCACACCCAGATCATTGTAAGAAAGCTATCCCCTATGGAGTAGCCCTTAGAATTAGGCGTAACTGTTCCACCAATGCCTCTTTTGTGAAGCGCTGTAGTGAATACAAAAGCTACCTCAAACAACAAAATTACAATGGGAATCTGGTGGACAAACAGTTTGAGAAGGCCATGCAATTGGAGAGATCAGATGTTCTCAAGCCAAAAACAAAAACTAAGAAAAAAACCTTTCCCTTAGTGGTCGATTACAATCCGAGGCTACCTAATATTTCGTTGATCATTAAAAAACATTTTCACTTGCTCGAATCCAACTAAGTAGTAAGAGAAATTTTTCCTGCCAAATCCGTCATTCCAGCATACCGTAAAACAAAGAATTTGAAGGACATTCTTGCACCCTCCAAATTCAAAAGAAGTCGAAACTATGACGAGGCTGAAAATTGCGGATGTTTTAAATGCAACAAAAGATGTGATCTCTGTTGTAATTATTTGTTGGAAGCTGATGAATTTTCAAGTTTTGCAACTGGCCGGTCGTATCAAATCAAACAAAACCTTGGATGCAATTCGACCGTAATTATTTACTTAGCTTCCTGCAACAAATGCAAAGTGCAGTATGTTGGTTCGACTTCCAATGCATTTAAAGTCAGGTTCAGAAACCACAAATCTGACATGAAAAGAAACAAAAAATCGTGCGAGCTTGCCATTCATTTCAATAAATTTCCTCACAACCTTTCGGACTTCAATTTCATTGTCCTTGAGAAGATAATGAACACTGATGGAGATTTAGATAACACTTTATTAAAGCGGGAGGGTTATTGGGCGGCACAATTGCGCACACTGCAGCCTTTTGGCCTCAATAAGCGCTGTGAATTCCGTTCAAAAAAACGGATCAATTTCAATGTTCCATAAAAAGCTTTTTTGTTTCCATTATAGTCCCATCTAATTTGTAGTCGGTATTACATAAATAGATTGAATCACTTGCATAACTCTAGATTTTATTATTACATCATTACTTTTGTTTTAGTGATCAAGCTTTAGTTTTGGCTTGTATTGTACCATACAATTTACTACTTAATTGTATTCCATTACAATAGCCATTGTTAGTCTTTCAGAGACTATATAGTCTCCACTGCTGTAATAATTAGGCCATTTTATCCTTAGATTTTTACTTGTACTCTATTTTAAAAAAAATTTAACTGACGAAGGCCGAAGGGCCGAAACGTTTTTATTAAATTTCCTGGACCTTCGAGAAGTTTTGTCTTCCTCTCCAGTTTATATGCAACTCTCTCTCTCTCTCTCTCTCTCTCTCTCTCTCTCTCTCTCTCTCTCTCTCTCTCTCTCTCTCTCTCTCTCTCTCTCTCTCTCTCTCTCTCTCTATATATATATATATATATGATGAGAAGAAGAAGGGTGTAGCCATGCCTCGATAGATAATGTAATGAGGAATAAACTTCTTGAGGCAAATATGTTTGTAATCGGTTTAATACTTCAAACGTTTCGCCATTTAGAGCTTCGTCATTCACTATATATATATATATATATATATATATATATATATATATATATATATATATATATATAGTATATATATATATATAAAGTATATATAAAGTATATATATATATATAAAGTGTGAAACTTGATTTTCGTAAAACAGTGCTTAATACATAGAAGTAGAGCGTAGTATATATGGAAGAAAAAGACAAATAAACTACAAGTTCATCCCTACAAGCCTATTTCGTGGTCGCCCACTCATCAGGGGATTTAATGAGAATAAACTTTACCACGGGCGACCACGAAACAGGCTTGTAGGGATGAACTTGTAGTTTATTTGTCTTTTTCTTTCATATATATATACAGTTAAAAGAGTCAAAGGACCGACAACTTGTGGAAGCTAAAAAGTAAAATATATTAAAAAACGTTTCGGTCTTAGACCTTCATCAGTTTACAGCATGTGGATAATAATTAGGTTTAAGAGCTTATATATGGTTTACAAGGAATTTTCGGTATGTTACAAAACTTAACAATTATTTATTATCATCTCCTGATTAAACAAACAGCAAAAACAGCAGAACTGACGAGATTGGATACTAAACTCGTTTAATTTGCGGATTTACTTGCAGGTTCTTACTTTCCGTCAAGTGGATTTTACCAACATATCACGAGGCCACGTGATTAACCTAATTGCTAGTGACCTTCAGCGCTTCGAGCCTGTAGGAGAGAAATTGGTTCTTATCCTTGGAGTCTTGCTTAATTGTTGTACGAATTCTTCCCTAATGGTTTACTTGTTTGGATGGAAAGCTATGTCAGGCATATTTTTTCTTCTCATCCTTCCTTTTTACTACGGCATTGCTGGAAAATGGTGTGTACGTTTGTGGTCTAAAATATCTAACGTCGCGGATGAGCGAGTCAATTTGATGAACTCCATCATCTCTGGTATTCGTACTGTGAAGATGTATGCTTGGGAGTGGCCTTTCATGGAACGAGTGCTACAGGCGAGATCGTAAGTATTCATTCATTATTACACTAACACCATTTTACCATATTTGTCCAGGACAACGTGTAAAATATTAAGTAGGTAATACACTGTAGTGTCCCGCTTTGACCGGTTTCGAACAGAGTTTATACCGACGGAACTTGATAAAGCCCAAAAATTTAGCTTGTTATCGCTTGTCACTCGTCATTTCGTTTATCCAATCAAAAAAAAGGACATCTCAATTGTCTGTGTTGTTTTCGTTATTCGCACGCGCCTTCGTGATTATTTTGCAATTGATACGATTCTCATTCAATGCAGGAAGAAGCCAAAATACTAGAAAATGGCGTAATAGTGGAATAATAAATCCCATATAGTAAAAGGTTTAGCGTATAATGCGTGAGGACATTTTGCTCGTTCTTCGTATTTGCCCACGCCCCTTCGGGGCTCGGAAAAATACTACACAACTCGAAAAATATCCGCGTGTACAATCTCGTTCTCAGAGAACGTGAACTTTTTAGCCAGCGGCAAAATTTAGAGCTCTGGGGAAATCAATTTTTTGGCTAAAAACTGGGCTTACGGCTTTAGTGCGCATGTACGCTATTAGTGGCGAATCTGCCGGACCCGAAGAGCTCTCTTCAAGCGTTTTCCCTCTTTTTTCAACGGCCGTAAACCTGCCATGCACTTTAGTACTCTTATCGTGTTGCTCTTTGTCGGAATCCACGCAGAGAGCTTTAAATTGTGCAAACGTAACGCTTAATTTATTTTTCGGGAACATTGCCGACAGACATACTGCGGAAAATCCGCCATTTTGGCAAGCTTCGATCCCCGTAAACTCCAAAAAGAATTTTGCAATTCTTTCGCCCCGATATTTTCCTCCCAACAACAGCGCATGGTGATCATAAGCAGTCAAAATCTTGCAACAGAAGAGGCAGAATGTTTTTTTAGAAGCGTACGCGGGTTTAGTTGGGGTGCTGTCAGCCACTTCATTGACAACTTTTATTTGTAACAATTTAACTTTTAAACAGCTGCGGGGTACATTGATGCTCAATGAGACAGAAAGAACAGCCACTCAGAATCCTCCCTCAAATTGATTTCCCCAGGCCACCGGCCAGAAGATCACGGGCTCTGGGAACGAGATTGCTGCGCGTATTATGTTAAAGCCATTCAACAAGGTGTATGTCAGTGATCACGTTGAAAACAAATCGAACTAATTCTGTGTCATAGGTTTACTAAGCTTTGTCGGCTTTCTCCTTTTATTTTCAATATAAAACAATCTCCGGATAAGAAACGTGTTGATAAGATAAATTTGCCACCGGAACTGACATTTCGAGCGTTAACGAATGACCAGCCTGTTGCTTCATATGACCAATACTTACCAGGTCCTTCCGCTCGAACACAAGAGCTAACAGCTTTAGTGAGCATTTTTCTTGTGATTCGTTCATGTTTTCCTTACTAGTCTACTTTCTCACCCATAAATTTCGCCATCTCCAACTAAGCCTTAATCCATCTTAAATTTTCAGCGTATAATCTGTAACCAAGTAAATGAATAAAGATCGATACAGTGTTGTCGGCAACACCCTTCGTCAGAGCAAATTGAGGAATGAATTATTGTGAGTTCAGTTAGCGGTTTATATATAGGAGGTAGAGAAGCCTTGCAATCTGTGCTACCATAATGACATAAATGCAGTTTTTTAGAAACTAATCCCTTCATTTTCTGGATGACCCTAGCTAACACAATCTGTTTTACCTTTCAGATATGAATTGAACCTGATCAGGTGGAAAGCAGCTATACTTTCGACCTTTGATACTTTATATTTCTCCTGCAACACTATCGCAGCTTTCATATCATTTACCATAATGGTATTAAATGGAGTAGACCTTAACTCATATAATACCTTCATGATTCTATCACTCCTGAATTCAATTAAAACAGATGTCACGTGGACGGTTGCACAAGGAGCTAAAGAGTTAGCTGACTTTGCTAAGGCTTTGTGTCGCATCCAAGACTTACTTGAGTATGACTATAGCAGCGCGCAAAAATTTCTCCACGGTGCTTTTGCTGATTGTAAGAAAGGTAAATCCTTTAAGGAAAACAAAACAAGCACTGTCTCACTTCAGAATGTGGTATGTAGTTGGAATGGCAGATGGGAAAGACCTTCTTTGAAATCGGTTTCCTTAAAAGCTGACAAAGATGACCTTGTTTTCATTATTGGTCCCGTTGGTTGCGGAAAGTCCTCCATATTTTATGCCATTCTAAACGAAATGTCACTACTCAACGGTGACATAAGATATCACGGCAAAATTGCGTGGAATAGTCAGCAGTCCTGGGTGTTTTCTGGGACTGTAAGAGAAAATATTTTGTTTGGCGAAGCGTTTGACGCAAAAAAGTATGGCAAAACGTTAGGGGCATGTGACCTTCACAAAGACTTAGAAAGACTCCCTTTTGGGGACATGACACGTGTCGGAGAACGTGGAATAGTTTTGAGTGGTGGACAGAGAGCTCGTGTAGAATTGGCACGTGCAGTCTACTTTAATGCTGATATCTACTTGCTGGATGATCCATTGAGTGCAGTTGACACGAAGGTCGGACAGCATATTTTTCAGAACTGCATCAGCACCTTATTGCATGACAAAACTCGGTTGATGATCACCCACAATTGTCAAGTGCTCAAGGATGCCAAAAACATTGTTGTTATGAAAAACGGACAAACGTCATTGAAAGGCAGCTTTACGACATTGCTTCAATCTGGCTGCGATCTTAACGCAGTAAATCAGTCTCCAGAACCAGAAGTCTCTCGAATTAAAAAAGAAAGAGCTGAGATTCAAGACATAAACAAACATGATACCGAACGGTGGGAAGATGCCATTGGTTTGAAAAAGGCCGATGAAGATCGTTTGGCTGGTTCTATTTCGCCGACCATTTACTGGAACTACGTGCGAGCTGCAATGTCTTCTGCCGCAATTGGAATCATGATCATGTTCTTCGTTGTCGTGCAAGGTAGTTTAAGTTAGAGTGACTTCTTTGTTTTTCTTTGTATCATTCCTATCTTGACTACTATTTTCTGAGTAGTGATTTTTTTTAGGATTACTCGGCTTTCGTAGGGATTTATAGTAATTTAGTGCCTGTGTTGTTCTACTCCTTGTTGGCACTTCTTAGTTGGCACGGACAGTGGTGCTTACACATGATACGCCTCTAGGATTTTCCTCCCTTAATGAAAACAGCCCCTGCAAAAAAGACCAACCCGCACGATTTTTGGGATCCGAGAACTTCCAAATTAAAAAAAAAACTGCTCTCAGACTTGATACGTTTGGGTTATGGAGTTAGTGATAACAGCTGTTAAATAATACAGTCGAAGATTCGACTTTCAACACAGTAGCAAATAATCTCTTTACTAAGTGCACTATGTCTTCTTTCATTCATTTTCTCAAAGGATTCCTCGTACTTCCTGATTGGTGGCTTCTTAAAGTGACGTCTCGATCACATGACCCACAGTTTCAAACCAAGGAGTTATATATTTTTGGTGGCTTAGGGGCTGCAGCCTTTTTCTTATCGTTCTTCAGGGCAGCCGTGACATTGAATGCCTTGGTTACTTCTTCAAAGAATCTTCACCACTCCATGCTGACAGCGGTGTTGAGAGCTCCTGTTCTATTCTTCGACACCAACCCAGTTGGACGAATATTAAACAGATTTTCACGAGATATTGGCATCGTGGACGAGCTATTACCTTATGCCTTTTTGGACGCTCTTTTAAATAGTCTGTTTGTTTTCGGGTCACTTGTTCTTCCGTCTGTTTTAAATCCCTGGGTTACCATCCCGGCCATTACTTCAGTCGTGGTTTTTCTTTTAATGGCGCGTTACTACCTTAGGTCTGCACGGGATCTGAGGCGAATGGAAGGAGTAAGCAGGAGTCCAGTGTTGTCTCATTTTAGCGAGACTTTGGAAGGATTGGTACATATTAGGGCCTTTCAGAAAGAGAACAGCTTTCTGGAGGGATTGTATGGGTATGAATTTAAATTTTTGACTTTCCTATAATTTCAGGTTTATCAACTTAATGGGGTTTAATTGCTGCCGATAAAATTATTTTGAAGAATGGAATGTTGCTTTTGTCAGCTTTTCCGATCAACGTCGAAAGCCATGTATACAGTATATGTTTTGGTCGATAGTTGTAAATCTGACTAAATTGCTGGATTTTGTATCACAAATGTAGGATGCATTTCATTAGGCCTCCGAATTAACTTCAATGAACTCAGTTTGTTTTGAAAACATCTAAAGGGAAAAGACGGGTTTTGGTATCTTGTTAATTTATTTAGTAACCACATGTCCTCTCGGGGGTGCTATTTACCTTGTATCGTTTCCTTAGAAACGATGCGTAGTTAATTTTATTACAGTTCGCACCTGTTACTTATGATTCAGAGTCTAGCCAAGGGCAAAGTATTCCAATCCCGTCACATGGGTCATAACACTCGGTATCTAACAAGTACTTGCTTCGGTCCAATAAGATTGTTTCTTTCCCTACCCATGTCCATTGCTTCCAAAGCGACTGTCAAACGCACTCATAATCCGAGATTACTATTAGTATACTGATAAGTATCTTTTCATTCCTAGAGACTATTATTTTATTTTCACTCACGGTTTAGCTTATCGTGTTCGCCGGATTAAGAGTTATCTTTGACTAGATCTCGCAAATACTTGGGACAATCTCCTACAGGACTAAAACTGGCGTTGTTTTCATCTTAATTGTAAATGGTCTTTTTTTAAACTGAAATGGCATTGAGGTTGCGGAGATCCGTTTTGTAATTTTTTTAATTTTTATTTTATTTTATTTTTTGTTTGCTTAAAGATGATATATATCTGATCTGAAGAGAATTAAAACTGCAGCTTCTCCGCTCTTTTTTTGTGTCAGATACCAAGACGCACACAACAAGGTCTGGTTTGCCATTATATCAACAACAAGATGGCTTGGAACCCAAGTTGACATGATCTGCATAGCCTTTGCCATATTTGTGGTTTTCCTTGGTATTTTGACCAATAAGGACTCTGGTAAGTGTTTTAAAAAGCTGAGCTATTTTAAACTGACATCATAGCAAAAACGTCTGTTAAGGGCGATGCCTACTATTGTTATTCCGCATTTCTGCGCATCTGCGGATACTCGGATTCTCTATGCGTGGTGCTTACTAACACAGGGATATATTCGCGCAGTTTAAAACTATGCAGAGAAAGCTGAACTTAACAAGTATTCTTGGTATCCAAAAAGAAAATTGGGGGTAAACGTGATGAATTTTTCAGATATCATTAAATTTCAGTTTAGAAATTCCATACGTTGCTTCGTACTTCAAATCTTTTTACAAATGTTGTTGATCAATTGGCTTTGAAAAATGGGTGGTTAACCCCAATTTTCTTTTAAATTTCAATAACACTTCTGCTTTTTCCGCATATTTTCCGCATATTGATACACCGCGCAAAAATATGTTTGAATTAGTAGGCACCGCCCTAAAGCAATGATCATTGTTAAATAACGCTTTTTAACACACTTCTCACGTTGTAAAACCAACCAGTGCTCATGCTGACGTATTCTTCACTGTCATTTAAGGTGCCTCTGCCTTGTCCATTGTGTACGTTTTGAATCTCGCTATAGACACATGTCAATATACCATCAGAAGATGTTCAGAAGTTGAGAACTACATGACATCAGTTGAACGAATCATCACCTACACCCACTTAGATCAAGAGCCTGAATACAACAATGATCTCCAACCCCCTGATAGCTGGCCACAGCACGGTCAAGTAAGCATCAGTAATTTAGGACTCGTCTACTACGAAGGTGGCCCAAAGATACTTAAAGATTTGACTTTCACCATTGACCGCCATGAGAAGATTGGAATCGTTGGTCGCACAGGAGCAGGCAAATCGTCATTGGTCGCAGCTCTCTTTCGCATGCCTCAACCGACAGGTGACGTCATCATTGATGGTGTCAGTATTGCTGATATTAACATTCAAAGATCTCGCCAAGCCATGGCAGTCATTACCCAGGATCCTGTGCTATTTACGGCTTCACTTCGTGTGAATTTGGATCCCTTTAAGGAGTACGAAGACAAGGAGCTCTGGGATGTCCTAGAGGAAGCGGGTTTGAAGCCTATGCTAGAAAGGTTGCCTCGGCAACTCAGCGAAGAGGTCAGAGAATGTGGAGCAAACTTCAGCGTTGGAGAAAGGCAACTGTTGTGTCTAGCTCGCGCTTTACTGAAGAGGAACAAAATCATCGTTATGGATGAAGCAACGGCGAACGTTGATCACAAAACAGATCAATTGATTCAAGAAACAATCCGTACGAAATTTAAAGATTGTACAGTCATCACAATTGCGCATCGATTGAATACCGTCATTGATTATGATCGAGTTTTAGTTCTGGAAAACGGACGAATTGTGGAATTTGACAAGTCTACAAAGTTACTGGAAAACAGAGCTGGTGAATTCTCAAGGCTCTATCACAGTCACGACATCGCTGGTTCTAAAGATGACGAGCACTGATCATAATTTAGTTTTCTAATTGAGGCTTGTGTTGTTTTTTGTCTGTATTTTTGGGAAAGAGAGGTGTAAAGCCGCTGTTACACGTTGAAACTTTTAGCTTAAACTTAATATGTGCAACGGCGCCGCAAAAAAAGTTTCAGCAGGCGTTACACCGTGTAACAAAAAAGGTCGAAACTCGTTCGGGAACTTCGAAACTGGTCTCGAAATATGTTGTTTGCGTTACCTTAGCCAGTTTCTGATTGGCTTTCGCAGCGTAGCGTAACAAGACCGAGCGAGACCAGTTTCACGAAGTGGTGTTACACTGTGAAACTCCTTACGGCCTTTATCATTACTGCGATTGCTGTGACCGTTGCAGAAGTAGAAAGCGGTTCTAGTTTTTGCCAAACTTGTCTCGCTACGGAAGTTCAAAAAAGGTTCACGAAACCGACAATGTTACACGGTGCAATGCATCCTGAAACTTGTTTCGCAGCGCCGTTGCACTCAGGTTTCTGCTAACAGTTTGGGTGGTGTCGTACCTCAACGGGCTTTAGGATTGGCCAAAAGAACAATAGAACGAACAGTGGATTTGGCACAGAAAACAATAGGAAGTACGACACTATACAGCCAATGAAGTATGGTGGTCAACAAGATAAGGGGTACGACCCTACCTACAAGTTTCGACCTGTAACAGCGGCTTGCCCTTTTCCGGCCCTGTCTGTCGGCACTCTATTAATTGGCCAGTTTTTCGTTTAAGAGATTTTACAGTCACAATTTACATAACTGACAAGGACGTTAAGGATAGCGTCAAAAATCTTTAAGGTTTTTAGAACTGCATTCTAATTATTGCTCAACTAATCGCATCGAAACTTTCCAGCCCGGAGGCTAGCGAAATTAGGGCAGCAGCTCTGAAGTCCTTAACATCAACTCCCTCTTTGTTGAAGACATCCAGAAAATTCTAAGATGCCTCTTAGCGGTTAGTTATAGTACCAAAACTCAATTTTAAAAATTCTTAATGAAAAATTTAGTTGTCTTGGCGTACCATGCAAAGACCTCATCCTCGAACACCTGTTCCAGGCTCTCAGATAGTGGAGGCGAAGGAACGATCGAGAACGAGCAAAAGAAATCGAGCGGGGTCTGGATTTCTTCCCTCGCCTCCACTATCTGAGACCAAATTCATGACAGAGCCTTAGGAACTAGTTTCTCATAAGAGTCAATTATAATCTTTTGCTGGGCACAGCCAAGAAAGGTGAAACAATAACTTTCAGTTTTCAATATTCCTTATAATCATCGACATGAAAGTGACACCAACTGATAACTCAACAGCAAAGTACCGAAAATTACAAGGCAAAGCAACTTGTTAAAGGGTTTATTTCGTTTTATAAATTCTCTTTTTGTTTTAATCTTTTTTGTTCTGTTTCTGCATTTTGAAGAACAAAGAGAGTTCAAGTTCAAGTTCAAGTTTATTGTTTAGCCTCGGTAGAGATCATTAAGTGCTTCAAATATTAAAAAAGCTAACGGCGAGAAGGCCCCAAGAGATAGGCTTCTTCAATCAATTTAATTAATACACGAAGAATTATCATGTCTAGTATACAATATACTAGATAATTGTATTAAGCATTACATTAGGCTAAAAAAGAAATGTGTGTGTGTCAAGCAAACTTGAATAAATGCGAATAAATATTTTAGTCTCGAAAAGTTAACACGGATGCAAATATTAATCCCAAATCCAGATTGTCTATGCTGCTGTTACTCTTCAAGAAGGGAACAGAATACATGTATCTAAACCAAGAGATGATCAAGGTAAGTTTACCTTGATAATCTCTTGACCTAAACACAACAACCATTCTTCCAAAGTCTCCAAACAATGGGAATTTACTAAAAGCGTACTCACAAATAACACGGTCGACAGCTCATTTCATTTAGTTTTTCGCACACTAACATGAAATGGTTCGGTCTCGTAATAAGAACAAAAAGAGCATAGATATAATTTGACTATATACACTTTCATTCCAAGTTGTAATTCTCGGTAGAAATCGTTAAAAAGGTACGCATAATTTATCCACTTCCCAAAAACAATGGCTTTTTTCTGCATTGACTTGAAAAAGAAAATTTGAATTGACATAAATTAACGCCCCTGGCTTAGTGAACCATGTAGATAATATACCATTACGCGTGGGCTAACTGGAGATACCGGTGTTACAAGAACCGCAAAGACATAACCAGAGTTAGTAGAGGGGGGACATTGTTTGATGTTTTTTTGCTCTTTTGTTTTCCTTTGTGTTACGTCTTCTGTGAGTTTCACAGGTTTTTACAACGAGGATGAGGTTTCAGGTGCTTCTGTTGGTCCTCAACCAGTACGTGATCCCTTGTTGTGTAAAGATTGCACAAGCAAGTATCGTTGATTACTGAATCCTTCTTTCGTGTAACATGATATAAATAAAGGCGTATTGCGTCCGGAGAAAAAAAAAAAGTACATAATAGTGAATAAGGCCCTAGTTAAGCGACCTGTCTCCACAGGAGGGCTAGTAGCTCAATAGGTAGAGCATCCTACAGGTTTACCTAGGACTCTGACTTTTTCAGTTGTCCTTTCTCCTGTTGAAGTTAAGCAGGTAGCCACTATATAGGACTTCACGTTTCACGATCTTTAACTGAGATATCGAGCTAACCAAGTCAAATCCGAGTTGCTTTGTTTATATATCAGCAATGTCTTAGTTTCTATTTCGTCGTAACAAAAAACTCCGATAAACTATTTTTAAAGGTACCGTGAAAAGTCAAAAAGAACGACGTTTCGACACTATCCTAACGTCATTATCAAGTCAAAAAGTAAAAATTGGAAATTGAGTATAAATACTAAAAGCACAATATATATAGCTACGATAATTGCCAACGAGCAAGCCGAGCGAAGACGCGAGGCTTGCGAGGCGGCCAGCTTAATGCCGCGCATATTGCAGCAGGCAGAAAAATTTTCGATCGTGCTGTGAAAAGTGCAACGCAAGCCTACGTTAGTGTAATGTAAGGTTCCCTGCAGATTTTAGTAGGGACCAATAAAAGCGCGTGTTTTGATGTGTGATGTCATTAGACAAATGTTTGACAACTTTTGCATGACGCGCGCGACTATTGATGATATCGTGTTTGGAGGTGAGTGACAACATATTTTTTTCCCATTTCCCTGACCTCTGTGTTGTGTACACTTGCTTTGAGTGTTCTTTAATACTTATTTTCGAACCATCGTGTTCTATAATGAGTGAACGAGCTCAAAACTAAACCAGCGTACGTGTTCTTATCGACCACTGTTGTCAATTTCGGATTTCGGCCCGCGCGTAGAGCAGTTTGTTGTTAGTTTTGTAACCATTGAGTTGTGAACAATTTATTTTAATTTTCAAAGGAATTATGTTGTCTGCAAAGTACACAATTCAAAGAACAATCTGACTCACAATTCATGGCTGTATCTTGCAAAATAGAAATTCTGCAAGTGAAACAACCTTCATGTGCGAGAGAGGTTGATTCCTCATTACATGTTTCACACGGAAAAGTCTGAAAACGCTTTGGGGATTTTATACATGGCACTGATTTTTTTCAACTTAATTATTGTATACTCCTGTTAAAATTACGGCTGTTCAAGAATTACAACAGTACTTCCATATTATTGCAAAACGCGTTGACATATACATTGTTGTTGAAGATACAAAGTGTGCAATTTCTATTCTTGCCGTATTGTTAAGTTGCAGTATAGTTGAGTTGCAGTACTTTCGAATAAAATAATTACAACTACTGTTGGGTATTTTGGAACTCTGATTCAAATCTACAAACTATGTATTATATTGACTGTTTGTTGGCTCTTAGCGATAGCTATTACTAGTACTACAAGTTAATTAAAACAAAAAGCTTAGCACGAATGGAATCTGCTTGAGTATTTAAAGAATGCTCGAGTTTTCCAGTGAATAAAATTTCAAAAACCTAATAATCGAATTTGCTCTGGCACTTCCTAAGAATTTTAAATTGGCTAGCTTTTAAAAGATTGCTACTACCTCGGGACTCCGTGAAATGTTTTTCGATCGCCGAATTATATTTTGCTCAGCAATGCACACTGGTGTAGGTGTCGGGCGGTGTACCCAACATAATCTGCATCGCATAGACCACATGAAAAATAATAGACAGCGCATCGCTGATTAATAGTAACTGCTTGATTTCTCGTGTCTTAAGTTTCTGTTCTAGTTTAGTGCTCACAAAAACAGGTTGAATAAAAACTCTGCGCTAAGGTCAAGTAGTTGCCGCCGAACCGCATTAGCGGTCACCGCGGTAATTAAAGGGCAGCTAAACTTATTGCCATTGTAACAGATTACTGTGTGCCAGTAGGAGTGAAAATCGATCAAGCTATTTAAAAACACAATGTTGTTTCAGGCTTAAACTCTTTCCTCTAACAAAGAAGCTTTTGATCGGCGAAGTGTGTAAAAAATTACGTTCAATTTTTTTGCGATTTGATTATCCTAAGAGCTTTATTGATTTCACTATTAGAAATTTCACTCCTGCTGGTACACAATCTTGTAATGGGACATCCGGTGAAAATTCAGTTAGAATTATTCTGCAATCCCAATGCCCGAGTCAAAAAATTAATTATAAATACTAAAGGCGCAGTAACTACAACAATAATAACAGAGACACAAAAAGCTTAGCATGAATGCAATCTGCTTGAGTTTTCTAATAATTAACATCTCAAAAACCAAACAATTTGCTCTGAATTTGCTTGACTTCTCTTACCTTGGCTTTAAGATACTGTTCTAGTTTTGTGCACACAAAGACAGGTTGAATAAAAACTTTGGACTTATGGCTAAGGTCACGTAGTTTCCACCGCGCCACCTGGCCCCAGTTGTTCGAAGGGTGGATAACGCTATGTATCCAAAACGTCGTGGTTTTTAAAACCTTTTTGGCTTTTAGTATGTTTAAAATATTTTATCGCAGTTTTTTTATGACCGACGAAGTGTTTTTCAAAATAACTTCTGCTTTTAGTTTATACCTGTTAAATGTTAGAAGTTTGATCTGTTTAGTCATGAGAATTTGGTGTTATATCAAGATCACACCCCTTAAGCTGTCGCATGCGCAGTCCCTTCTGAGTTAATTAGTCGAATCGCCCGCTTTGGTCGCGCAAGCGAGCCGAGGGGAGAATGGTGATTGAGCAAAGATATAGGGACTGCACGATCTTCTGTAACCGACGCGTTCAGAATCTCCCGTTGTACCTGCAACGGGAAATTCTGATTGGTCCGTCGACAATGGACCGCTGTCACATTTTTTTTGACGAGTTGATTACTTTTCGTCAGATTATGACGTCAATCTGTCTTCGAATTTCCTTGGGAAAAGAGAAGCACGACGTTGCTTTTGCGGTTTCCATCAAATGGCTAACACATTGAACCCAAACAAGAACAGAAACTTGCAGTCGAAGCTTTCCTATCGTGCAAATATGTTACGGCTGTGCTACCAACTGGTTTCGGCAAGAACGTTTTTTATGACAGCTTTGTAATCTTAAAGTATATGAGTTACCCAAATCAAACGCAATCGATCGTGGTAATAGTTCTTTGTCGTATCATCATCGACGACCAGATTCGGTCAAACGATTATCTATGAGTAGTTGCCTTCGAGAAGAAGGGGAATTTGTTGAAGGACATGTGCTTGTTTTCTTTTAAAACTAATGCGCGCCGTTCAAGAAAAATTCATTGCCAAACTGGTGAATTCCAAAGTAAATTTCACTCGAAAAGCCGATATCGCTTCGTGATTAATAATAATAATAATAATAATAATAACAATAACAATAACAATAACAATAACAATAACAATAACAATAACAATAACAATAACAATAACAATAACAATAACAATAACAATAACAATAATAATAATAATAATAGTAATTGGTAGTGCTAATCACCCTTACTTGCAGTCGAGGACTGAATTGCGAAGGGCGCAGCTCACGATATCGGGCTGAAAGCATACAAAGACGCCTCTGGCTGCCGCTATACAGTCCATGTTTGATGTCGGAGCACAGCACCACAGCTAGATGTTAATTAGCTGTGAGTCGATTTTGTTTAGGGAGGAAAACCGGAGTACCCGGAGAAAAACCCTCGAGTCAGGTTGAGATCGACTGAAACTCAGCCCACATGCTGGCCGAGGCCAGAGTTGAATCCCGGCTCGAAGTGGTGGGAGGCCCGATAGATAACCACTAAGCCACTAAGCCACCCTGACTTATGCGATATCGGTTTTTAGCGTAAAATGTACCGTGGAATTCACTAGTTAGGCAATGAATTTTTCTATAGAAGAAAGCAAAGAAAACGATACGATTTATATATATTAAAGCAGCAACCGCAAACATCAAATTAAAACGAGGACAATTCGAAACCTTTTATTTTCACTAACCCTACAAGGAAGTAAGAATAAATAAACAGGGAGCTCCGCTTTTAGGCTTGGCTAAATCTATATATTAATCTTCATTCTCAATACCTGTCTGACTGAAACGGGGAATAGTTTACAACAATACAGAGTTGCTGTTGGCATGCATTGCCTGTATTTAGCTGTCAGGGATTATCGAGGATGCTTCAAGGGAAAATTCTGGTGTTCTATGCTGCTTCTCTTTTACTTCACAACGATTTATTTACCAGTACTAAAACGGGTTGTCTCGTTATTTTGAATTAACGAAAATAAATCGTCTCTCGCTTACACAGAAATTTTTACATAGGAAGCAAGTAAGTAAAGTCTTTATTTCATGAGGGTGAGCACGTAATAGCCGGATCTAATAAACTTGTGGCCCTCTAAATAATAAAATAAAAATAAATATACTAAGCTATAAAAATACAACGAATACAAATACTATATAATCTACTAAAGTTAATAACTATTTAAAAGATAAAATGTAGCATTATAATCATGTCACAATTCATCAAGTAACTTAAATAGCAAAATGGTCAAGTTTCTGCTGTTGTTTAAAAAATCCATTCCGCAATGCTTTTTTTTTAAAGAATCCACTGAATCCCTTTGCCTTACAGGCAAAGATAAACTGTTTCCATGCTTTGCAAATTGTGACGGTAAAAGTTCTTCCTCCTTCTGTTTCGCGATTATACCTTGAAGAGTTTAGGTTACAATTACAGTATCTGGTTTGTCTACTGTGGATGTTACTGTTTAATTTAAGTAGATTATTTAGATAAACAGGGACGTCACCTTGTAATCGCTTATAAGCAATGATACATTTAGATTATAAAGCATCTTTATAAATTAAAAGGCAACCATTTCAGCCGATTAAACAAGGGAACTGATGGTGCTAGAGGGGGGGCCTTCAGAATCACTCTAGCTGCACGTTTTTGGAGCTTCAGAACCCGCCCAAGGCTTTCCTTGTCATAATTAATTAGTCCAGAGGACACTGGCATAATTAATTACTGGCCTGATCAAAGCATTGTAATAAAGTAATCTTTGTTTAAGGGGGAGATAATTCATAATTTACTTTAACAAGCCGATGCGCTGTGCAACTTTCTTACAAACAGTCGTAATATGCTCAGAGAAAGATAGCTCTTCATCAATCTCAAGTCCTAGCAGCTTAACGTTCATAACGTTAGCTAACAAACTGCCATTGCAAGTAATCTCAAGGTTATTGTTTACTTTGGTTGAGAAATAGACAAATAGACAAGTTGGTGTCTGTCCGCCAAATAAGACTGGAACCACTTCATTGTTTTGCCTACAACAGGATATACTTTCAGCTTATCCAGAAAAAGACCATTATCTACCATGTCGAAGGCTTTACAGTAGTCTACCAGCACCATGCCATTAACTCTTTTCTCAAGTTATCTAAATTGAAAAGCAAGTCGTCAATTATCTGTATAGGAGCGGTGTCTGTACTGTGATTCTTTCGAAAACCAGACTGCCGAGGATAAATCAGATTGTTTTCAGTTAGATAACTGTATAAGGAATCATGTACATGTCTCTTGGTGACTTTAGAAAGGACAGGTAGCCCAGATATTGGTCGAAAATTCTGAACATCACGTGAGTCACCATTCTTACACAGAGGAAAAACTTTAGCTGTCTTCCAACGACTTGGAATGATCCACTGGAAAGGAAAAGTTAATCAATCTCGCAACAACAGGTGCTATAACAGGTGACGCTTTACGCAACAGCTGAGAAGTTATTTTATCAATGCCAGCAGCTTTGCGCGGACTTAACTTTTGTAACATAGTAAGCACCTGTGACTGGTGATAGATGGAATGACATAAGATGTATCAGGACTTTTTCTGGATCTGATAAAGTCTTGCAGCTTTGAGGGGTCTGATGGAAATTGCGGTAATGTAGATTTTAACCTGTCTGCTATACTGGAAAAATGAGCATTAATTAAAATGATGCGCCATTAGCTTTTTGTCATCTATAACAGCTTCCCCGATATTAATACTGTTAATGTCAATTGCCTTTATTTTTCTCAAAGGTAGTGCAGAAAAATGTTCTTTTTGAGCTCCTAATCAACGCAACTGCTTTATTTCTTGCCGCTATGTAATTAGACCAATCATCAGCATTACTGGAACGCCTTGCTGTTTTTAGGCAATTATCTCTCAGGTGTAGCTTTTTCAAGAGAGATCTAGTCATCTATGGATCTTGGACAGCGCGCTTCATGCGCTTTTCACGCCAGGGGCAAATTTCATCAAGTACGCTATTGAAAATTGACTCCCAAGAGTCCAGCATATAATCAATCTCATCAAATACGAATACTGTATCCCAAGGGACCTGACTCACTGCTTCTTTGAATCGGTTCTCGTCGAATTGCTTCATGTCACGATATCTAATATTCTGGTTTTTCTGCATGCTACAAGATGCGCTCTCTTTGTTATATTTGCGTACAGCAAAAATAAATAGGTACGTGATCAGAGAGGCAGTTGAGAGTTGATATATTCAATATTCGCTGAGAATGATTTGAATAGATATGATCTAAACAAGTACCGCTAACTGGACGAGTCACCTCATTAACTAGCTGTGTGAAATTCATACCGTGAACCACTTTAATTAACCGATGTTTATCAAAGCTCTTCTTATTTGTTCCGTAAATATTCACATCGCCTAAAAATATTGTCTCCTTATTCAGTAAGTACACACGTTCCAAATTTGCCTCCAGAGATGAATCATCAGCTTTGGTGCATGAGGGTGGGCGGTAAATACAACTAATCAATAAAGATCGTTTCGATTTAAACGGACAAACTTCGAGCCAAATGACTTCAACTTCTTGATTTTCCAGATCAATTCTCGTATAACATTCAGGTTATCGTTTATATAAGCCATGACACCGCCGCCAAATTTGTTTACCCTGTCTCTACGGTAGATAGAATAACCAAGCACCTCAAAAAGAGTATACGGCACGCGTTCGGCTTCAGAAATGTTTCATTTAAAAGCAAAACGTCCAAATGAGGTTTACCAAGTTTTCCCAAAAGAAACAGTTTTATCTGGGCAAACTTATCCAAAGTCAGATGATTAAAATTCCAATGCCCAATCCGAATGCCCTTTTCGTCCGACGAAAAGTCAGCCACCGAGATGTCAAGGCTTTCAGTTTACGCATGATATCCCTGAAGAGCAAGATTTTGGAATCTGTGAAATTAAAGCAACAGGATGTCTCTTGTAAAGTTTTAGTCATTGCAATTGATGTAAAATGTAATTTTACCTAAAAAATAAATGCAAATCAGGCGAAAATGCTTAATATAGTGATCGAGCTCGTGAAGGGGGGAACTGGAAACTAGACATTTCAAAGGCCTTTTTCTCAAAAACTAGCCTTACGACCAAGGTTAAAATTTTGGGAGTTAGTAAACAATATGAAGTCGAAACCGTCAACATTTAAAAAAAAAAGATCTATCAGATAGTTTTTTAGTTATTATCAAAATAAATGAAAATCAACGTTTTTGCAATTTTCCAAAAACTTGTCCGTCAGATTTAACTATTTATTTCTATACATAATAATTTTTTTTTCGGTAAGGAAATCCTGAAATTTTAAGGAGGGTCGTACGGCTAGTTTTTGAGAAAAATTCAGCTTGATAGTGAGCCTTACAGGACACAAAGAAAAAAAATGAATAAACATGTTGATGTGCATTATCGGGTCCCCTACATACCACGTTTCCAAGTATTTGGCGGATTTGCTCAGCCCCCTACGTTCAGATCATGGCTACACGATAAAGACCTCAAAGGAATTCGCAGATTTATATTTCGTACAGACCCAGACAGTCAGACCAGACGAGGAAATCGTATCTTTCGACGTCGTATCCCTGTTCACCTCGATTCCTGTCGATCTAGCCTTAAAAGTCATCCAAAGAAAGCTGGAGTCGAATCACACCTGAAAAGACAAGACAAACTGACCAAAAATCAAATTGTAGAGCTGACGAAAATCGTACTGCACAACAGCTTTTTTTCATATGAAAAGACTCTGTATCACCAAATTTTCGGCTGCACTATGGGCTCACCCGTGAGCTTAGTCATCGCCGACCTGGTAATGGAACACGTCGAGGTTCAGGCTTTGTCAACATTCAAGGCTTCCTCCTGCTGGTGGTTCAGATATGTTGACGATTCAAACGCGTGTATAAAGTCGACAGAGCTTGACAATTTCCATTGCCATCTTAATGCAGTCAACCCGCGCATCCAGTTCACAGTAGAGCGCGCCACACCCATGGGCGGTAAACCCACCATCGCGTTCCTGGATGCTAATGCATCCACCCTCCCCAATGGTGAGGTTCAGGTGCAAGTCTACCAAAAAGCCACCCATACCAACAAGTACCTGGCATTTGATTCACACCACCCTGCACAATAAAAGAGATCCGTCGTCAGCACGTTGATGCGCCGCGCGAATACCATCCCTTCTAGCGAGGCCCTGAGAACAGAAGAAACATCCCACATCCAGGACAGCCTACAAGTCAATGGATATCCCACCAAATTCATTGAAAATGCTGCCCAACCAAGGTCTGGCCCACAAAGCCACCATCCTGACCCTGCTGGCCTTGCCGTGGTACCCTATGTTCAAGGGGTATCGGACAGGGTAAAACGCACACTGCAACATTTCAACATAAAGACTGCTTTTAAGCCCATACGCACACTTGCTTCTGTCTTCAAAAAACCGAAGGACCGTCCATCGGAAAAAAAAATAGCAGGCATTGTTTACAGGGTTGAATGCAAAGACTGCAATTTTTCCTACATTGGTGAGAGCAAACGGTGCTGGGCTTCGAGGAGAGTGGAACATGATCCCGCGCGTGCCGCAAGTAAAGAGTCGGCAATCCGGCAACATGCCGAAAGAACCACGCACGAAATCCATCCACGCTACGGCGAAATTCTTGAAAGGAATGAAACTAATTACAAGCGCAGAATTTTTCTGGAGTCTTTACACTCAAACATTGATAAGAATAGAGTTCCCAAGGGCATATGTGCCGCTGTTAAGATCTCTTGGGAACCCAAATATAAAGCAGTGATTTTGAATTTTAGATTCATTGTCCCCCGAAGAAGAACCAGAGATACGATTCGAAAATTTGGGAAACCTTTTAGATCAGCTTTAAGCCCTTTTTTTAGCAATTTTATAAAACATGTTAATTCAGTTTCTTTTGTTTGTGTCCTCTAGGCCTCGCTGCCAAGCTGATTGACTTTGATGCCAGTAAAACTATTTGTGCTCCTAACTCACAGTCTTGTATTATTTTTGGTGAAAACCAAGGCAAACAATATGTAGTAAACTCTTTAATTTCCATTGTTTATCAACACCATAGACTGATTCGCAGTGCTGCTGATATGGCTCAGATCTTACACAGGGAAATATTTATACAGTTGTCTTATAGACAGATAAGAGTGTTGTTGAAAAAACAAAGGTATCAAGAAATCATTTGTTACCCAATGTTACCCACTCATGAAAACTGTTTGTTATCCAATGGTCTCATACATCTCTAAGCAGAAAATAAATTAATTTAAAATACTCAAAAGACAGCAAGTGCTCATCAATATATTTCGTAATCTACATAAGAATAAGATATCAAGCCAGCAATAAACGGTCTTGGGTTTTTGTTTAATGCCTCACTGTCTTTGAATAAATTCGCATTAGTAGTTGATTTCATATTAATATATGCATTGTTCATATCTCAAACTAAATGACAGAGGACCGCTACAAAACGTCCCATTCTTCATGAGTTAGTATGCATGTGTTACATGTCCGACCATGTACACACTGCGTACCTATTTTTTTGTGCACGTAAATTTCCTCGACATTGCCGTACATATACATCGCATGTATACATGCGATGTGCTAATCTTAGCCCCGCTCACCTGTTACAATCAAAGTCGCCTCTTATTATTATTTTTTTTTATGAAGACATTTAAGCTTGACATTTTTCATCCCCTTTCTACACGAACAAAGAAAAACGATCGAGATTTTATTGACTTCCTACAACATATGCCAAAAGTAGCATTTTTGTGCAAAACAGCAAATAATGGCAATCAAGTAGACGCCTTAATTTGTACTAAATTTTTTTAAGGGATTTGATCGTGTACCACACAAAATACTACTCTATAAGCTAATTCATTATGGTATAAATGGTAACATTCTGACCTGGCCACGGACTGAGATGTTTCTCACCCAGAGGTCAGAAAGTAACCTTGGAGGCGATTGCATCATCAAACCAATGTGATGCGACCTCTGGTGTCCACCAGGGTACTGTAATGGGTCCGCTGCTTTTTCCTTTTTACATTAATGACCTACCTTTAATCAGATTATTTTCTGATGATTGCTTCCTTTAGCGTACTATAGCTGATTCTATAGATGGTCAAATCGTTCAGGATAACTTAAACGCTTAAACGTGGGAAAATGACTGGCCAGTGTCATTTAATGAACGTAATGATATATGAAATGAATCATATACTGAACTGCGGATATGAAATCAAGTAAAGCTATGATCCTCGCAGTTATTTCCGCAATTTTAGCAATTGCATAGCAATTCCGTAGAGAGCAATTCCGTAGAGAAGCCTGAAATTTCAGGCAGGCTTCTCTACACAATTGCTAAAATTTCGTACATAACTGCGAGGATCATAGCTTTACTTAAATTTCATTTAACCTAGAAAAATGTCACCCAGTTTACGTTTTCTACAAAGAAGAATACATTGGATTGGAACCACCACCATTCATACCTACAGAAGGACTGAATTATATTTTCAGAGTACTTGAAATGAGCAAGTCATCATTTGTTTCACAGATTTCCTCAAGTGCGACGCAGACTCTAGCTAGGCGTTATCAAGAGAAACTGTATTGAGGCATACTTCTGTAGAATGTAAATCTAAACTTTACTGTAGCCTAATAATTAAGACCTAAACTTGAATATGCTGGTTCCGTATGGTATCCTTATCTCCAGAAAGATAAATATCAACTGAGACATAGTTCAGCGCTCTGCTGCTAGATACTGCATCCAAGACAGCTTGGTGTTGTAACTAACATGCTGGAGAAATTGAAGTGGCCATCTCTCGAGGGTCGACTGAAGCTCTCCCGTTTGACCATGTTCCATCGCATTGTCAACAGTAATGTTGACATTGACAGAGAGAGACTTGTATTTAACTCGTATTTCCCGCCATACCTCAAGAGATAGTAATTCTACATTATTTTTAAGACAGTCTAATTGTAACCAGCATGCTAATAGTTTTTCTCCATGGTCTATTAGAGAAGTTAGCTGTGTGCGACCTTTCTGAACAAGGAGCATGGTTCTGATATTATTTCAGGAAACTCTAAATTTAATTTTATATTGTATGATAATAATATTTTTATTGCGTATGATGTTGTTGTAGAATTTATTTTTTTGATATCTTTTAAACTGATGCGATGCAGTTTTCTGCTTTATCAGTCAATAAAGTAGACGAGGGTGTAGAAATGATGCAAAGAAACGAATCCATTAATTAATGCGTCACACCGGAGCGTGTAGAAGATGGCGTCGGAACAAGGTTTTGAATAGGTACAAGCCGCATATTCCTTTTGGAGGAGGGGAATGAAAAAAAATCAGCTGAGTAACAAATTATATTTATATCCGGTCCTGTTGATCATATATTGGAGTGGAGGTGGTGGCGCAGTGACAAGCGCTCTTGATTTTGCAAATACCTAGAATTCAAATCCCATTCGGATCACCACCTTTATTAGCCTTCAGAGCAGGCGTTTTTTTGGCAGGCGGACGCTTGTTCAAAGTCTAAAGTTCGTAATGGGCCGCCATTTTGAAAGCACACAGCCGGTAGAGGATTGAGACAAGGGGCTTTCTCTCCCCTTCCCCTTCCCCCACTACCATTTCATACTGTCCTCCTCTCACTGAGTGCAATTTTTTGACTGGCCTCAGGCCTCTGTTAGTCTTGCTATATCCAAGATGTCGGCCATTAGTTCTTACCAAAACGAAAATACGCCTGCTTTGCAGGCTACACCTTTATTTGTTTTCGGTGCTTTAGAATTCAATTTCACTACACTTTGTCCAATTGTCTATCTTTACATTGTTATCTTCATCTGAATCCTTCCTTCACACTGCATAACGTTTCTCTGCCCCACTGAACAGGGCGGACAGAAAGTTAGTCATGTCTGATATGCAATGCAAAACAGCCGCTCCAGCCACTCATAAAGCAATCCATTCGTAGTTGATTTAATATATTTAACTTAAATTCAATCTTTTTTCGCTAGATGAATGCCATTGTTACATTGTACTTTTTATTACTTGTAGGATCGGTCAGCGGTCGGTGGAGCAACCCGTTGTCACGTGCTGCTATGAGCGATTACCGAACCAAGAATGCTCCTGTTAGCGGAAGAACGGCTAAAGCGTTTCAACGCCACATGGATTCCACTTCGTCACGTAGCGAGACGCCTGAGCAAGATTATGCTGCGTGCTGTCATCGGCCTCCCTATTCATGCTATTGTTGCGCCGAACTTTGCGGGAAATAAAGCTGAAACTACTTGGAGTTTTCAGATTGATCAAGCCATCACTTTCAATGTAATTTCCCAACACTTGATGACGCGAAATGAAAAATCTGGGTATAACTTATAGACGGGACAGACAGGTTACACATATAGTAAATAAAGGAGCATCGTTCTGGTTTTTCACCGCGGACCTACAGTATTTTCGATTTTTTTTTCCAAATGGTTAATCCGTGAGTTATTGTGATGAGCACTTTGTTACTTCTTATGTGACTTACGTGTTTTAACCTGCTTGCCTTAAAGGGAACCTTCACTGAAACAAGAAAATAACTTTAACCCACAAAACATAAAATTTACAATAAACAGTGTTTCCAAATTTTCCAAATTTCAAAAACGCTCGTTTTGGCTTTCATGTTTTCCGAGGGCAACCATCTTGATTACCTGTGACTTGTCGTGGTTGCCCTATTGGCCGAAGCGGAAAATACCATAATACTTCTTGCTTGTCCATCCAAATTTTGAATAAGCATTGTTTTTGTTTTCTCTTGGGACCATTGTAAGTCCCAAGAGAAACAGGAAACAATCCCTTTTTTTCAAATTTGGGTGGACAAACAAAGAGTATTATGGTCTTATCTGCTTCGGCCAATTGTTTCAACAATAGGGAATTTAAGATCTACCACGGCGTCTGTCGACGAAAACGTCACCGCAAAATATAACTTAACTCTAGTATAATTCTTTCGCGATTATTCGGTCTCGTTCACGTCCTACGAGCGGTTTCAGAGTTAAAATAGAGAATGCAAGATTCTCTGTTACATGCTTACGTTGTCGTCAAAACCTCGTATTTGGTGATTTCACGTCGTCGTTATGCAAAGAACCGCTAAGATACTTTCTTAAATCCGTGCTGCACGTGCAGCACGATTATTTATGCTCTTTTAACCAATGATATTCCTGTTTTGTGGCGATGTCGTAGTAGTGGCCGTCGCCGTTTCTTAAATTCCCTAATAGGGCAACCACGACGGTCAACACTTATGGCCATCCCTTAAACTGACATTGGACATTTCGTAACAATTACACGACGAAATATCCCATCTTAATATGACAAGCTTACCGCTGTAAAAAGAGCGAAAACAGGCAGAATTGGAGCGTTCAACAAGAAATGACGTTTCTAAGCTAAGCCTAGCTGATCTGCAGTATTTAGGTCTAAAAACTACGTTGAAGACGCTTAACTTTCAATTGTTTTGTTGGGTACTACTATTTCAACAACTCTAAAAAATGCGACTTTCCAGGAGCTTGTCTCGTTAGTCTAGTGGATATCGGAAACTGCAAGGCGAAATCATCGATCCGTGTTCGACTTTTTGCCTTGCCTATTGTGAATCTTTTCAGCTTGATTAAAATGCTTGTTTCGTGGAAGTAGATTTGAAGTATAAAGTAGATTTTACGTCGTGTAAGTCGAATAAAAGGGAAAATTGTAAATGGTTTGAACCCAGGAGTCATATTATAATTAAGTAAAGTACGATCGTCCGGGTGAGTGTAGTCCTGAGAAGGACTGTTTGAGATGTCAATGTCAGTGTCATCTCAAACAGTCCTTCCCAGGACTACACTCACCCGGACGATCGTACTTTACTTAATTATGAAAAGGGGAAATGTCAGTTTGAGAGATAGAAATGAGTGACGACCATCCAGGACACGTCACATCAATTACTCAAGATGGCGGCGCTCGGGAAAATTGAAAGTGGAAAGAAGTGATTCTATAATTTACCTTTTTTGATAAAAACACTGTTTTGAAAAAAAATGATTGCAAACATTATTTTGTTCGGTTTAAAAATATTCACTACCATAGTCGGAGTGGGGGTTCCCTTTAAGTCGAGTGAAAACTGCTAATAACTTGAAAAACAAAAAGTCCGGGTTCGCGTCTCTGCCTCTCAGAAATATTTCCTTTGTTTCCATCTCAAATCACATTTCATAGTTAGTTAACTCGTGTAATTTCAGCCAAAGAGAAAGATGTTTGTCCTGGGTGGCATGTTATGCACGCCCATAAACTTAAAGGTGGATAGACATGAGGGGTCATGTTGCAGGGGCATGGTGCAGCGACATGTTGCAGCGACAAAAAAGGTGTGTAGTATACACTGAGGCGACATGTATTTGGGTCGTGTAGCGGGTACATGTTTCGGGAATATGTTGCAGCGACATGTCCCCTCGTGTGAACTGATACTTTTGTAACTGTGCAACACCAATTTGGGAGTTATTTTGTCCCTGCGACGTGTCCCATGAAGTTCAACAAGCTGAACTTCATGGGACACGTCGCGGGGACAAAATCACCCCCTAATTGGTGTTGCACAATTATAAAAGTGTCAATTCACACAAGGGGACATGTTGCTGCAACATATCCCTGAAACATGTACCGGCACCATTTTCATGTGTGTTAAAATGTTGTGATTTTGTCACTGCTACATGTCGCCTCAGTGTGCGCTACAAAAGCTTTTTGTCGCTGCAACATGACCCCTCGTGTCTGCCCGCCCTAAGCCCAACTTGCAAAAATTATCCTTGCGCACATAGCCTGCGTAGCAAGCGTTCGCCCACGAACTGGGTCTCTGATTAGGGCGACACCTCGGTCCCTCAGGTCAAGATAATGTATTGCCCGTAGCAAGCGAATAAATCAGAGAAAATTATTCGCTTTTTGGTGGACTGATTTTCGCTCGCTGAAATCGCTCACTGCGCAGGCTAAATGGCGAAGAGATCTTACATTGACATGTTACATCGAGCAGTTAGCTCCGTTGTCGATAAATGATTTTGCGGTGGCTTCAAAGAAGAAGAACAAATTTCGATTTATTAAACAACTCGTCCAAGGGGGAAATTTGCTCACTGTTCTTCGGGAAAAGCCTCATTTCCAATGCCGGCGTATTAATTATTAGTCCTCTCAAAAGTATTGCGAACGATCAAATCAAGGAAGCCTTCAATGGGCTCGTTGGCTGGCTAGTAAACAGACTCCTAAATGAAGTAGTAGCCAAAACGGGCCGGGGCTCGGGTTCGCTACGAAAGGGACATATTAGTTTGTTTTTCGAAATTAAGACAATTTCCGATTGGAGTTTTTGTGGGGAATATAAGCTAACTCCTAGAGACACTGAAGGCTCGCTGAGCTCCGCATTTTAAAACCACATTTTAGTTCTTACTTCGTGAAAGCCTTCTGCGAAATATGGTTAAAACCAGACAAAACAGGCATAGTTCCACGATGAACGTCACGCAGTCAGGCAACGTTCTCATTTGCTTGCTTGTCAATTTTGTTGTGTTTTTAATCGTAAAACAAGAAGCCCCAACAACGGCGTTTACGTGGAATACCTTTTTTGACAACAAAGTAGATTAAAGAAAAACTAGACGCTTCATGAGGCGTACACTGCGTTGCCTGTGGTACGTGTTGCACAAAAACAGAAGGCACTGAATTGGGTGGTATTGCACTGCAGCGTTCCAGCTAATTTTTCCAAGTGGTGGGTCATTAAGACCATTTGAGGGGTCACCCAGATGTCGTGCCAGTGGAGGCCCTTTGGCTCACACGTTCACATGTTTAATTATTTCGTAATCTCCTGTCCCATTTTGAGGTCCTTTAGTTCTTTTAAGCTTTGGTAATAAATTCAGTTTAAAAATAACAAAACACGGTCTTGAGTCGGAAGGACTGAAGATGTTGTTTCTGTTTCATAATTCCTTTTCTTTTCAGTCTAGTCTGATCCCAGGTCAAAACACTTTTTGGCTTTACGTTTGCACCAAAAAGTACCGTAAAAGCTGGAAGTTAACAGTAAAAGACAAGCAAAAGGATAGATGAAGAAAAACATAACATAGTTTTTTTATATATAACTCTGAATCGAATTCTCATCGAAAGATTAATGACAATCGATCGTAAAAACATGAAAATGTATGCAGTCTCTGACTTTTATGAATCATGGGAAAGGTCATGGTGTTCTGTCAAAAGAAGAAATTGATCACCCTGTATCAACTGAATGAACTACGGGAAAGAATGTTACTCGTTCGTCGTTTTCAGAGTAAAACAACGTACTTTGTTTTTTTTAATTTTGTTGTAATATTTAACTGAATATTTACATTTCCGCAGTCTGTCAGGAAGCCTTCTTTGTCGGGTTCCTAAGAAACGTATCTATTTTGACTTCAGGGTGAACTGTTTACACAATCATGAAGTTGAGCGGCCATGTAATTGAAAATCTAAACATCTACGAGATACAAAAATAGACTTGCGAATTATCACAATTCATCGGAGCAGTCGTGGCTCAGATGCCTAGTGCGCGGCTTTCGGAGCGAGAGGTCCCCGGTCCAATCCTCGGTGACTTCAACGTCTGTTCGACTTTCCTCTGATCCGTGTAGCTATAGCTTTAAATACCCTCTAAAACGGAGCACTGAAAGAGGGAGGGGGGTAAAGGGCATAACGTCGGCTTCCATTGATACAAGTCTCGTAGCTGAAGGAACTACCGACGTTAAAGAAAGTGACTTTACCTTTTACCTTTTTTTTATCGCAAATCACAATGCTCACAAGCACAAAAGCAAAAGAAATGGTTAATAAATATGAGGTTTTTTACTATCTGAATGTTTTTGGGTTAGAGTAAAGCGATTTATTGTTTAAAAAATCTTCGTGACAAAGGAGCTATGTCACGCAAATGATGTGATTTCATGACAATCAAAATTCGCAAAACAAAATACCTGTCTCCTCGCGCATCACATTTCGACGCACGTATGCAAATTTGCTAAGCTCAAATATTACACAACATGATGAATTTATAAAGGCCACCTTTTACAGGAAAAAAAAATATTGAGACAAACAACATAATTGCTATTAGAGGCAAAAACCCCTTCCTATTTCAGACAACAAAACCCAGTCGTGTCAAATTACCATAGGCAACAAAATGAATTTCAGGATCAAACCCTTTTCTGGAGAACCTTTTCCTTGAATAATGAAGCACAAAATAGACGACAAGCTTTCTTTCAAATAATTCTTGGCTGTCACAATTTCCAATTATTTTTTTTTTACCTGAAGACTGTCCAAAGTTGAGTGCAAATAAATACAAATAGCCAGACAACAAAGATCACAGATCCAATGACTTAAGGTCTTCGATTCCTTCTTTGTCTTCGTTGAACCCATACATGTAAGTTACCAGAGAATTTTCCATTTCGTTTCAGTGTTGTACATAGCATCACAATTGGTAAAATATTAGAAATATAGCTCACTTTGATTACGGCTTGACGGGCGAAAGATTGTTTTCGAAGTTCATTACTCGTCGCTTTTAAGATTCCAGATATTTATTTTCCACTGCCTGTTTTGTTTATCCAATTAACGTT
Organism: Montipora capitata; assembly: GCA_949126865.1. Taxonomy (NCBI): domain Eukaryota; kingdom Metazoa; phylum Cnidaria; class Anthozoa; order Scleractinia; family Acroporidae; genus Montipora; species Montipora capitata. The sequence continues at coordinate 21,170,279 of OX421452.1, forward strand.
CCTTCTTGAGCTCCATAAATAAAGGTTTCTTTTCTTTAATGATCGACCAAAACACCATTTGTGTTTCAATCACTTCGACGCCATTGCAAGGTAATTAAATATTCTACTGTGTCCATCAAAGAAATCTACGCATTTTCTTACCCCCTGAAACTTATCAAAATACGCGAAGAAGACTCTATGCACAAAACACCATTTAGTAAGGGAGTGACAGGAAAGACTTTTTCCGACGCGGAAAAATCGGAGAAATGAAACGCAGATTCCGACTGGGTTTGCAACCCAGTAATAAATGTGGTAATCTGGCCTACAATGCTAAAATGAAGAGATGAGATTAGAAACAGCCAAACAACCAAATTCAATTTTATAAAAGGAAGATTAGTCAAACGGAAGTGAGCTGTTTTCCTTTTAAAGTTATCGTGACACTATCATATCTATATAATGATAAGTACTTTTTTTCTCTGTGAGAGACGATTAGTTTAATTGAAGAGACGAATGCCCTGTCATGCGGAATGTTCACCTCAGTCAATGTCTTATAACAATAATTTATTATTTTAAAGGACAGTTCTTTCAACGATGACATATTCGTGTTGTTTTAGTTTTAAAAGAGATTATTATATAACTTTGTTGATTATTACATGATGAACAAACTGATTTCTTTGTTGTATGACAAAAAGTAACTTAAGTTTAATTCCTCTCTTATTAGAACAACTGTAGTGAACAGGAATTTATTAATGCCACTAGATTAAGTGTGTGTAGAGACAATAAGAAATGTGTCAAAACGTTATCTTAAATTTAAGCCCATACATGTGATACCAATTTGTCCATTACAATTCTCTAACTGTAAACATGCCTACAGCCAATACTTTAAAAAAAACTGATTCCGGTTGATTTGTTTCAGAGAATCAATAAAAATAGCAAAGCTTAGTTCAAGGAAACAGTAAACTGCACCTGGTTAAAGAATACTGAATAAATTGATGAAATGCTTTCCATCATTTGTCTCCTGATCGTGAGGTGACTGTCTACTGATAACATATTTGCAGGCCTTGTCTGCTTTTTACGTGGGATGCCCCTTGCAGGGCAGACCACGTTATAGAATGGAAGCCATTTGTTCAATCAATCAATCTTTGTTTGCCTCAATTCTAAATAATATAAACTTTAAACTGGCATACAGTTAGTGGCGAGGAGACCTCTAAAAAACCATAGGGCGTATTGCTGAGAGGTCTTCTTGGTGATACGTGAATAAGAAATCAGCTACAGCAAAGGTGAGCGTAGGAAACGAAAACGAAATGAAAAGAAAGAAATTAATCAAACTGCTATTTTCATGGCTTCATAGTTTATGTTATTTGCTTTTATTTTGAGTAACGTTTAATTGTTAATAAATTCAACAAACTGTCTTTTAAAGGAAGATAAACTGGAAAGGGATGTAATTGAAAGTGGCAAAGCATTCCAGATTTTTGGTCCTTCCATGATAGAGTATAGTGAACTACTTAATGTTTGTCCTGCACATATGGGGCCTAAGAAGAGATGAAGCTCTAGTGTCGTAATTGTGTATTTGATTCTTTGTAAAGAATAGATTTTTAAAAGGCAAAGGTAATAAATGATGGTGGTATATAAAAATATCTAGGATTTTCAATTCAGCAAATAGGGGGCAGAAGGGGCGAGGAATTCTGAATTCGTTATGGCTCGCGCAGCTCGTTTTTGAAGAAGAAATATGTGATTTAAGTTCGTGACAAATGTTGAAGACTGGACTACTGTACAGTAAGTTAAATAGGGATAGATTAAAGTATAATACAAAGATGTTTTGGTTTTGGTTGAGAGAAGAAAGCGACACCTATATATAATACCAACGGTTTAGCATTTTTTTTGTTTTTGTTCTTTTTTTTGCAAATATAGGCAATGCGAGATTTCCACGTAAGAGCTTCATCAAGATAGACACCTAAGAACTTCACTTCTGTTAGTTGCTTAAGTGGCACATTATCAAATAAAACAGAGGAGCTCATATGGATTACTTTTTGTTTCGGCTTAAATATGACATAATTAGTTTTCTTTATGTTGACAGACAGTTTGTTGGATTTCATCCATAAGCTGACATTAGTCTGATTAGTCAATTCGTTATTCATTACAGAAATAACACGACCAGGGTCAGAGTTAGAATAATTAATGCTTGTATCATCTGCAAAGAGCAACGACTCAGCTAGATTAGTGGCGTTTGCGAGATCATTAATGTAAAAAACAAAAAATAGGAACATAAGATGGAGCTCTGGGGCACTCCGCATCTAATTATCTGGTCGGAAGAACGGGTTTCACCGAACTGTACAAATTGTATACGATTTGTCAGATAACTTTTGATCCATTGCAGTGCTGGACCGCGGATGCCATAGTATTCAAGTTTCTGAAATAAAATTTTCCTATCAAAAGCCTTAGAGAGTTCAAGGCATATACCGGCCGTAATTTCATGTTGGTCCATAGTCATTGCAATTTTGTTTATCCTGAAGATAGATAAGCGATAGTGCAGCAGAATGCTTCTTTCGAAATCCAAACTGGAGTTAATAGAAAAAATTGGGAGAATCTTCAAATCCTGACAAACGATTATGCATCACTTTCTCAAAAATTTTAGAGAAATTTGCATTGGAAGCAAAGAATTTAGCCTCTGGTTAGTAAATAGATCAAGATGATCAGTTTTAAACACAGGGATTACTTTGGAAATTTTTAATTTATCTGGGAATATTCCTTTAGAGAGAGACAATTTATCTACAGTGTTCTTCCTCATATCCACAAATTGTAACGTTTGTTATCATTGGCTAGTTGCTGCAAATAGAAAATAAAATGGCATATTTTCACCCCCGGGCCATATGCTCATTCTGCGTCATCCACAAGCCATGGTCATCGTCACTTTTTGTGTTCTCTTCGTTTGTTTCCCGAAATTGGAGGTACACGAAATAATTCCTTCCGTCGATCTCCTGGTTTCGCTAAAGGTTGAGTGTTGATTTCTATTTAAGCCATTAGTACCTGTTACAGTTTTTATATCGTCGTTGTAATCTGTTTTATGAAAGGTATGTCGTGTTTTGCGGGGGTTCTTATCGGTCACAGTGACAAAATGGGTCAAAAAACTACCGTAGTACTAACAGCAACGAATGATCCCCCGAAAATTTAGTTTGTAATTCCTTTTGAATTGGATAGAGTCTTCATATTAACTAACTAGCTCATTTTCTTTAAAATTAGAAATTCAAATTATTTTCGTAAATTCGCGCAATTAATTGAGACCAAAACAGAA
>OX421452.1:21198549-21221049 GCA_949126865.1 Montipora capitata
AAGTCCGGCTGGGAAATCCCAATTAAAGGTGGTCGCGGTCGTTTACGGGAACGGTCGCTTACGAAAGCTTTCAATTAGAGAGTTTAAGTGAAATTTAAAACGGGGTTTTACATTGGTGGTCGTAACTAGAGCTGGTCGCTTGCGAGAGTGGTCGCAGTAAGAGCTTCGACTGTATGCACACTTCTGTGCAGAAAATCTTGGGTGATACTACGACAAGGGCTGATTGCTGGAATACATTCAGAACATTGCACTCAGGTTTACAGAGAAACGGATCAAATTGTCATTATTATTATTATTATTATTATTATTATTATTATTATTATTATTATTATTATTATTATTATTATTATTATTATTAACTTCTCTTTTAATCAATATTTGTAAACCTGAGTGCAATGTTCTGAACGCGATCAACTCATCGCATTCTTAGCACTCGAAAGCTATTATCTGCTAGGAATAGACCAGTTTTAAATGGATATTTTTCCCATTAAGTTCGGATCTTTTCAGCTTCGATAACATGGCAGAACGGTGGGGACTACTGAAACTTGAGAGAAACATTTTAAGAAATATTTACAGGTAAAAAATTATCTTTCACTTTTAGCCTTTCGCACTTATCCTCACGTCATTATCAAATGTGGAAATTTTGAGAGATAAAACCTCTAGTAAATGCTGAAAGGGCAAAATGGCTATTAAGTGAAAACTAAGTTATGGAAAACGGCGATGCTTGCTACACTTCTTCTGAAATAAAGGTAAAAACATCATAGGCATTTTTAAAACAAGTAAATTATCATTACCCGTCATCTTCAGAACCAGGGATGTCGTGGCTGTGATAAAGCCTTGAGAATTGACCAGCTCTGTTCTCCAGTAACTTTGAAGGCTTGTCAAATTCTACTAATCGTCCGTTTTCCAGAACTAAAACTCTATCATAATCCATGACGGTATTCAATCGATGCGCAATTGTGATGACTGTACAATCTTTAAATTTCGTACGGATTGTTTCTTGAATCAATTGATCCGTTTTGTGATCAACGTTCGCCGTTGCTTCATCCATGACGATGATTTTGTTCCTCTTCAGTAAAGCGCGAGCTAGACACAACAGTTGCTTTTCTCCAACGCTGAAGTTTGCTCCACATTCTCTAACCTCTTCGCTGAGTTGACGAGGCAACTTTTCTACCATAGGCTTCAAACCCGCTTCTTCTAGGACATCCCAGAGCTCCGTGTCTTGGTACTCGTTGAAGGGATCCAAATTCATTCGAAGGGAAGCGGTAAATAGCACAGGATTCTGGGTAATTGCTGCCATGGCTTGACGAGATCTTTGAATGTTAATATCAGCAATATTGACACCATCAATAATGACGTCACCTGTCGGTTGAGGCATACGAAAGAGAGCTGCGACCAATGACGACTTGCCTGCTCCTGTGCGACCAACGATTCCAATCTTCTCATGTCGGTTAATGGTGAAAGTCAAATCTTCAATTATCTTGGGACCACCTTCGTAGTAGACAAGTCCTAAATTATTGATACTTACTTGACCGTGCTGTGGCCAGTTTTCAGGAGGTTGCTGATTAGTGTTGTATCCAGGTTCTTGATCTAAGTGGGTGTAAGTGGTGATTCGTTCAACTGATGTCATGTAGTTTTCAACTTCTGAACATCTTCTGATGGTATACTGCCATGTATCGAGGCCGAGGTACAAAACGTACACAATGGACAAGGCGGACGAACCTTAAATGAAACCAGAAATAAGAAGAAGCGAATTAACTTGAAATATTTCAGAATTAAATAATTTTGGAGCGTAGTTTAACCGTTTATGATAGTTTTTGGTAATCTGTTTTTAAGAATTTTGAAGAACTCAGGTGTTAAACAAACTTACCGGAGTCCTTATTGGTCAAAATAGCAAGGAAAACCACAAACACAACGAAGATAATGCAGAGCATGTCAACTTGGGTCCCAAGCCATCTTGTGGTTGATATGATGGCAAACCAGACCTTGTTGTGTGCGTCTTGGTATCTGACACAAAAAAGAGCACAAAAGCTGTTTTAATTCTCCTCAGTAAAAAAATATCGTCTTTAAGCAACGAAAATCAGGTCTCTGCATCCTAAAAGGCCTTTCAGTTAAAACACTTTATAAGATGAAAACGACGTCAGTTTGAGCCTTGTCCATTGGAGAAAGACCCGATTACCTTTTTCAAGAGTCAAAGATAAAATTTTCAATTTGACGTTTAAAACAACCCTTATGCAGGTAGTTTCGTGGGCGAGTAATTTACTATTATACAATGCTCAATTGTCAATCTGGTTTTTATACCTCTTAGCCAATCATGATCAGAGGAATGGAATTGTACCACTGGCACGAATGAAGAATTAATAATGACCACAGATCTCACTAAACGTCCACCGTACTGTTTTGAGCAAAAGAGAGCATATTAATGAGCCAATTAAATTAAAACAGAATTAAGGTTAATGGATGTAATAAAACTGTTTCGAATGCATGATCAAGAACACAGACCCTTGATGACTGGTTTCACTTTTTTGCGAGGCTTTCATGAGGTCATGTTTGGGATTATGAGAAGCGTTAGTGAAAATTTCCTAGCCATATTTTATCGCAAAGACACAATATTTTGTCTGCAATTAAGGAAAAAGTTCACGTTAGCAAGTAAAAAATATCGCAAGAATAACATATTTAACGAAGAAAAAGAAACGGGAGGCAAAGGGGTTTTTGCATAGCAAGTCACAAATATAAAGAATATCGCAAAAGTCGTAAGGATTTTGTCATGGAACGCCTCGATCGTATGTGAATTAGTAGCGCCTGAGCGATTACTTAGCCAAGGAAATTCCGTCACTCCAAAAAAAAAAAAGAAAACCATCCGCCCTTCCGACTCAAGTGCTTGATCGCCTTATGAACGAAGCAGCTAGCAGGCATAACTGAATGCTCCAATACCCAAAAGGGCAGAGCCTTTCTGTTCCTAGCAGACAAAGTCTGTCTTACTTTTTGGAACGTTGACGGTACTTTCTGTTATGGTGCGATATTTGTGGCTTGCCAAGGATCCCTTCGGCTTTTGTTTCTTTCTTTTTCGGCGTTCATTTTTTCTTATTTTTCGTATATATGTTATTCTTGCCAGCGAGCATTTTATCCTTGCAGACAAAATTTTTGCGACTTTAACAATCTTTCTTATTAATAAATAGAAAATTTTCAGTGCTAACGCTTACACTCTTGAGAAAGTTCTTATTTTGCGATATATGTGATTCTTTTTAACACGCATTTGTCCTTACAGACGAAATCCTTGCAAGTTTTCCGGTCTCTCTTTCAGTTAGCAATTTTTATTCTAACGCTTATAACAATCCTAGACATAGGTGTGGAGATAATTTAACTGCATGACTGGCAATAATGGATAGCTAGCTAAAGACGGAGTTGATGATAACGACGTCATGACGAAGCAGATTCGACCTCAAATAGGTCTTTTGCGCTTGACAATACCTTGCCAGAGGTTTTATTTCCTCCATTAACTTTCATTACCGATATTACAACTTCATTTGAATGATCGCTTTTCCGCCAAAACAACATGGGTGACACTTAATGCACTCACGAGTGTGAGTTGGTCCAAAATTCAACCTTCCTGATTCGCTAAGAGGTATTTTAAGTCAGATTTACAACTATTGTGCCATATATCAAGGGATTCTTTTCATCGTTTATCGGAATTAAAAAGATGAAAAGCGCACCATTATATTCTTCAAAATAATTCTTATCGGGATCAAATCCAATGATCGAAGTTGGAAAAAAACTAAACTTTAAACACATACCTGTACAATGACTCAAGAAATGTGTTCTCTTTCTTGAAGGCCCTAATATGTACCAATCCTTCCAACGTTTCGCTAAAATGAGACAATACTGGACTCCTGTTTACTGCTTCCATTCGCCTCAGATCCCGTGCAGACCTGAGATAGTAACGCGCCATTAAAAGAAAAACCACGACGGAGGTAATGGCCGGGATGGTAACCCAGGGATTCAAAACAGACGGAAGAACAAGTGACCCGGAAGCATACAGACTATGTAAAAGAGCGTTCAGAAATGCATAAGGTAATATTTCGTCTACAATGCCAATATCTCGCGAAAATCTGTTTAATATTCGTCCAACTGGGTTGGTGTCGAAGAATAGAACAGGAGCTCTCAACACCGCTGTCAGCATGGAGTGATGAAGATTCTTTGAAGATATAACCAAGGCATTTAATGTCACGGCTGCCCTGAAGAATGACAAGAAAAAGGCTGCAGCCCCTAAGCCACCAAAAATGTATAAATTCTTGGTCTGAAACTGAGGATCATGTGATCGGGAAGTCACTTTTAGAAGCCACCAGTCAGGAAGTATCAGGAATCCTTCGAGAAAACAAATTTAACAGATATGGCGTAGTTAGTGAAGAGAGTATCAGCTATTGTGTCAAAAATCCATGCAAAGCCGGCATGACAAGCTCTGAACTGGAAGGGAACTGGGGAGAGAAGGGAGGGGTTTTTTTCCCAAGTCCCTTTCCATTCCACCGCTCGCTCTACCTCCCAGGTATCATTCCCTTTCAGCACTTGCTAGGCGGGCTAAAAGTTTCCCTTTCGGCTGCATAAGCCATACCCTCTGATACCCAAAGGTATCAAGTCTGAGCGCAGTGTTTTGCTTTGTTTCTTTAAGGGAACTTCAAAGTTCCCTCATCCCCGAGTGAATCTTTTTTCCAATGGCTGTTTATTAACGGAGGGAGATCTTAGGTGCGGATCATGTAAATACCATTGCTCTTTAACCTTAGCACTCATGTCCAATATACATAAACTGATACAGTCCATCAAACGAGCCGTAATACGAACTGAACGGACCATGAAGATCTTTACGATCCGACGGACCGTATAAACGGTCTGTTTGGTTTGAAAACGCCGTAAAGTGGCTAGTCGGGCCGTATACGGACTGAAAGATGGATCTCATTGGTGTTCTCCTCGAAAAAGACGAGACGTTAACGGTCCGTACGGCTTGTACAAACCATGAAATGACGAGTCGGTCTGTATAGGGACTGAAAAATGCATCTCATTAGCGTTCTCCTTAAAGGAGACGAGACGTTGACGGTGCGTACGGTTTGTACAAACCGTAAAAAAGTGCGTCCGTCCGTATACGGAATAAAAAATGCATCTCATTAGTGGGACTTCGATTAGACATGGCGATGAATTGCCTTCTAAGCGAGCGATGAAACCTCAAAAAAAGGAAGACAAAGGGACTTAACAAGTATGTATAGCTGGCGCCGACAACAAAGCAATAAAGGTAACACGACAAAGGCACCAAACATGCATGTATGCCTCGTTCTTTAAGCTCATGTGACGACAAATGCACCAAACATGTGTGTTCCTTGTTCTTTAAGCTCATGTGACGGAGAGAGAAGACGAAATTTCAACGAAGACAGCCGCGAGGCTGAGAGAAGCCGCGAGTGGAGAAGAGAAAATTTTAGTGAAGAAAGCCGCGAGGCTCGTACCTTACTATTGTAACTTAGTTTGGGGATCCACCTGCAAAAAGTAGTCTTAAGCGAGTCGTTATTTCACAAAAACGAGGAACTAGACATTTACTTGTTTCAATTAGGTCAATTTATTTATTCTTTTTAAAATTCTAATCTTCCTTCACTTTCTTTTTGCTTACCAGATTGCAGAAGAAGTATACGTCAATTTTCTGTTTTCTTTCAAGGGCCAAAGTTTTTTTAATAATCTAAGTTCAGAATTTATCAATATTTAGTCTCCATATAATAAAAAGAACATTACACGTTGGCTCGAAGATATGAATTTTATGTTCTCGTGGCAAGAACAATATCTCACTCGTTCGCTTCGCTCACTCGTGAGATATTGTTCTTGCCACTCGAACATAAAATTCATATCTTCTCGCCACCGTGTAATATCCTTTATGTATTACTTTTTAATATAAAATTCGCTCTCGACCTCCTGCCTCTTGCTTTTTTGATGATGTCATCACTACTCTTTGTTATTATTCGTAATGAGACCTTATTTCATATAAGCCCCGTGGTTTCATTTAGGTTTCCTTGCCACTTTTCCTTTTTATCCTGTAAACTTGTATTTTTGTAATGGATGTAGTGTGGAAAAGTGAATAAATAAAAACAAAAATAAAGAATAAAAGAAAGGCTGAAAGAAATAGAGGGAGAGTGAACAGAGACAATTACAACAAAGAACGCCCCGAGGTGGAAAAGGCGAGGAATACGTAGAGCATACAAGCGACAAAGAAGCAATGAACAACGAGGAAGAGATATATATACAAAGGCGAAGAGAACGGCGACAGAACTACGGGAGCCATATGAGACTATCATGGCAGAAGGTAAGAAACGTTTACGTTTATGATGCTTTTACACTGAAGTGCGTTGGGCGAACAATTTCACTTAACCGCGGCCGAAGGAGATAAAATTGCAAAAGGTGAACACTTAATGACAATGGTTAGTTTCCCTCTTACTTTTAATTCTTTATGGTTCATTCCTCGCTGCCTAGTTAGTTGTAAAACCGAAAAAGGCCTGCCTTGTTGACAAATCAGTGACGTATTTCACAGAACGCAGCCGGTCAAGCCAACAGCCCACATCATTGGCGGGTTTTGTTGTCATTGTTGTCTTTTTCGTTACGCGTATCCGACCTCTCGACGCCTACGTTGAATTGAACTGTAGTACATATTTACTGGGTTGCCATAGGCAATCCAGTCAGAACATGAGTAGAATTTCTCCGTTTTTTTTCTGTGATGGTAAATGGAAACTGTCACTCCCCTGCTAAGCTTTGTCTTTGTGCATAGAATCTTCTGCCCCTACTGTTGGTAGGTTTCGTGGGGTAGTAGAAATGCGTAGATTTTATCCGGTGGGCACAGTAGAATATTTAATTAACCTGCAATGGCGTCGAAGTCATTGTAAGATCTTGTAACGCGAATGGCGTTTTCGTCGATCTTTAAACAAAATATACCCTTATGGATCTCAAGAATGGAAAGTCAATTGAAGTCTGTAGTCTGTAGTCTGTAGTCACTCTATTTGTTTTTCCCACTAATGAGACTCGCAGTCGGAGACTGAATTGTTAAGAGCGCGGCTCGACGAGGTTGGACCGAAGGAGCTAGCTGTGCTGCCGGCTAGGCGCTCGGCCTCTGAACACGACCCATGTATGACCTCGGAGCACAGCGCAACAGCCAGATGGAATAGGCTGGGAGTCAATTTTGCTGAGGGAAAAAAAACGGAGTACCCAGAGAAAAACTCTCGGAGTCAGGTTGAGAGCGACTAAAACTTAGCCCACATACGATCTCGGGGCCGAGAATTGAACCCAGGTCGCAGAGGTGGAAGGCACGGTTGATAACCACTAAGCCATCCTGACTCCCCGTTCTTACTACGTTCTTAGAAGTTTGGTTAATCTCAGCATCAACGTTCTTACAAAAAGGTGCTTATAATAAAAAAAAAAGGAGTGTACTTTTCAGTCCGTATACGGACCGGCTAGAAAATTTGCGGTCCGTACAAACCGTACGAACCGTCAAACGTTGCCGCTCGGCCAGAAGGAGAGTTAATGCATGGTTGGTTTTTTTTAAGTCTCAGTATTGAGATGTATTTTCCACTCAGTATACAGACCGACTAGACAATTTACGGTCCGTACAAACCGGAGTATCCAGAGAAAAACCCTCGGAATCAGGTTGAGATGGACTGAAACTCTGCTTACATGCGATCTCGGGGCCGAGAGTTGAACCCGGGTCGCAGAGGAAACAAACCGTACAAACCGTACGGACTGCCAACGTTTCTGCCCGGCTGCAAGGATATTTAATGCATGGCTTGGCATTATTCAAGTCCCACTAAACCTTTTCAATTACAAACCGTACGAGCCGTCAACGTTTCTAAGTTCCACTAATCAGATGTATTTTTCAGTCCGTATAAGTGCCGATAAGGCATTTTACAGTCTGTACAAACCGTAGGCTTAATTTACAAACTGTATCAGTCTACAACCCTCAACTTTAGTTGCACTTACCAAAATATTCCAGAACAAATTATAGCAGAATACTGTAGGGGCAAAAGCAAACTGAAGAGAAAGACTGAGCCAAGCTAAGAATTTCCGGCAGAACTATACTAAGTCACTAAATTGCATCGAGGGATCAATTTTTTCAGCCTTCATTTCCCAATGTATTCGTTGCTTTGTACAAGAAAGAAGGACATTTAGTTTCCCTCGAGTCTCAATGTTTCCCGAAGTGAATGCTTATTGCTGATCGTGAATGGTTTTTACGAAGGCCCTGAAAAGCGCCAGCTTGGTTTCACTACCATGGCAACATAATGGTTTCAAGTATAGTTAACCCCGAATACTTCAAAGTGGACATAAAACAAGCTTGGATCCTTCGACACTCATAATCACGACAAGAGCTGTCTGTCATATTTTTTAGGTTTTCGCGCTAAAAAAGGACTCATATTTCAAACTTGCAAAAGATATTTAGGAACAAAATTTGACCAAATGAAAACCTCACATAACTCACAAAATAGTAGTCAAGATAGAAGCGATAAAAAGTAAAACAAAAACCTTGTACGAGAACGAAGAACATGATCATAGCTCCAACTGTCGGAGCAGACATTCCTGCTCGCATGTAATTCCAGTAAATTATCCACGAAATAGAACCAGCCAAAAGATCTTCGTCAGCATTTTCGAGTCCAATGGCATCTTCCCACTGTTCGGTTTCCCTTTCGTTTATTTCTTGAATCGCAGATCTCTCCCTCAGTACCGCGGTGACTTGTTTTATTTCAGGAGACCGGTTTACTGTATTTAGATCAGATTGAAGCAATGTCACAAAGCTACCTTTCAATGACGTTTCTCCGTTTTTCATAACAATAATATTCTTGGCACCCTTGAGCACTTGAAAGTTGTGGGTGATCATCAACCGAGTTTTGTCATGCAATAAGGTGCTGATGCAGTTCTGAAAAATATGGTGTCCGACCTTTGTATCAACTGCACTCAATGGATCATCCAGCAAGTAGATATCAGCATTAAAGTAGACTGCACGTGCCAATTCTACACGAGCTCTCTGCCCACCACTCAAAACTATTCCACGTTCTCCGACACGTGTCATGTCCCCAAAAGGGAGTCTTTCTAAGTCTTTGTGAAGGTCACAAGCCCCTAACGTTTTGCCATACTTCTTTGCGTCAAACGTTTCCCCAAACAAGATATTTTCTCTTACGGTCCCAGAAAATACCCAGGGCTGCTGACTAATCCACGCAATTTTACCGTAATATGTGATGTCTCCGACAAGTAGTGACATTTCGTTTAGAATCGCATAAAATATTGAGGACTTACCGCAACCAACGGGACCAGTGATAAAAAGAAGATCACCTTTGTCAGCCGTTAAAGACACCGATTTCAAGGAAGGTCTTTCCCACCTACCATTCCAACTGCATACCACATTCTGAAGTGAGATGGTGTTTGCATTGTTTTCTTTAAAAGATTTACCTTTCTTACAATTAGCAAAGGCACCGTGGAGAAATTTCTGTGCGCTGCTATAGTCATACTCAAGTAAGTCTTGGATACGACACAAAGCCTTAGCAAAGTCGGCTAATTCTTTCGCTCCTTGTGCAACGGTCCACGTGACATGTGTTTTAATTGAACTCAGGAGTGATAGAATCATGAATGTATTATATGAGTTAAGCTCTACTCCATTTAACACGATTGCGGTGAATGATATGAAAGCTGCGATAGTATTGCAAGAGAAATATAAAGTGTCAAAGGTTGCTAAGATAGCTGCTTCCCACCTGATTAGCTTCATTTCATTTCTGAAAGAAAAAAAAAAAGCTTCGTCATATTTCACCCCCCTCAGAAAACGATAACTGGTAATATCAGTCTGATGATAAATAACGTGTTTCTTAAGCAGGAAAGATGTATTAAATATCTTGGTGTCTTTATAGACTTAAATCTTGGAATATTATCTGATTTGGCCCCCTTTCAGATTGCACTATGTACTTGTGTACAGATTTAAAAAAAATAGATTGTTACCTCTTGTTTTTGATACCTCAGTATTTTCTGAAGTGAGTGTGATTTATCAATATAATACAAGATCTGAAGCGAAACAATCATATTACGTATACCTTCCCGGAGCTAGAACGAAATATGGTAAATTTAGAATAACATTTCGAGCGCCTATGATCTGAAATTCAAGAGAAGAAAAGATTAAAACTGCCTCTTTTTCAAAATTGAAATTAAGTCTTAAGGAACATTATCTTACATTATATTGATGATACTCTTCGTAAATAGGTTTAACTTAAAATATTACATTATATTCTTTGTATAGCTGGGTCTAAGTTTTCGAGATAATTTTACAGACTGTAGATGTTACGTTTGTGTTTATGTTAGTGTTATGTTTCTATGTACGATAGTTAGTGTATATGTATTCTCCATATTGTACCTCCGCTGCTAACATTTAATTTAATTTATATATTTGATCCAGCATCCTGACATTTTAAACGTTTCAGTTATTTCAAGGTGCTGGTACAAAAACGTCTCCTATATAAAGCGCTAGCAACTCACAATTCCTCCTTTTGATCTGCGAAGGGCTAAATAACGTCAGTCCCAATCTTGTCTCCGGTAGTCAATTTACCATTATTATCAATACGCACGGCCAAATGCGAAACTGCCCTCTATAAAACGCGTCTTTTTGAGGGCCAAACGGGAAATGCCCGCGCTGAAAATGCATTTGCCCCCTTTCTTCTGATTGGCTGATGCCAAACTGTGAAACAACTTCGTTCGGCCAATGAGATCCCGAGGATGATCAATGCCAGAGTTGGCGCGAATTTTTGTGGATGAGTTTTTTTCTCCTTTTTTTTTTTCTTTTAAACTTTTGCTCTTCTTTAGCTGATCGTATGGTAGCAACAACTTTCCATATCATAGTTTCATGCTACATCTCTGTTAAACAATCAATTTGTACAATGTGGCCTTGTGTATTGATAGTAATGATAATTACATCACTTTTGTCGGGCATATAGTTTATAGTGTCCCTCGTAGCATCATTTGCATCCTCGCTTCACTCGGGCTCAAATAGTGCTACTCGGTCCACAAATAAACTATATGCCCTCCAAAAGTCATGTGATTGTCCTGTTATTATAACTCTCAGATAATACCCACGCTAAGATTGACTATTTTAGCGGGCCGCATTCTACAGTACGGACCGCTAAACCTGAAATTTTGATTCAAGCAATGCCTCTTACTAACAGATTTCGAGGTCCGCACTGTAATTTACGGAGTTTTTTCCTGTAGTTTTATGGCCCGAGAGCGAAGCGCTTAGAGAGCCGTACTGTAAAATACGGCTCCCTATAATTTAGCCAATCACAAAGCGCGTACTATCTGAGAGATACTTGTAGTAAACTTTTTATGAGAAACAAACTTACGAAACTTTGTGAATCTCGCAAGCAACTATTTTAAAAAAGCCGTATTAGAGTTATTCGTTTTCCAGATTTTTACGCAAGGCATTGATTTGTGGCAGTTGACCGTTCCGTTTGTCTTCAACTAGTTTCCTTTCCCGCGCAAATTATTACCTCAGAGATATAATATATTTCTAACTAACCTCGTTTTCTCGGTCCGGAGTGTAAGTCACGGATACACTTTTCCTTCCTATTGATTCATGGAACGCACGGACGCTTCGCACTCCGCTCATAAATCAACGGAAAGAAACTCGGTCCACAAATTACGGTATTGACCTCGAACGTATTCATTCCTTTCGAGAGCAGGGTTTGGTAGTTGTACCCCTCCCCCATCTCTTCAGGAAGGAGCAGCTTTTTAAAATTTTGAAAATTACCCACCACTCGACAGGTCGATGGGAACGAAAGTTAACGCTAAACTTAGTAAAACTATAATACTGTAACAGAGTTAGTTTGATTTACTTTCCATCAAAATAGGTTTCGTTTATTCTCCTTTTTTAAAATGACAGGTGCCACTCATCATTCGATTATCTTTTAATGGGTTTTGAAAGCATTAACGCCTTTGTTACACTCTGCGGATATCTTGTTGTCCGTTTTCCTTGTTTGAAACAGTTCCTACGGTACGAATGTTGTCTAATCATTTCAAAGAAATGAGCCCTTTGGCTAGCTAAATTCGGTATACGAGGATATAAGTAACTCATTGCTGATAATAAAAGCGGTAACACCTGTAAAACCGACATAGCAAAGTTGACTGTCTATCCTACTGTGACTACTTACGATCTTGCCTGAAGCACTCGTTCCATGAAAGACCACTCCCAAGCGTACATCTTGACGGTACGAATCCCAGAGATGATGGAGTTCATCAAATTGACTCGCTCATCCGCCACGTTAGATATTTTAGATCGCAAACTTACACACCATCTTCCAGCAATGCCATAATAGAAAGAAAGGGTCAGAAGAAAAAATATGCCCAACATAGCTTTCCATCCAAACAAGTAGACCATTAGAAATGAATGACTGCAACAATTAATGAAGACTCCAAGGATAAGAACCAATTTCTCTCCTACAGGTTCAAAGCGCTGTAGGTCACTAGCAATAAGGTTAATCACGTGGCCTCGTGTTATGTTGGTGAAATCTGCTTGACGGAAACGAAGGATCTGCAAAAAAATCCACAAACGAGTAAATTGTCTTTAAAAATGCCATTCAGTATTACCTCTTAGTTCTAAGAAAAAAACAAACAGTGAGCACCATTACTTATTCCATAACAGTTTTTTGGAGTGTTTCTGCAGGTTTTCTAGGTTTCATAGCTGCGATTAAGCGAAAATGAGTTAATGTAATTTAAAATGCTCTTCCACGTCTGGTTTTCAGAGTCACGAACTCGTGAAATCATTATATGTCAAGGCGTCGTTTTTTAGTTTTCTTTGCAGTTCATTAGAATAATGAATAATTTCTTACCCTTTGGTAAACAAGTGCAATTGTCCCTGATTTCCACCTCAAAGTATTTAATGCCGCATGGTACATAAATTGGTGGAGACACAGAGATTCGCCTAGTTGACTCAGACAAATTCCTGCACCATAGAGATACGTCCAAGAAACGTCTTCATCTGACCCTTTCATAAGCTCTAGTAACAAGAAACCCAAACACACTTGCCGAAGGACTTTGAAAAGATCCCAGAAAATGACCAACCCCAATAAGAAGAGGTGGTCCTTCCAAGACAACATTCGAAAGAGAGCTCTAAACAATCGATATCCATTTCCTCTTCGTCGCTTTATATCCTGTGTACTTTCTTCAGCCCAGGTCTCCTGCAGTTTTTCACTGGACGTTTTAGTTTTGTCGTCGTCAAGTAAGGGGAACAAATCTTCATTTTCCAGGGATCGCTTGTTCCCGGTTGAAAGAAGTTTTTTCAGCCACCAAAATGAAAGAATGGAAAAGATGCTGGCATTTTTTCTGGGATTCTCCTTGATGGCCGACTCTGCATCCAGTAGATCATAATCCACACCCATTTGGCAAGTTTCTTCAATTTAGCTCGTAAGCACCTGAGGTAAAGTCAAGTACATACACTTTATTGAATGGTTTAACATATAACACGCACGGACATTTTGCGAGTTGCGTAGTAGGGAGACATAAATCTAGGAGTAATCATTTACTATGTGTAGTGTGTCCATTGGGTGAACTCTGGAAGTTGGAATCACTATACGAGTCGAGATGCTATGAAGACGATGCATTGATGTAAACAACGCCTATCGAAAGTATTAACATGTGAGGCTTGTGGACGTTTGCTAAAAATGGAAAGTTTAGGGTAAAGAGGTAATGACGTCACGAAAGCTAAATTTGTGAAAATCTGGAGTGTGCTGAAATTGTCTGAGAAATTATGAACTTAAAATGTATCTTACCAAAAATCAACGTGTTGGTGTAAAATTGACTTCATACAAACAATCTGCGGGTATGACGTTAAAAAAACCCAGATGCGCACGCACGAATGACGTGATTCAAGATGGCGCTGAAGAACGAGTCGAAAAAAGGCTCACGCTATGCACAGGATACCCAAGATTAGAAATTGTGTTCTCCTCTTGTCAAACGCAATTATTTAACGAATAGTTCTTGAAATTCTGTTATCTTGTTGTAAGATTCAAGAAAATATGTAGGAATCGTTAAAGTTGCTCCTCATCCTTTAACTGCATGTTACACGAACAAAAGATTCGGCAATACATCGATTCTCGTTCACAAAAAGGGGATTACCGGATAAGGACCAACAGAAGCACCTGACACTAAGGTGTTTCAAGTCTTTCATATCGCTGTTAGAACTCGGAGTAGTCCAAAAATAGGTATCCAGTTTCCCCCTAGTACCACATCCTGCCATCCTGTTTATTCTTTTTTTATATCATTATGTTCCTTGAATTATTATTGATCACCTCACTCACAACCATGAATGTAAAGTTATCTCAAAGCCGCACTTTACAGACTTCCCGTGTACATGATTAGGAAGGTTTGCACAAACGAAATTAAGTTTATTAACCATTTAGTAGACTGGAATTAATCGAAGGTTCGTCCTCAGTCACGTTCCCCTTGGTTTCCCAAACGTAACTCTTGCAAAGTTCAGGTCGAATTCTCCTCATAAAGAAATCTGATTTTTGCCTTAAATATCAACCAGAACGCTGGTCTCACTTGTCAAACCTTCAATATTTGCGAGTCGTATGGCTTCCTCCGACGTCAATGCTCGCGAGTCTCGCATGTCTCACGGATGCTTTTTCCCGTAAACGAATTCTATTGTATTAACACTACAAAGTTATTCAACAGCGATAAGTGTTACCAGTTATCATTTTATAGTGCAAAGTAAAGCTTACCGCTTAACTCGATCAACACTCAGCTCTCCAAATATTTTTACCAATTATTTAAATTAGCCAGTGAGCCCACCGGTGTATTACCTACATGGTTCACTAAGCCAAGGGCTTTAATTTATTTTGCTTCAGATTTTCTTTTTCAATTTGAGGGAAAAATCACAGTTACCTTTTGATTTCGTTCTATCGTCAATAACAACTTTGAATGGAAGTGTACGTAGTTGAAGCTGTTCTTCTCGACATTGTATCTATTATTTTTTGTTGTTTTTGTTGTTTTTATTACGAACCCGAACTATTTCATGTTAATGAGAAAAACTAAATGAAATGAGCTTTGTACCGAGTAAGTGAAAGCATTTTAGTTCGGTGGGAAAGTCATTCTGTACAATCTATACGTTACAAAATGCTTATGATACAAAATGACTGTTATGTATAAATTAAATACGACTGGAAACTCAGAATGAGCCCCTTCAATTAAAGCGATCACTCAGTCGTCTGTGCCATAACGTTGAAGGAAGGTTTGAATAAATCAACATTTCATTTGCGCCAAGCCATGCATGTAACATTAGAGAGATTTACCATCGCGTTTTCGGCAAACGACAAACATGACACTGCAATTTGCATTTAACCAACAATCAAAAGTAACTTGTTTGATTTTAGCATGTAGTTTTCCCATGAATGGTTATGCAGATAAAAGAGCATGTTTAAGCTAGGAAAAAATGTGCTTTTACTGCTTCGAGTCTACAGATCGATACAGACCACCAATCTGGAGACTGTCCGTGCAAGGAGGAGTGCGTTCCCGAAGGCTGTACCAAGTATCACCACCAAATTAAAATGTACACAACCTCCAAATAATCATCTGCCTTGTAGTCTCGTAATTTGCTATAAACAGGTCCTCATATTATTATTGTTATTAAGTAGTCTGTACTCGTTCCAGTCGGTTGACCACAATAATGGCCTCTCAATCCAACTCGGTGACCTTCATAATAATAATAATAATAATAATAATAATAATAATAATAATAATAATAATAATAATAATAACTTTATTTTCATACGATAATGTTTTAAAGCTGAATACCTTGTGGGGTCGTACACAAATAAAATAAAATCAAATTAATACATGCTAAATTATATTGGAGTACCCGGAGAAAAACCTCTCGGAGCAAAGTAGAGAACCAACAAACTCAACCCACATACATCGGACGCAGAGTCTAGGAATCGAACTCAGGCCACATTGGCAGGAGGTGCGTACTCTCATCACTGCGTCATCCCTGTTCGCCTTAGCAACTGTTGTGTGAGTCCGCATGGAAAAAAATGCTTTAAGTCGGAAAATTCCCTAGCTCCGGTTTTTTAAGAAATACACACCTAGCGTTTTTGAAGAAGGCCTCTGAGCGCAATCCTTATCCTTTATTTATTTAATTCAATGTTCAAACTGTTGCATCAAGTTTCTATCCTCTTCGCTATATCGGCTTCTGCTGCCTATAAAAAGTTAATATCATGCATACTGATTTTCATTCATCCGCGGACAAATTAAGAATACATTATAAACACAAATTTACATGATTTGTCTCTCAAATTAAAGAAGCGTAGTCAGTCAGGTCAAAAGGTCTTGCAAAAGGTCTTGCAAAAGGAATATATATATATGCCAGTGTAATTTAGGAGGTAAAAAATCTGGAAAGACAGCATTGACAAAAAATCAAAGCAAACATAAAAGGTTCGAACCAAATTATAGTAACTGAAATTTTGGCGCGTAAATTCAAGTATGCCTGGAAAGCACAATGTCGGGAATCAAGCGTATTAAGTCCCCCAAATGGCCGTTAAATTTTCATTCTCATACCTTTTTTTGACAAAAAAAATTGCAAGGAAAACCTAATAAAAGGCATTCAAGACTGAAATTAATTTCTCAAGTCTAAATCCTTAAAAAACCGAAAATTCTCCTTGTCACTTCGTCACGTGCGGTCAAGATATATCTAGGTCATAGACGCTACTTTCTGTAAGGGTTTGGTTAATTATTCGAAAACTTTTTTTTTCTGGCTGAGCTATTAACAAACCGGTTGAATTGGTATAAAGTTCTTCAGATCTCACCTGTGATAGTAGCGCCTTGTTATCTCAAATGGACACAGACTTGAATTGAGGATCTAACTCCAAATGAATTGTTTACTTTCACGGGGCAGACATCAATCCAACCATTTCTACTTATATATCTTTATAAACTTCAGGTCCCAAAAACGTCGAGTGGTTGTGGTTGTGCAGAATTTGAGGAAAGGCTTACATGGCATAACTAAATGGCTTAGGGATCATGCTAGATTCAAATGAAAGGCAATATCAAAACTCAGACCGCCACCAGAGGAAATGATGCAAAACAATTTAAAATATACCAAAGATAGTTCTGCGTCAATGGCCATGGTTTTGTTCTTTAGTATTCAGGGCATATTCTGGTCAAATTTCACGAAGTCCATCAATTGCACATACCTTATTAATTCTTTGAGAGAGGAGTAATTTTTTTCCGAAAAACGAACTCGAGTTTTCGCCCTTCACAGAATGATAAACATGTCACGCCTCCACAGAGTGAGATATCAACGAGAAAAGTAGCCAGCCAATGAGATAAGGAAATCCCTGGTCTTTGCGGAAGAGTGAAAGCGTTACAGTCACGTTCCATCTGCGCAAGGCCTTAGGCGGGTAGTTCAAATGAAAAACGAGAAGAAATAAATGTTCAAAAAAGTAAAGAAACCGAGGATCAATTGCAGACGCGCAGTTTAGTTTCATGTCCAAGAAAACTGAGTAAAATTGTGAGCCAATTCGCCCACAATCAAGTCGTTTCGTCAAAACTTAAGTTTATTCACCATCATACCTTATGAAGGAAAGAAATATATGTTATTAACAATATTCCTTCGAAATATAGCATTTACGTTATCGTACGGAATTCAAAAGAAATATAGCAGTGGTCCTCGCACTTATCAGAACAATTTAAGCGAGTTGTACGCCCGAGAAATTCAGGCGGCTTCAACGGGATTCGAACCCCTGAGCTCTGCGATACAGGTGCATTGTAGAGCATTGGTCTTAGTTTTCTTTTTTTTTTTTTCTGTTAGGAATCAAATCTCAAGATTTTATGACATGTGAACAAACTATAATTCAAATATGTCTTTCGATAATATTATGGCTGGAGTTGTAAAATGCTCTGGTAGCTCTCTAATAAAATGCACTTTAAGTTAGTTTAAAGTGCCCCTCACCCCAAAATATTTTTTTCGCTAAAATGAATCTTTGCACCTGTTCGAAACGCATTGCCGCAATTTTTTCCTTTTTCTAACAAATTCTGCCATTTTATAGGCTTCGAAAGTTGCGAAAATCCAAGCATCTTTTGTTCACGACCGAGTCAGAAGGGGAGTGGGTCTATTCCTGATGTGACGTCACAAACTGATTTACATTGCATTAACTCTTTGTAAACATGCATGCAAAGTAGATTGTGACGTCACATCAGGAATAGACCCACTCCCCTTCTGACTCGGTCGTGAACAAAAGATGCTTGGATTTTCGCAACTTTCGAAGCCTATAAAATGGCAGAATTTGTTAGAAAAAGGAAAAAATTGACGCAATGCGTTTCGAACAGGTGCAAAGATTCATTTTAGCGAAAAAAAATTTTTGGGGTGAGGGGCACTTTAAGATACTCGTTTCATATTGTTAAGAGCATTTTTCCGCGTGTGTCTTTTATGCTTTCAAATGATTGAGTGTAGGAGAAGTTTAGCAATTTTGAGGTTTTGGATCTTTTAGTAAAGTTTTTCAGCGGCCTTTGTGGGTTGAACTGGTAGGAGGGACCATTTGGCAATTTTGTGCGCGGAGCCCGCTGGCCATTTGATGATCACTTAAAGAAAGATGTCCTAGGAGATTGACCATTGGGAAGTTGGTTGGATATCTATGTGCACATCATACTGTCTAAATGTTTGGCTCAGTTATTGTCAATCTTTTACAAAATATTCTATTAAAAATTCTAGCTGTAGAAGTGTTTAAACAACCGAAGATATTGGACTTAAGGAGGAGCTCATTAATGGGAGCATCTATTTCTCATACTTGGCCCAGGAGTTCACCCTTTTCCGCAGATTTATTTACAGAAAGCTTCCTTTGGGAGGTTCAGCACGCCCACTGTCGTAAAAGCCAATCAAAACAAATCTATCTCAGCGTCAAGGGAAATGATAACATTAAATGGATATATTTACCTATTATTGCAGATGCAACCTTGTTTTCTGCTGGAAGTAAATTCTTCGCATCTCGTTATCACTTAAGTAACCCCAGGTTTTTTAAAAAAAGGGTATTAAATCGGATCCTAACAATTATGGGCCAATTTCTGTAATTCCGATAGTTTCTAAAGTTTTTGAAAAAAATGTTTACAGCCAACTCTACCATTATCTAAATGAGAACAAATTACTATTAAGTTGCCAATCAGAGTTCCGCTCCTTACACAGTACTCTTACTGCTTTGCTTGAATGAGGCGATAAATGACTGGTCAGTTAACATAGACAATGGGTTATTAAATGGCGTCGTTTTCATTGACCTTGGGTTTTGACCATGTAGCTATCAAGTGGTTCCTGTTGTACCTAAGTGGCGTACCGCAGGGCAGTATACTGTGTCCTTTGCTATTTCTAATTTATATTAATGATCTCCCCAACTGCCTGCGGGCTGCTGCGCCAAGGATGTTTGCTGATGATACAAACATTACACTACCAGCTAAAACGTTAACGGAACTCAAACAAGCCTTGATCCCTGAACTAAGTAAACTGAGCTGCTGGCTGAAAGCCAACAAGCTTAGTTTAAATGTTGCCAAAACTGAACTTCTGATTGTTGGGTCAAGGCAGAGATTATCTGTCCAAAATGAAGACTAAGTAAGAATTGACGATCAAAAATCATCAAGCTCAACTTACCTGGTGCAAACACGTTGAAAAAATATGCAAGAAAGTATCCTCAGCTATAGGTGCCCAAACGTGTGCGACCCTTTATTCCAAAAGAAACTGCCATTCAAATTTATAACGCTCAGATTTTGCCGTATTTCGATTATTGCAGCCCGGTTTGGGACTCTTTGAGGGGCTACCTGAGTGATAGGCTCCAAAAATTGCAGAATCGTGCAGCTAGAGTAATTACAAAATTGCCTTTTGATACGAACTCGAACCACCTCCTAACCACCCTTAACTGGGAGAGGCTATCAATTCGACGAAAGAAACGGAAAGCCTTCATTATGTATAAGCAGAAACCCATAAGGGTTAAAACGTGTAACGGCCCATTGTGTGCTGGGAAACAAGCTTCTGAATATTCAATTTGCTAAGTACCTTATTTGGAACAACAAGAGAGAAACATTCGACCAATCAGTTCGCAAGAACACCGTGACGCAATACCACCAATGTTCTCGCGCGAAATTAACTGGAGCGATGGGTTTCCAAATATGGTACTTAGCCCTGAATATTCGGAAGCTGTGAACGCTCGTTACACGTTTCAACCCTTATGGGTTTCTGGTATAAGACAATGAATGGACATGCCCCAGATTATCTTCAACGTCTTTTCACTCATTATTACTCTAATTACAGCCTGAGAAACTCTGAGGGAAAACTGGCTTTGCCAAAACCGAGAACTAGTTATTTAAAGCGAAGCTTCTCCTATAGCGGGGCCGCATTAATTATATTATGGAATTGAATAACTTGCCCAGAAGCTTAAAGAATGTTTGATCTGTTGATTAATTTAACCGAAAGTTGAAGAAAGTATCCAGCATATCGGATTCCCACACGGCAATCATGTAAAGCAGTTGTAAATAGTTTTAGTTTTTAACTTGTAAAGCTTTAACTGGTGATTTTCCGTGTTTAAATAAAGCTATAAAAAAAATAATAAAATAATAAAAAACTTAAATTAAACAGGGTGTCAGCGTTTAAAATATGTGAGTGCAGCTCACTTCTTAAAGTGGTATACCCCCGACAATACATCAAGAAACGCTGTTCATTTTCTACGCAATTTTCTTTACATACTAAACATGTTCTCTCTTCTACTGGGATTAATTGTGCTCCTCTATTTTTATATTTGCCAGTTTGTAATGTAAGCCTTTTCAGGCTAATTCTGTGGGCTGGCTTTGTAATTAATGTCAGGTAGTTTTCAAATTGATTATTATTTTAACTTCCTTTTATGTAAATTTCTCTCTCAAACTTGTTGATGACCTATTCTGTGTTCCAAGCCAGTTCTGTAATAAAGATCCCTGATGGTTCTCTTTATAACTAATCGTGCATTCTTGATGTGTTGATGGGTTGCTGGTTCTTTTAGTTTACACTTTTTATTGATTTCTTCATTCTTTTGTATGTCGAAGAAAGGTGTATATTTTGTTGCATATTAAAATGCTTCACGTAACAAAACGTTGTTAGTGGAATCCCTCAATCTTTGCCAGTAGCTGACGGTTGATGCTTTTATGTCGATGCTAAAAGTGCTCCTTGGACGAAAATTTTTATATTCTATCTTTTTACATTTTTGCATACAATAGGACTTTCTTACTCACCTTACGAAATTTCAGTGCTTTACGAAGATTGGAAGTACCTTTTTCCCGGCCGTTGTGTCCGTGATTTCACGGCCGCCATTACTGGCCTTGTGACCAACTAGCCAGGACGCTTGGTTGCAAATTACTGGTAGTGGCGTCAGAGGCTCAACACGAAAACTTCACATGGCTAATTTTTGTATGGAAATACAAGGTGAAATCTGCTCTTTGTAACTATAGTTGAACTCTTTCATACACTGTACTCTGCCGTGTCGAACTAAAAAATGCCGTCGAGTCGCTATACAGAGCAAGGCTGTAGCAATGTATCAAACCATAGTACTGGGATTTCTTTGCATCGTAGCCCTGCAAGTGGACCCGTGCGGGATCAATGGCTTCGATTTGTTCGTACGCAAAGGGCAAATTTCGCACCGCGAGGTATTTTTGGCATCTGTTCTGAAAATTTTAAAGAAAACTTTTTTGAGAGGGTCCTTAACGTTAATGGATCCAAGCGAAGAATCCGACCTCATGCTATTCCGACCGTATGGAAGAAGGGACCGGAGAAGCCATCCTTCGCGTGATCGCGTAGAAAGGCACGTATGAACATATGAAATGTTTTTTTGCTCTTTACACTGGTTTATAAAAGTTGCATACATAAGAGACGAAAATTGTTCTACGACTGCTGTTTTCGCCATTTAAAGTTGATCTTGAGGATGTTGTATAAAAGGCTACTGTGTACAAATTTGTTCGCCGCCGAACTCCTTCATTCTTTCAACACATTGGTCAATTTCCATGCAGCCTCTTCACTCTTCAGGTTTTACAAAAAACTAGCGAGCAGTTGGAACATTTGCACCTGAGGTAAAAGTGGGAAAATGATCATATGACAAGGCAAGCAAATTTTCGTGGATAATTCAATGCATGTACATGTCTGGAAGTGAGATTTTGTAACATAGATTGTGTAAATATGTGTCCCTAACCTTTCGACTAGTTAACAGCCCAGAAAAAGTTTCTTGTCTACAAGCGACACAAATATAACAAAGAGCATTTCAAACCATTTTTCGACGTCTTCTTATCAAGAGAATCCACTCCAAAGAATCTCGTCTTCTTCTTCTTCTTGGACACATCTTGCTCCGTAGCAATCGGCTCGACACTTTCGTCGTAAGGCAAGAAGTCGTCGCTCGCTCAAACAAAACTGTCCTCTCTGTCACTGGATTCACTGGAATAATCGGACATTTAATTTCGACCTTGGAGAGG
>OX421452.1:21226049-21241049 GCA_949126865.1 Montipora capitata
TGTATAAAAACATAACTCAACACCCCCACTTGTTTTTATCATCTAAAGCTAATTGCACAGTAAATGTGATTATAACAGGATATGCTACCTTATAGCTAACATCCAAACAGGAATTTTTTAAAAATGTTCAGTTTAACCTTGGTTGCTGGCTTTGTGAAAATATCAGCCACCATCTCCTCTGTCGGGCAATATACAATGTCAATTTTACCATTTACAAGTATCTCACGCAGGAAGTGATGCCTGATGTCAATGTGCTTAGACCTTTGTCTACTAACTGGGTTCTTGCTTAAATCTATTGCCCCTCGATTATCCCCATAGATCCTGGTGGCTTTATATGATCCTCTCCCCATGTTATTTAGTAACTGAGTTAAGTACAGACTTTCCTGGGCTGCAGCCGCCATACCTATATACTCGGCTTCACAAGTGGAAAGGGCAACAGTAGGTTGCCTTCTTGATTTCCATGATATAAGGGGGCCACTGTTGGATAAACTAAAACAGTACCCTGTGGTACTTCGTCTATCCTCCAACGAGGATGCCCAATCTGAATCGCTGTAAGCAACTAGGTTCAAATCACCATCACATTTCTTAAAGCACAACTCATAATCTATTGTGCCTCTAAGATATCTTAGGACATGTTTAGCAGCTACCATGTCCTCCACTCTGGGGCAGGACAATTTTTGTGAAAGTTTACTGACAATCCAGCTGATGTCCGGTCTTGTGCATGTCATTGCATATATTAAACTCCCTACAACTTCACGATACCTCTTGGGATCAGTCATTAAATCATTGTTGCCCGGCCAATTTTTGTTCACATGGAGTTGCTCTAGGCTTGCAATCCTTCTTTCCGAATTTATCGAGCATCTTAAGAATATATCTCTTTTGATTCATCTTAATTTCCCCACAAGATTGATTGAAATCAATGCCTAAAAACAATGAGGTTCTACCCAAGTCCTTCATTTGGAATTGGCGTTTCATGCTTTCCTTGAACTGGTTCATTAAATCCATGTTGTCTGATGCTACAATTAAGTCATCAACCCAAATAAGAACAATGATTATGTTGTTATCTATCTGTTTACTATAAATACAATGGTCTACTGGGTTTTTGTCAAAACCAGCCCCCACCAGATGCTCATGTAATACCTTATTCCAGTTCCTGCCTGACTGTTTGAGGCCATAGAGGGATTTTCTTAATTTGTAAACTAGCCTCTCCCCGTCCTCCGACATCGTTGCAAAGCCCTCTGGCTGGTCCATGAATATTTCCTGATCTATAGGTGCATGTAAATATGCAGTCTTAACGTCCATCTGGTGGACCGTGAGGTTGTATTGTGCTGCCAGTTGCATGAGGACTCTAACTGAGGCAATATTAGCCGTTGGAGCGAAGGTTTCTTGGTAGTCTATCCCTTCTACTTGGCTATACCCTTTAGCTACATATCTGGCTTTAAGTGTTTCAGACCCTTCTGCATTTTCTTTGATGGTGTAGACCCATTTCCCCCTCCCCCCCCCCCCCCCCCCACTGGATTCTTACCCATAGGCAGTGTGGTTAACTCAAATGTATCATTCTCTTTGAGTGATTTCATTTCCTCTTCCATTGCTTGTCTCCACTCTGTAGCATGAGGCGAGTTCATAGCCTCTGCGTATGTTTGTGGTACTCCACAAACCCTATAACAGCAATCAGTGCTGTTGTAGGCCAAGTCGTTACCATCATTTAGGTCAGTATAAAATTCAGCTAAGTACTTAGGAGGCTTCCTTTCCCTTAATGGGTACCTTCTAGTCTGAGCGGGGTTACCTGCGACCTGTTCATCGTTTTCATCCTTACCGTCTGGGTCATCTATGTTGGCTTCACTGTTTGGGATGTCAACCCTCTCATTTAGATCTTTACCAGTTGGGGTGTTCGTGTCAACCTTGCAGTCAAGGTTGGCTGTTTCAGCCTCGTTTACTGGCAATCTGCAAAAGCCTGAGTCCTCATATGGCAAGTCAGTTTGTGTTTGCTGTTCTACACTGTCTTTACTAATAAACCTGATAAGTCTGTGTTTCATGACCTTACCATTATCTGGGTAATACACCAGGTATGCTGGGCTATTCTTATCGTAGCCCACAAAAACCCCCTTTGTACACCTCGAGTCTAACTTCTTATGATCATGGTTGTATGCGTAACATTCTGATCCAAACACTCCCATTCTGGAAAGATCAGGTTTTCGCCCAGTTAACATGAAATAGGGCGTATTCTTTATCCTAGTATTATAGCACCTATTCCGAATGTGGGCAGCAGTCTGAATGGCATACGGCCACATACTTTTGGGCAACTGCTTCTCAATGAGTAAACACCTACCTGTTTCGAACAGGGTTCGCCAGTGTCTCTCAGCAGTGCCGTTTTGATGTGGGGAATAAGGAGAGAATGTTTCATGTTTTATGCCTCTCGCCCTAAGGAGTGTCTGAAAACAATTACTCGTAAATTCTGTCCCATTGTCAGACCTCATGCACTTAACTTGGCCATACGGGGAGCAGTCAGCCAGGAACTTTTCTGCCGCCTGTACAGTATCGCTCTTATTTTTGAGGAAATAAACAAATACGGCCCCAGAGAAATCATCGGTGAAGGCCATGCTATACTTAAAACCTTCTTTAGACACTGGATTAATGGGACCGGCCAAATCTGTGTGTACCATTTCTAAAGGTTTTGTAGCTCTAGCATCCGGTCCTCTATTTCTATTATTGACAAACTTTCCTTCTATGCACGTGTTACAATTAAACTTAGATTTATCTGAACTACCAGATATATTCATCCCATCTACTACCCCTTGTGCTTTTATGACATCTTCGAAATTACAATGGCCTAATATTTCATGCCATGTGTGGACGTCATGCGAGACGCTTACCTTATCACTATTGTTATCATACTGTTCAACAGTGTTCAAATAATATAACTGGCCATGTTCTTCGATAGCGAACGTGGTGCCATCCTTATGAACAAGTTCGTTATGGCCTCGTTGGAATTTCAGTTGTGCTCCATTTGATGTGGCAGCTTTCACCGAGAAGATATCTTGGGGATACGAGGGTATGAACAATGCATCTTTCAGCACAGTTTTTACATGCCTCCCATTCACATCTTTCAGTATTACCTCTGCATCTCCTCGTTTGACTGCTATATTCATAGTCTTGTTAGTTGTGACAATGTGGGATGTAGCTCCTGTGTCAACCAGTAATCCTGTCGGATTATTATGATGTCGGTTTGTATGATCTTCGACATGAAACGCAAAGGAGTGTTCCCCTTCAATGGTTTTGGTGTGGTCGCTGGAAATGGCTTTTTTTGTTCTGTCCTTACGATTGTGCCTTCTGCATTCGCCGTCAGTGTGAGTGGTGCTCTTGTGATAACTACACCACTTCGTCGCTTCAGATTTTCCCGGACAGTCTTTAATAAAATGGACACTTTGCCTGCAACCGTAACATACTGGGGATGTTGGGGATACTGTCTTCATCACTTGATCTGCTTTCGCTTTTGTGTTGAATTTCTCGGTTTCTTCAAAACTTCTCAGCTGGACTTTGAACTCGGTCAATGTTATTTCACTTGTGCTTTGGGTGATGTGAATTGCCAGTGGTTTATAAGATTCTGGTAATCCTTTAAGGATCATGGCTATAATCAATCCATCGCTGAGGGTTTCCTTGGCGTTTCTGAGAGCCGTGATTGCTTTTTCAGCCCTAATCAAGTACTCTGTAACTGTCTCGTTCGTTCCCATCTCGAGCGACGTCAACTCGGTGTAGAGCGTTATTATTCGTGGCTTACTTTGGCTTGTATAATGCTCTCGTAAGATCTTCAGAGCCTTCCTACCGTCATCGGCAGCATCCCTCATCACTAATGAGAGGCTTTTGTCGTCTAGAAATTGTATAAGTTCCGCATAACATTCTTCATTTTTAGCTTCGTCGGGGCGGTCTTCCGACGGTAGAATTGTTGTCTTCAGTTTTAGCATTCGCAAGTGCCCAAGGAATTTGGCTTGCCACAACTCGTAGTCGTTCTCATCTCCGCTGAAAGTCAGTCTTTTCCACCTCGAGTCTGACCTGGGCCTATAACCCGTTGAACTCATTGCTTTCACTGTGTTTTTATTGCAATTTTCAAGAGCACAAGGGAGAATTACCCATCATGCACCTAACTTAAAATGACGTAATGTATAAAAACATAACTCAACATAACTAATATTACAACAAACAAAATTTCAGGATCAAACCGTTTCCATGAAGAACCTTTGCCTTGAATAATGAAGCACAAAATAGACGACAAGCTTTCTTTCAAATAATTCTTGGCTGTCACATTTCCAATTATGTTTTTACTGAAGACTATGCAGAGTTGATCACAGATCCACCTAAGGTGTTCGATTCGTTCTGTGTCTTCTTTGAACCCATAAGTTACCAGACAATTTTCCATTTGGTTTCAGTGTTCTACATAACAGCACACTTGGTAAAATATTTGAAAAACAGCTCACTTTGATTTCGGCTCGACGGGCGATAGATTGTTGTCAAAGTCCATTACTCGTCGCTTTTAAGATTCCAGGAGTCTGTTTTTCGCCGCCTGCCAAGTTGATCCAACTGACTTTCCATTATTGAGCTCCATAAGGGTATATTTTGTTTAAGGATCCACTAAAACGTCATTCGCGTTACATGACTTCCGACGCCATTGCAGGCTAAGTTAATCATTCTACTGTGTCCACCAGAGAAATCTACGCAGTTCCACTACCCTCTCGATCCTAAGAAAATGTGCGCAGAAGGCTCTATGCCCAAAGACACCACTTACCAGGGGAGTGACAGGCAAGACTTTAACCGACACGGAAAATAAAAATAAAACGGAAAAATCTACCAAATTTCTGACTGGGATTGCCATACGGCAACCCAGTAACAAGATGAAAGTTGCCAATCATTTATTGACTCTTTATTCTCGACATTCACAACAACAGATACCGATGCATCTTTCTCAAATTGGCCACAGTCATTGAAAGCATTCAGAATAGCTTCATTCAAGCACAAAACGCTACACCAACTATGGTAAAAAATACGAACAACAACACTAGTGACGATCATTGCACACGATACAAATAATTGCACATGAAATAGCGTTACAGCTCCAAATACAAATGAATTCAGTAATAGCAGAAAACAAAAAGCCATGATAATACAAATAGACAGAAAATTCACCTTTTTCAGAAATTTAACTAAATGCATTCGGCTAGGCGTACATCTCTGAGACTCGGTACCGCTAGCACTAACTTTGACATCAGGAACTTTCTACTCTAGGCAACTTTCACAGTTCTATGCTTCTCTCGTTTGGCATTTGGTTTCAATGCAGTTCATATCAGTGTAGTTCATATCATGATTTTCACATATTTGCTCATTTAGTACACATTTGTTCTCAATATAGCTTTCTTTCAGTTTGCGGACCAACCCGGGCCAAAACAATCGCTCAACCGCATCTTTTACTGTGGGTCTACCGCAAACGGCGTGTGCAGAAGTGAGTAGTTTGAGCGTTCCGAGAAAGAACCTTAATACAACAAAAAGTAATATGGTCACAAACGACATACTGTCATGGGCTTCACACCCAACTTGATCCCCTGGTAAGTGGTGTCTTTCTGCATAGAGCCTTCTGCGCGTATTTTCTTAGGATCGAGAGGGTAATGGAACTGCGTAGATTTCTCTGGTGGACACAGTAGAATGATTAACTTAGCCTGCAATGGCGTCGAAAGTCATGTAACGCGAATGGCGTTTTAGTGGATCCTTAAACAAAATATACCCTTATGGAGCTCAATAATGGAAAGTCAGTTGGATAAACTAGGCAGGAATCTCAAAAGCGACGAGTAATGGACTTCGACAACAATCTATCGCCCGTCGAGGAGAGATCAAAGTGAGCTGTATTTACCTGAAGTACATGGTAATTTGACACGATTGAGTTTCTTGTCTTCACGCACGCAATGAAATAGGAAGAGATTTTCGCCTCTAAAAGCAAATATGTTGTTTGTTTGATTAAAATTTTCGCTGGAAAAGGATTCTGTGCTATTTTCTGCCTTTGTGAATTATAATATCATGTTGTGTATTGAATTTTCGAGCTTAAGGTTGAAATGTGATAT
This sequence comes from Montipora capitata, assembly GCA_949126865.1. Classification (NCBI taxonomy): domain Eukaryota; kingdom Metazoa; phylum Cnidaria; class Anthozoa; order Scleractinia; family Acroporidae; genus Montipora; species Montipora capitata. The sequence continues at coordinate 21,232,154 of OX421452.1, forward strand.
GGGAGAATTTTTTTAGTATTGCTCTGTAAGCAGGAAGGGTTCACAGGCCTGTTGGAAGCGTGCTTGAGTTTCAACAAAATGAGCCCCAAAATCAGTGAAAAATTGTGACGCAGATGAATAATAAAGTAGCTGCTATTTCCAAAATGATTGAATTACCTGGTGATAAATAACGTCGTACGCGTCTTGGAGAGTAAATTTTGACTTTGCATAAACAAGAGTTGGGCGACTTGACTTCGCTCATTTCATTGTCAAACTTTATAACACTTGACAGAAAAAGAAACTTTAAAAAACCCGGTATCTTGCCATCATTTGACACAGATACTTCACTGTTTGGCGAGTAAACATGTCGCGGTAACTTAATCACGGCTCCCGCTGAATTCCGGCATGTCACTTTCGATTTTGCGATTTATTTGTGCAGCCAAAACGTACAATAACAAAATTGAACGTTGCAAAAATCCCCCAAAATGTTTGTCGCTGATCGTAACTGTTTATATTCTATATTCACGGTTCAAAATAAATGTTGTTTTCATGTCGTAAATATGTTATTCTCGAGCGATCGTCCTGGAAACTTCCTTCTCCTCTTTCTAAAAACTGTGTATCAATATTTATTTACTTTTGCATCAATATTTGTTTTTGCATAAAGCAAGCTACCAAAATCTGTACCTTGCTGAGTTCGCATTTGTTAGCGTTAATAGTATTTTCGGTCCGAGGCTTCTGTTTTATGAGGGGTATATTATTTTGGTCTCCCATCCAAACACTAACCCCGCCCAATAGAGCTTAACTTCAGTGAACTTCGGTATTACAAAGCTGTCAGATGCTCAGAGGGCACGCTTCAACTTGTAGTCAAAAGAAGTTTATCAACATGTCAGCCCAGAAGCCAGTGTTTCTCACTTCCCATTTATTTTCTTCAATCTTTCTGGGTTCAGTACTTTGCTAGTAACCACATGTCTTCTCAGACTATTTACCCAAGACTTCTACCATGGCACTACAATGATAGACAATACCAAAACAATATCGTGCACTTTTAGAGCTACATATTACGCAAGGACAGATCTGTTACGTCGTACGAACGTGTGAGGACCTGTCAGCCAAAGGGCCTCGTCTGGTATGACTTCTTAATGACCCCCCAACTTGAAAAAAATTCTTTGGAACGGTGCACGTACCACAGGCAACCCAGTGTACCCTCACGGAGGGTCTAGTTTCAGGAGGGCTTGGTTGATCTCTCTCTATCGTTAGAATCTTAGAATTGGTCTCGACTCCTATCTCGTGTTGCTATCGCACACCCACTAAAATTCGCGTATTCTTGGTCGTTTTATTCCTACGCGTATAGAACCAAACAACTACCTCCTAAATGTCGAGACCAGTAAATGATCACACAAACGAAGCCAATGGCGGGAAATAATATTTCAAGTGAATAGCTTAAAATAAAATTTGTGCGAAATCCCTCACTTTAAGAAAGTTAAAGAAATATTGTTGCTTTCTAAAGTTAACAATAACTTCATTGCATTTTACGCTCCAGTGACTATACTAAAATCTTTTTCTGACCTTAAAAACAATCGCTAGCTGTAATCATTTGCCAGAAAGATCACGGCTACAAATGCCTGTCATCTTAATGCGCATTAAATTTCAACTCACGAATGCAAATTAGTTAAGCTCGAATATTACACAGCACAATGAATCACAACGCTTGAAACATCTCACAAAAACCTTTCCAGCGGGAAATTTATTGAAACTAACAACATATGCTATTGGAGACAACAAAACCCTTTCTATTCCAATTGCGTGCGTGCAAACAAGAAACAATCCGTCTCACAATGCAAATAAATAAATATCTCAGTTCAAGATTAAACTCTTTCCTAAAGAACCTTTTCCGAAGCACAAAATAGACAACAAGCTTCCTTTCCAATAATTCTTCACTGTCACATTTTCAATTTTTTTTTTTACCTGAAAACTATACAGCTTGACTACAAATTAAATGCAAATTGCCAGACAAATGAGATGCCACTTCGGTAAACACTGTGATACATTCAAGATGTTCGATTCCTTTTACACCCATACTGAATTTCCCACTTATGTCAGTGTTCTACATACCAGCACAGTTTATAAAATAAGATTAGAAACAACGCACACTTTCTCATATCCGACTGCAACTGTTGTCGAAGACCATTCCTCGTCGCTTTTAAGATCCAGATATTTATTTTCCCCGCCTGTTTCATTACTCCAATTGACGTTCCATTCTTCATCTCATAAAGGTATATTTTTTCCACTAAAACGCCATTCGCGTTACAATGACTTTCAACGCCATTGCAGGTTTAATAATTTAATGTTCTCCTCTGTTCACCAGGGAAATCTACACATTACCCCAGTCCCCTCAAAGCTAACAAAATACGCACAAAAGACTCTATACACAAAGACACCACTTAGCAGGGGACTGATAGGCAAGACTTTTCCCGACACGGAAAAAAAAAATTAAAAAACACGAAATCAAACACAGATCTTGACTGGGTTTGCCTACTGGCAACCCAGTAAAAAGGCACGTGGTATCGCGATTAAATTTGTCAAACCCGAGAATAGCTAAATGAACAAGAAAGAGCAGAGCCAATAGAAGCTACCCTACAAACCAAATGTTGGTAACGATGGATAAACAGAAAGCCCATAATAACGTCTCTTGGAAGGAAACAGAACAAGATATTTTCCCTGACTTCGCGAAATAAAAGTGGTTATCCTCGAGATCGCTGACCCTTTTTACGCTTCGCGCAGAAAATAGTCATGTGATCACAGAAAGCAGCAACGTCACGTCTAGTAACCCGAATCACTTCGTCGCAGCGCATAAGGCCCGCAAAAGCTATAACAAAAATAAAACAAATTCTTAGACTGGATAAGGAAGCTTGCGGAGTGTTGAAAAGTTCGGCAACTTTGAAAATCATACCCACGTCCAGGGGTTGCTTGTCTTCAATCGGCATACCCAGTAACCATACTGGATTGTGTAGGAGATTTCAAACTCATGGGCCCAAAGAACCCCATAAACAGCGGCTTCGATAGGAGCAGAAGATTTACAAGATTCAAATTTATCTCTCAGATACAAACAATGAAACCGAAAAGGCGAAACAGGAAATAGATTAAACCCCAAAATTATCAAATTCCCATTTTTTCCAGCTCCACAAAGCATTCTTATACTTTACATTAGTAGACGAAGCAAGGAAAAAACGGCAGAAAGAACGGAAGAGAGTTGGCCAGGTACTCCAACTTGTCCGAGTCCAGCTGAGCCCTTTCCGATCTCGCGCCAGCATGATACACGTCTACGAGAAAAATGAAAAAAACACATACAACAACAAAAAGGAAAAAGAAAACTCTTAAATCATCAACAATAAAAATCCAACCTTAAGGCAGGAACATCAAATTTGCAGACCCCGGAAAAAACGATCAAACCCCATTGTCCTATGTCTGTTCCGCAAGTCACACCCTCCATAAAAAGGGAGAAAAGAGTGTGCCATTTGTGGGAAAGGGGAAAAAGAAGCAGATTACTGGAACTTTCACGGTAACAATGTCAGGTCTTTTTCTCCCGATGCAGCTAATTTACGAGGGTAAGAGCCCGCGATGCCTTCCACAAGGAATCACGTTCCCGGAAAACTTTAACTTGACTTTCACTCCAAACCATTGGAGCAATGAAGACAAAGTGATCGAGCACTTGGAGAAGGTTGTTTTTCCGTTTGTGGTGGAGAAATGCAAAGAGATTTCTCTTCCTGATGAGCAGAAGGCTATCCTAGTATTTGACGTGTTCAAAGGACAGAAGACGGAGCGTGTTCAAAGCCTTATTGCCGATAACAACTGCATTAGCGTTTTCGTTCCAGCCAATAAGACCAACTATTTCCAGCCGCTCGACTTGTCAGTAAATGGTCCTGCCAAGCAGTTTCTGAAAGGAAAGTTTCAGGAGTGGTATGCAACGGAAATCGCAAAGCAGGTCGACAAAGGTGTTGATGTACACTCCATTGTGTCAGCACTAAGTTATCTGTAATGAAGCCGATTCACGCCCGCTGGCTTGTTGGTTTGTATACGACAACCTCCGAAACAAACCAGATGTGGTAAGGAAGGCTTTTGAGATGGCAGGAATAGTGGAGGCTGTCACTAAAGTACTGGAACCAGGAGGTCCTTTTGAAGATCTTGTCTCAGATCATTAAGCCACATTAAGCTTCAAAGCCGTTAGTTCCCTTTCTGGACCGAACTCCACAGTTGAGACGCTGCTTGAGGCATAAGGTTGATTGAGTTTGTGTTATTTTCTCGTTGGTGTATTTAAGTCTTTCGTGAAGACCGCTTACAAAATAATCGCATGCTTCTCCAATGCCGTCCAAGTAATGGCGGACAGATTTTTAGCGGTTTTTGGCTGGCTATTTCCCGACTTATCTCACTTCAATCGTTCCAAATTTAAATGCATTGTATTATTTTGAACATATTGACTTAATTAACGTTGAAAAAATTCGGCAAGAAAACCAAACATTTTCGTCGTAGTGGCACTTTGAAGATGCACTAATGACTTTCGACGCCGTTGAAGGTTAATTAAATGTTCTCCTGTGTGCACCAGAGAAATCTACAAATTACCCCAGCCCCCTCAAACCTAGCAAAATACGCACAGAAGACTCTATGCGCAAGACACCACTTAGAAGGGGAGTGACAGGCAAGACTTTTCCTGACACGGAAAAAAATGAAAAGACGACGAAATGAAGCGCAGATTCCGACTGGGTTTGGCAACCCAGTAACAAGATGTGGTCATTATTGTGATGTAATAAGTTACCTTGGCAACGGGAAAGCCCAGGAAAAATACCTTATCTTGTGGATTTAGTTGCTCATATCTCAAAAACAAACTCGGTGATCCCCCTTTTTATTACTAAAAAGTGATCTGAAGGCCAAGTTTAAAAAAGGTCTGTACTGCAGAATCAGAGCCACCTCATCAAATCACAGAATTAAGGTGGCTCTGAATCCGCTGTACAGATTTTTTTTAAACTTTGCATAAAGTTTCATTTGCCCCTCTTATTACTTTTCAGAATAAAAAATGGGAGTCACCGAGTTCGTTTTTTGAGATATATTAAGCAATTAAAGACAAACTAAAGGGTGATTTTACAGGGCTTACCCGTTGCCGCGCTTCATCTTGTTCAGCAATAATCTTTGTTTCATACACCTTATTCTAAAATGGCCGCCATTTAGATATTCTTTTGTTTTCATTCAAATTAGACTTGATGCCTCATTCAAGGCAAAATATTCTTTTGAATTTTCATCTCAAGAACGAGGCATCAAGGGCTAATTTGAATAAAAACAAAAGAATATTTAAATGACGGCCATTTTGGAATAAGGTCTATTTGGCACCACAATATTGCTAATACATGATACAGCGTTGTAGTGCCGATCCCTCTAATAAGATCGTTACTTGGAAGCGTTGAGACTGTTTTGAGCCACCTTAAAACATTGAAAGAAGGTTTGAATAAAACAGCAAATTCAAAAGAAGACAGCGATGGGCGTAATCGAAAAAGACGAAAATGGTTGCAGTTAGGTTCGGCTTAACAGTTTTTCAAAGTTCTTTGCAACTCAAATTGTGCATATATGTGCTTAGCAGAAGTTTTTGTCGCGAAGTCGGAGTTGAGTTGCTTTAAAAAAATTTCTGGGTTAACGTTAAGTTTCACAGCCACAGGGGCGAGTGATTTGCGAAATTAAACCAACTGTAGGGCCGCGACACAGTGCCCTTAAGCTTCTTACTTTTCAGCGAGGCCACTTAAGAGCTGAAAGGCTTAACAGCATTATGTCTCCTAAGAGTGACACTTCATGACAGATGTTGCTCTAACGCCAGACGAGTGTACCCGTCAATGTGCGGGGACGACTCAGTGACGTGCTGAAAGCGTTTTTAAACACTTTCAGCAAAAAAATATATATATCTGTAGACATTTGTGGGTAACACTTTATCTACCATTTTCATTTTCAGATAATTCCGTTTTTCTTAGCATACATTTTATTTCGCGTAGTATACAGTTCTTAGACTACAAGAAATGCAGTTTTTTCAGCTTTACTGATTAATGCAAGCATTTCGGGATCTATCCGGGGCACGAGTAACGTTTTGAAAGTTCTCAAAATTGCACGAGCTGTAGGCAAGTGCAATTTGAAAACGTTCAAAACAACAAATGTGACGACACTGTATTATCACAAAATGCACGAGCACGTTCATACGATTTTAAAATAATTATACATACTCAAAAAAATTACTCCATTTCTGTGTTTCCACTGTATCTACCGCATTGCAATCTGTAACCTCTATTCCACTCTTTAACCTATGCACTCTTCATTTACCAATCAGAAACACTGTATTTTGTTTACTCATAGTACATAAACCAAATTATCATTGCTCGTCATCTTCAGAACCAGCGATATCGTGGCTGTGATAGGGCCTTGAGAATTGACCACCTCTGTTCTCCAGTAACTTTGCAGGGTCGTCAAATTCCACTACTTGTCCGTTTTCCATAACTGAAATTCGATCATAATCAATGACAGTATTCAATCGATGCGCTATTGTGATGAGTGTACAATCTTTAAATTTTGTACGCATTGTTTCTTGAATCAATCGATTCGTTTTGTGATCAACGTTCGCCGTTGCTTCATCCACGACGATGATTATGTTCCTCTTCAGTAAAGCGACCGCTAGACACAAAAGTTGCTTTTCGCCAACGCTGAAGTTTGCTCCAAATTCTCTAACCTTTTCGATGAGTTGCCGAGGCATTTTTCTACCATGGGCTTCAAACCCGCTTCTTCTAGGACATCTCAGAGCTCCGTGTCTTGGTACTCCCTAAAGTAAAGCGGTAAATAGCACAAGATTCTGGGTAATATCTGCCATATTTTGAAGAGGTCTTTAAATGAGATCTTTAAAATATCAGCAATATTGACCCAATCAATGATGACGTCACGTGTCAGTTGAGGCCTGCTTCTGTGCGACAACGATTCGGCCAATCTTCTCATGGCGGTCAATGGTGAAAGTCAAATCTTTACGTATCTTAGGACCACCTTCGCAGTAGACGAGTTTTAAATAACTGAAGCTTACTTGACCTTGCTGTGGCCAGCTATCAGGAGGTTGGAGATCATTGCTGTCTCCAAGCTCTTGCTCTAAGTGGGTATAGGTAGTGATTTGTTCAACTGATGTCATGTAGTTCTCAGCATCTGAACATCGTCTGATGGTAAACTGCCACGCGCCGATTCCGAGGTGCAAGACGTACACAATGGACAAGGTGGTGGTACCTGAAATAAAGCCGAATAATGATACTCATTAGGTTAGCATGAGCACTGGTTGATTTTAAATAATAATAATTATAATAATAATAATAATAATAATAATAATAATAATAATAATTTATTGATTTCTATAGCGAATTACCATGACGCAATGATCTAATGCGCTTTACAATCTTATACTATCAAAAAGAATTACATGCATAATGATATTTACAATAAATAGTACAAATAATAGCCTAATATCCTAACAATGTAAAAATAATTATTCTAAAAATGCTTGTTCCAAAGTTTCGGTGCCCCTACCGCAAAGGCGTGGTCACCGAGTGTCTTATAGGTCCTGCGAGATGTATGTAATCCGTCAAGGATGATGCCTTCCTGGCTACGTAAATTATATCTCCCCTGAGACCGGATACGTACATGGCAACTAATGTATTCTTGAATATTATGCGGTAATGGACAGACAGCCAGTGTAATTGTCTTAACAATGGGGTTATGTGGCAAAACCTAGACCTTTGCAGCTTAGCGATCTGATATGCAGGAAGACCGTACAGAAGGCTATTACAATAGTCGACTTTACTCGTAACAAACGCGTGAATAAGTGTTTCTGTGGCTTCGTGTGATAGAAACTTCCTTATCTGCCTAATGTTATGAAGGTGTGAAAATGCTGCGCTACAGGTCTTAGTAACATGCATGGCCATGGTAAAGTTCTTATCAAAATATGAACCTAAGTTCCTCACAGACATGGAGGCAGCAACAGTCGCATCGCCAACCCTCAGATGGCTGATATTAGTTTTGCTAAGTTGTTGGCGCGTTCCTAACACTAGAAGTTCTGTTTTCCCGTAATTAAGCATGAGACTATGTTGGCGTGCCCAGGACTTTATATCTGCTACATAGTCCTGTATAACTTGAACTGCTTGCTCCTCGTTCACACAGCTTGAGGGACTAAGGAAAGGTAGACTTGGAAGTCATCAGCATAGGTATGCACAGCAACAGGGGCGTAGTTACTGACAATGTCAAATAGGCTACTTACGTATATATTAAACAGCAGAGGGTCTAGGCTGGAACCCTGAGGAACTCCCGAGTTAAGTTGGTATGTCCGTGGCCGTGTGCCATACAGAATAATTCGCTGAGAATGACCCGAAAGAATCCCCTACCCCCCAGTTTAGAGCGGACCACTCTAAGAAGCATGCTATGATTTACAGTGCCGAACGCGGAAATGAAATCAAGTAACACGAGTAGAGTGTCCTGCTGACTGTTCATATTAAGTAGGAAATCGTTACGCACTTTTAACAGTGCTGTTTCAGTGCTGTGGTGCTTTCCATAGGAGGACTGATGTAGAGGGTACAATCAATTTTCAAACATATATTTCTCTAGCTGAGGGGGCGGCAGATTCAGTGAGCTTTGAAACATATGCCAGGTTACTCACGGGGCGCAAGTTCGCCTTCGTCTGGTCCAAACCCACCTTTTTCAGAAGGGGTGTAACTAAAGCTTCCTTCCACTTCTCAGCGAAATGACCCGACTGAAGCGAGGTGTTGATCACAGCGGTCAGTACAGGAGTCAGCTCGTCAAGGAACTGAGGGATCCAGTGGGTAAGACTTCTTGGCTGTGCGACAAATCAGACCAGACCAGATCA
>OX421452.1:21248549-21256049 GCA_949126865.1 Montipora capitata
AACTTCAAGCGAGTACCGTAAATATTTTCGCTCGTCAAAATTCGCAGTTTGAGTTGCCCCAAAATTTTATTTCACAGAACGATAGTGGAAGCCTTACTCTTTCTATAGAATACCATTTTTACAGTGCAATCCATGTACCAGGTTGGGAGTTTTGCCGTTGAAATTTGCCGAAATCGAGCTTTCTTATAATGCTGTTTAGGAGGGTAAATTTGAAATTTTTTTAAAAATTCAGGTTTGAATCTTTTCCAATTCTAAAAACGGTACTTTGTAAAGGAAGGGTCATTGAATTGTGTAATATCGAAATAGCTTTGATATTTGTTTAGTTACCTTACACGAGTCAAAAATATGAAGCACATTTTTCAGTGGTTCGAGGGCTTCCCAAGGGTGAAAATTACAAAATCGCTTTACTTGAAAAATATAAATCCAAACGAACTAGAAGTTGCATTTTCTTAAATAGTTTCCAGAGGGCTTCCTTGTGAAAACGTTTGAGGGAATTCCATTTTTGCATTTTGCACACCTATCCGTAGTATTTACAGGAAGTCGCTCTTAAGTAGGGTGCTCCGCGCGCGCGGAGCTCCGCTATGATTAGAAATCGCTGGCCCGGCTAATCGAGTTGTCCCGGTGAACGCCATTACATGAAAAAGTCTCAGCCCGGTTTGCCGGGATCCCGGCATCGTAATGACGGGATATCGGCTAACCGGGCTGAGAAACGAGATTTTTTCATGTAATCGCAAACTTGATTTTAGGTGTGTTTCTCAGACGTACCGGGATCCTCGCATAAACGAGCCAGCCCGGCTGATGTAATGGGCCCCTTAGATCTGCTTAGGACTAACTCTTCAAAAATAATATTTGAATTAACCTTAATTGTACGTTTTTTTCGAGTGGGTCTTCGTTTTTGAGGTCTTCGTCTTCGAGGTTTTAGGTCTTCGGGGTCTTCGTTTTCGACACTACTCTTTGTTGACGTTACTTGAAGCTGAATTTTGAATAATTAATGAGTCCTCCCGTAATAAATCATTTTCGTTTCCTAGTTCAGGTTCGTTCTGGCCAATACTTGAAAGTATAGTCTCTCCAACATCTCCCATTGTTTGTTCCAACTTTCTTTCTTGATCACTTAAATTTTGGCGTGTTAAATTCAATTCTGGATAGCCTTTCTCCTCCCAAAGGTCCTTCATAACATCCATATACCCGATTTTCCAACCATTTGCTTTTCTAGGTGCATTTTTAGATGCCACTCTTTGCCTAGCCTTTAGTTTACATTCCAACAAGTCGCTGTTCATCTTTGAAGACCATTTAAGCCGTCGTCTTGTATTCTCTCGTCGTTTAGTTGACATGTTGTAAATTCATCAGAGCAAGCATAAAACTTTCAAATAAAATTTGCTTCAAAATAAATGTAGAGATTTCGCTTTAAGTCACCTCTGCTTGGATACAAGAATATTCCGAGAAGCAATTTTAAAAATATCCCTTTTAAGGGTCCAGCATGCCTTAACACCTGACAATTTAATTAAGAACTTTAAAGTCCTCAAGAAATGCCGTGGCAAACTCACTTGTTTGATATTTGAAATGCTCTTGATCAAAAACAAAAGACCGAAACTGAATACGCAAGCGGATTCCATTCGCGCGAAACTTTTTACAGGAACAGGAATAATTTTACATGAATGTTTTCATGTAACGTTTGCTAAATTAATTTTCTCACATCCCTAAGTACTATATATACCTTGTCGTTATTTTTAAATTTGTTCATTCCACAATGACGACATGTTACTTTGCATACGTTAATTTTCCATTAATAATAATAATAATAATAATAATTATTATTATTATTATTATTATTATTATTATTATTATTATTATTATTATTTTTATTATTATTATTATTATTATTATTATTATTATTATTATTATTATTGGTTTTATTGATACCTTTCCATTTACAATTTTTGAAACTTGCCGCGGACTATGTCTACGTAACAGTTTCTAAACTAAATATATGTGTTTCTCAGTGTCTCAAACTGTAGGATTTCTTTATGACTTCACAGTTTTGTGTAATGATCCATTTCTGGCAGTTGGTTAGGAGTTCGTTGGTTTCGTTATTGTGGGCTAGGTCAGAAAGTTCTTTCTCTATGGTGCTATTGAAATCTTCCAGGAAGTTACACACTACATTGATTTGCTTGATCTCGAAGTCTGGGTAAAGCTTGCGTAGTCCTAGTCGTAGGATCAGGTACTTTCTCTTCTTATACTCATCCCTGTCGTTGATTTGTTCTACGTTGCACGCAGTTCCTTCCACAAGTATGATTTTCTTGTTTTTCTCATCGTAGATGGTCATATCTGGCTTATTTGCTTGATCGATGTAGATGGCGGTATCCCAGAGTATTTTAGCATGGTCTTTTTCAATACTTCGTTTGGGGATATTATGTGTGTAGGTGAGAGGGAAAACAAAGCTGAAAATGCTCTTCAAACTCTCACGTCATTAAACAGCCTCACCGGAAAATAATGCACCGATCAACTTGAAACTTTAACATCCCCCCCACCCCCAAACCCCCTTCCTCCCGGGCAAACCACGGGCACTTGAACTTTTGAAGATTGGATCGTTCAAATTCCCGCCCCATCGGGCCAAAATAGTGTTCAAATGCCCTATCCTGAAGTCGGATTTGTCTGTCTGTCTATCCCCATTTTTTGAAGACCTTTTTATGAAAGCCAATCGCTCACAAATGCTATATTTCTTTCTTTAAGCTCTTCCATCTCGTCCAAACACGTGTTTTATGGCTGTTGGCGTCTTCGGCGCCCGAAAAAAAAAATCATTTGAAACCTGACTCTTCCGGTTCAATTTTCCCCACCCCACGCAGGCAAAGGTCAAATTTCCCACTCCCCGGGCACAGAAGATAATCAAATGCCCGGGGTTTGCCCGTCGGGGGGGGGGGGGGGGGGTGGATGTTGAAGTTTCGATTTGATCGGCGCGTAACTGGGTGAAACACGAAAGTAAACAGGTCTGCTCGAAGCGTGCTTGAATTTCAACAAATGAGCCCCCAAATCGGCAAGAATTTGTGACGCTGATGAATAATAAAGCAGCTTCTATTTGCAAAACGATGGAATTACCTGTGATAAATAACCTCATCAAGGAGAGTGAATTTTGACTTTGCATAAACAATGGTTAACTTCATGATCAAGAGTTGGACGATTGTGATCTTTGTGTTGAATTCGCACATTTCTTGTCATCCGATGTCTTGCCATCATTTTGCCACAGATGTGTATCCAGTTGTTAGTAACACGCAAGGTAACTTGATCACTGTGAGTGAGGCGGCTACTGAAATCGATGTCACTTCGATTTTGCGATTTACTTGTGCAGCGAGAAGAACGACAGAAAAATTGCATTTGAAGGTGGCAAAAATCTCCCAAAATGTTTTTCGCTACTCCACTTTTTGTGTGATTTCTTGCCAAGAAAAACGCGGGTTCCACATTTACCGTGGTAAAAGTATATAAAATAATCGTATATTGAAGAAAGCAAGAACGTAAAAAATTAATAATAAGCTTTTTGAAATAAAAATGTCTTAAGTTTTGTTTTGAAAGATTTTAAATCGTTCCCGAGTCTAAGTGATTTTGGAAGTTTGTTCCACCCAGAGGGTGCAGCCACTTGAAAAGCTCCGTCTCCTGTTGTCTTGTTTGATTTAAACATTGGTGGAGCCAATCAAAGTTCATCATTAGATCGGAGATTGAAAAGTGATTTCTTCTTAACTTGAGCTGGACTTTGTATGTAATCAGGTGATAGTTCATGTATTGCTTTGTAAGTCATCAATAAAATTTTGTATTTAATTCTTAGTTTGACTGGTAGCCAGTGTAGTTTGAACATCAACGGCGTGGTATGATTAATTTGACCACCAGAGCATCCATAAAGAAGATTGTTACAGTAATCCACTCTGGTTACTATCGTTGCCTGTGTTAGTGCACGAGCTGACTCATATGTCAGATGCTTCCTTATTCTCCTGCTTATGTTGTATAGATAGAAATGCCCCATAACGCACATCTTCGTTATATTGGTATCAAATTTCATATTACGATCGAACCACACTCTTAAGGCTCCTCGCTGTAGTAGTTGTTTTAACTTTAGTATGTCCAATTGTCATTTCATCAAGAGATAGTTTGTGTAGTTGCTGTCGCGCCCCGATTACCAAGAATTCCGTTTTTTCCACCTTTAGTTTAAGTTTACCTTTTAACATCCATACTCTGACTACTTTCATACAACGCTCCATCGATGTTATAGCTTCTGTCTCACTCAACCCACTGTCTCTGGCTGAAAAGAGAAGTACAGCTGAGACTTATCTGCATAAGCGTGTGCAATTGGTAAGCAAGTTTTAACCACCTAAAAGAGCTTGCTAGCATATATGGTAAACAGCAGCGACCCTAAACAGGACCTCGGCGGTACTCCATGAGATAATTCAGTGCTTTCAGAGTATGCACCATCTACGATAACATGTTTCGAACGATCCCACAGATATGACTTAAACCACATTAGCGCAGAATCGGTGATTCCAAACGATGTTTCAAGTCTCTGTAGTAAGATCTTGTGGTCTACTGTATCGAATGCTGAGTTTACGTCAAGCTGGACTAATAATGTAACATATCTATGATTCATGTTGTGGAAGATGTCATTTACAATTTTTAAAAGTGCCGTTTCCGTGCTGTGTTGCTTTCTGTATGCGGACTGCTGTAGGGGATACAAATCATTCTCAGCCAGGTGGTGACTATGTCGTTAGTCAAAAACTGCTTTCTCTGTTACTTTTGATATAAACTGCAGATTGCTTACGGGCCTTAGATTCTTATAAGCCGAACCAAGACCAGGTTTTTTGAGAAGAGGTTTGACGAGCGCGTCCTTCCAAGCTTCAGGGAAAACACCTTGTAATAGTGACCAGTTAACGATGGTGGTCGGGATGCACGCGCGGGAAAATGCACGAGCTACGTTACATCTAAATAAGGACATTTCTAAACTAGCACAGAACAGAACAGAACAGAATAAAGGTCAACACTAGTATTAGGCCTCCTTCGGTCGAAGTCGACCCTGGAAACTGTGCCCTATCACTGTCAGTTCGTAGTGCTTCGCTCTAAACAATGCCGCCTGTGGCTTAAACTAAACCCAGCAAATTATTCCGATTTACTTAGAATGTGATCAAAATATTTAACAGACACGTGACTTTAAGATAGGTTTCTTAATTTCTCTTTTTTTACAATGCCGTGCCATTAATTGTACGTCTATATTTTATATGTGCCTTCTAACCTGCCCTAAGAAAGGACAGCCTTCGAAATTAGCGGCGCATTGGCTTGCTAAACTCGGTACGTGAAGATATAAGTAACTCATTATTGGTACAGAGGTAGATTGACTGTCTCCCCGACTGTGACTACTTACGATCTTGCATGTAGCAGGCGTACCATGAAAGACCACTCCTATGCATACTTCTTGACGATACCAATACCAGAGATGATGGAGTTCATAAGAATGACTCGCTCATCAATTAAAGAAGACTCCTAGGAGAAGAATCAATTTCTCTACCACAGTGTCGAAGCGCTGTACGTCACTAGCAATGAGGTTAATGACATGGCCTCGTGTTATGTTGGTAAACAGAGCTCGACGGAAGCCAAGGACCTGCAACAAAATTCAGGGTTTTTGTTTGGAAGATTTTAATTCGATCAGTAACCGTTGTCACTTTTGTTGTTACCCAGAAATGGTAAAAAATAATGCAGAAATTGTCGGAAGAAATGGGCCATTCAGAATTATTACCCCACAGCTGTTAAAAGAAAAAACATTGGGCACCGTTAGTTATTCCATAACAGTTTTTTAGAGTTGATATAATTTGAAATGCGTTTCCACGTCTGGTTTCCCCTTGTGTAATTTATAGCCATTATAACTCCCCAAGAGAAAATGAGGGGACAGAGAGGGAGGCTCCCGGTCCAGCCCTTGGGATATGTCATGTCCACGAAAGTTATTTTTAGACGAGCGGAAGTCTTCCGAGACGTCCGCATGCAGGCCAACTTCGGTCCGATGTTTGAAAGAAAATAAATATTCATCAGCCTTCCACGTGCGCCGTCATTTTCTCTTTTCACTAAGAACCTGAGAGCGAGGCAAGACTGCATGCGGACGTCTCGGAAGACAGACTTCCGCTAGAACAAAGACTTCCGCTCGTCTAAAAATAACTTTCGTGGACATAACATATCCCGGCCAACGCCCTGAGCCTCCCTCTCTGTCCCCTCATTTTCTCTTGAACTCCCCTGAGAGCTTTCAGTCATAATGTGATGAAGCCCTAGAAAAACTTAGCAATCATGGCAAGCTCATCTATGTCTTGGAAGACTGCAACATAAACCTCCTCAATGCTGCAACCTGCAGTTTTACTGAAAATTTCTTACATTCGTTGCAAAGTTATTCCTTTATTCCCACAATTGACAAACCGAGCAGGGTTCAGCCTCGTTAATTGATAGACGGTATGTTTGCAAACCAATTTGGTAGGGCAATCACGAGTGGTAATATAATCTCAGATTTAACTGATCACTATTCTCAGTTTTGCATTATTAAATCTTTCAAAGTAAAGGAATTACCAAAAAACTGTGTATCGGAAATTTTCCCGAGGCACGGAAGAGAATATTCATTCTGAGTTATTCGAGATCAACTGGGATCTGGCTTTGATAAACTGTGGAGATAATGTAGATGCTGCTTTTTCTAAATTCTTTAACAGCCTTAACAAAGTAATCAACAAGCAAGCGCCCCTTCGACGCTATCCAAACGCAAAGCCAAGCAATTTTCTAAACCTGTTGTTTTCTTTACCACTTAAGTCAATAAAAATAAAAAACCTCTATTTGCGTTTGGAATTTATGATAAAATATAAACTATATCGCAATAAAATACTTACACTCACTCGATGCAGTTAGAAGTCGTACTATATATCACTTATATTTCAATGATCATATGACTAATGTCAGAAAAACTTGGATCGGGATCAATCAGCTCATCGGCCGAAATAAAAGAACATGCAAGCCTATTGTAGCTCTTCCTAATGTGCTCAATAATTTCTTTTTTTCAGTGGGTCAAACACTTGTGGCATTACTACCTCCCGCCAATTTTCAATTCAGTGATTATCTCTCCGCCAATTAATCATCTAGTTCATTCTTCTTTGAGCCAACCATTTCCATGGAACTCGAAACTGAAATTCTGCTTCTCCCTTCTAATAAATCACATGCCTTATATTCCTGTCCTGTTCGCGTATTGAAATCTTGCAATATTTTGTTTTCTTTACCACTGGCATAAATAATGAACACTTCTGTCACAACAGGACAATTATATCCATCCAAATTAAAGCATGCAAAAGCCATTCCCATTTTCAAGGGCGGATATGAAACAGACCCTAGTAACTACCGCCCCATTTCTCTTTCACTTTTCAATCGACGCTTTGAGAAAGTTATGTAACATAGATTAAAATCTTATGCCGAATCAAATGGACTTCTGTACAATGGCCAGTATGG
>OX421452.1:21263549-21271049 GCA_949126865.1 Montipora capitata
ATCTTTCTGGTAATCTCTCGCCATTTTCCGAAGTTTACTCGTAACTGTAGTTCACTGTAACTGGACAATTTATGTCAACTGTTTCAATGCGCATCTCACGGATACGTCCTTATAGGCGTCTTGTTCCATAATTTACAGTTCGTACCTACTCCCCTCTACTAACCCTACTCCCCTTCGTCTTGAAATCAGGCAATGTCGACAAACAATGGCAACCGTGTTTTTGCAATTAGCTTCGGTCTTCGGGTGGGCAAAAAACGTGAACAGTTTTAACCAAACTTTCCGAATTTGTAAGCAATGTCCTCTCAAAAACCCTGAAAATCCAAGCAGAAGTCGCTCTTATCCTGAGTAAGGCCCCCCGGGTAATAGGGCGAACATTGAGGATGAGAAAGTAGGGAAGTCTTGCCCTGCAGAAATGCCAGAGAGGAGTTCTGAGAGCGGCCAGGATTATGTTTCTGTTGAGTCTATTGAAGCAGTTGGTTCCCAGTTACCTCTACTTGGAGATAGACGAAATCAGCCAATAAATCATTTCCTTGAAATAGCCCATTTCCGAGTTGCTGCATGCCTCAGTTTCAAATCGAGTCCTGGTGCACAACCATTCAAATGGAAATGAGTTGCGTATTCTTATTCAAATCAAACTCATTTCCCTTACAATAGTTGAGCACCAAGATTCACCTCGAAACCGAGACAAACAGCAACTCGGAACTGGCCCAATTAAAGGCCCAAAATGCTGGGAAATGCACTTTCTGGTGTTTCGTTTGTGCCCCTAGTCTTCCCCCCAAAAAGAATGATCTTACACCTGTCCAATGCGTCGTGCTTAAATCTTTCAGTTTTTCCGGGCCTGCTACGGCCCTGCATCTACCAAGTTTTAGCCTGGAACTGAACTTCATGGGACACGTCGCGGGAACAAAATCACCCCCAAATCGGTGTTGCGCAAATATAAAAAGTAAGTATCAGTTCACACGAGGGGACATCTCGTTGCAACACATCCCTGAAACATGTACCCGCAACAGTTTAATGAGTGGAGATATGTCCAGGTTTGACCCTAATTAGATGCACGCGGATTTCAATAAGTGTCACGAAGTGTCCCCTTGTTCTTCTCGCCAACATCAACATCACTTGTGCCTCAGAATACAGACAATTTATGTCACGAAGTGTCCCCCAAATGCTGCTCTTTAAGTAAAGATTAACTGCTGCATTTACCCAAAGCTAAAAACAACGCTAACCTTTATCCTTACCTTATTGTTGAAAATAGGTAGCAAATGCTTAGACTTAAAGGGACACTTTGTGTTGGATGTCAAAATTGGGCGTGCATCTAATTAGGGTCAAACCTGGACATAAGTGCAGAGAAATGGCTCTGTCAAGTTTTTGGTCCCTGCAACATGTCCCTGAAACCATGACCCCTCGTGTCTGCCCACCTTAATGAGAAAAATCTTTTCCCATAGTATGACTATGCAGAAAAGTAGATCCTAGTTTGGGTTATTGGAAAGTGAAATGAAAATAGGGGGTAACCATGCACTTTTCGGAGATAATGAGGTTTGTTTTTTGAAAAAGTGGACACTAAGACAATTTTTGCTTCAACAAAGAAACGAAAGTTAAGTTTTCACAATTTTATCGGCACAAACGATTCCATGCAGTAAAACAACAGGAAAGTCATGGATCTTTCAAACAAATAGCACATTGAAACTGGATGATTCCATAAATGTTTTTTATCACAAAAACGTGACGAGAGAGCCATTTTTTAGCCTGACAGCTCACTTCTGGAGTTACCAAAAAGTGCCGTTTATCAATTTTTCATGGCTCCAAAAATTAATCCCGACTTCAATGGGCCTCAAACATTTTATATAATAAAAAAGGGTCACCACGTGATTTTAATAGTTAAATTGGTTTTTTCCAGGGTTTTGCAATTTTGTCACTCCCTGTTTTTGTGGTGCATTCTGGGATATTCATAATCATGGCGACAAGTACACAAAAAAAGGAGAACGTTTTGCACTTTTTGAGTGGATATTTCCTTGATTCTTTGGGAAGATTGGATCTTTTTTCGGAAAGTAGCTATTAAGTGACCAGTGTAACATTGCAAGGATATTTGAGTGAGAAATCTAAGTGATTTTGGTTGTACATTGTAATGGAATCCAACCCGTACGCGCTGAAGTGATCACCTAACTACTTGCATTGTCAATCGTTTTTTGCGGTGAGCTTACTTGTCTTTGAAGGCCTTTTGAAGCCCATTAAAATTCGTTAACTTATTTTTGTTTTGTATTTACGTCTGTTATTGGACGCTACTCGATCTTTTTCGTAATTTTTGTTGGTCTTGGTTGCAGCCGACCTGTACAAAACAAAAACAAAGCTTGCCTCGTGCTTCATGGTAATTTTTCGAACAACAATAATAATTATTGCACGTATAATGTGAAAGTAGTGATCCCAGATCTTGTGTGGTTGTCTTCGAAGAATTTACTACATTTGGTTTTTCTTCATTTCGATGATAAATAGCCCTGTTTCATTGTAGTGGACTTAAAGATGGCAAAGTGATAATTTTTCTGCACCGTCCACTTTCTCGATTTTCCAATATGTTGTTGTGACAACTGTTCCATTACGATTTCTTTTCTTTGGTCTTTTGCTACAAGAGGAATGTGTTTCGCACTGCAACCGAATAAATCTTCCGAGTCATTAAAAAAGAACAAAACAAAACAAAACAAAACAAAAAGGCCCGCATTGCTTACATTTGTGGCGTATGCATACATTTGTGGTACGAAAAAGCCTGAAATTGAATATTTCTACGTCACAAGAGCGACACGGCCTGGGTTGCAGATGTTAGAGAGGGATTACTTGTCGTCACTGATGTGTTTAAGCTAGGTATAGCACGTGATTAGTCATTTTAGGTTGACACCGTTTACCCGCAATTTTCGAAATTTTGGACTTGTAAAGCTTTTGTAGGATGGGTTCTTTATTTCTCTAGCTGGCCCATGTCTTCTACCCAGAGTGGACAGTTTTTGTGCGGCCACAGTTTTTAACCCGATCTCCTATCATTGGGCGGTTCTTTGCGAATTCGTTTTCTAAAGGTTGCGATTGCCAATTCACTGCTTCCTGTGGCTTTTCTTATAGCACAGTCAAGTTTGCAACTTTACACCGACACCAAAGTGCTGAGCCATTCTAAGCCAAATTTGAAGTTAAGCTTCAATTATGCTTTTAATTTTATACATCATTTGTTACGCAATTAGGTAAGGTAGGTAAAGTCTGCTTACGAGCCAGAAGGCCCGTCAGGCCGGCGCTTATCTCCGGTTTCCTTAGCATGAAGCGACTAGGAGTATTTCTACTCCCCCCTGGATGGGATGCTAGTCCATCGCAGGGTTACCGCCAGCATTTCGCCGGTGCCCATTTATACACCTGGGTGGAGAGAGGCACCGTGGGAATAAAGTGTCTTGCCCAAGAACACAACAAAATGTCCCCAGCCAGGACCCGAACCCGGACCACTCGATCCGGAGTCGAGCACTCTAACCAAGAGGCCACCGCGCCTCCCAGCCGCGCCGCGCCTGGGAGCTGGTTATTTGTGGGTTCTAATGTTCCGGTGAGGAATGAATCAACGATGAAATGATATATCCTCAGTTCATATATGATCCATTTCATGTATCATTTCATCGTTGATTCGTTTCCTCACGGGAACATTAGAACCCACAAATGACCAGCTCCCAACGTCAGTGGCTTCATAGCTTAGTTGGTTAGAGCATCGCACCGGTATCGCGAGGTCACGGGTTCAAACCCCGTTGAAGTCCTGAATTTTTCAGGCTTCTTTACGCAATTGCAAAAATTGCTTTAATAACTGCGAGGATCATAGCCTCACTTCATTTCATATCCGCAGTTCATATATGATCTATTTCATATATCATTTCATCGTTAAAACATTTCTGCGTTCCTCAAATACTCATTTTCAATATGAGGGTTATTAGTCAATTTTTGTTATGGAAAAGTCCCATTTTCACAACAAAGGTTGCAAATGTAGCCTCGCTTTGAAATTAAGCATTTTAGGATTAAAAAAAAAAAAAAGGAAACCTTATTATATGAATATTCTTTGTGCATTTTGTGCACAAGTACTGTACATGAGCACAAAACTTTAAAGAAGGGCCTGGGAAATTTGGGAAACATCATGATGTAACCTACACAAGAAGCCATTGGGATCTTTTATCATTTGATTTACTCACTAATTTTGGATAATTCACACATGTAAGGTAACATAATACTAAGCCTAGGTTTCTGTCAAGGGCACCCAACGGTAATCTTCGGCAAAATATGTGTTCAGGAGAGTCAAAACTGGCCTAAGAACTTCGGTACTACGTTGCCAAACAGCTAAAGATTTCTGTACTAAAACATTACCTAAAAGGTTCGCAGCTAGGGAAACGTAGTCCCTTACTTTTTCGGAAGGGATATTTTTGCAATTTTTGGCACTTAAAATGGTTGTATAGCAGTTTCGGATGAGCAAATGGTTCGGTTGGAAGTTTTTAGAAGGTAACGTTCAGCTATCAATTTTCTAAATAAAATTTAATCCCCTGAAATTTTCGAAGACTTTAATCTTCTACTAAGATATCAGAACAGACCAAATTGTTGTAGGTCATAAAAATATGTCTTAAGGCAGTCTTTGGGCATTACAAGGAGCTTAGAAATGTATCTGAAGGGACGAGAAGGGCTTTTAGCTTAATTTGTTCGTTGGGTAGGTACCGTTGCTCTGTTATCCATTAGGTCACAAAAGTTCTTTTTCAGTTGGTCGAGACCAAAACGTTGACAATCGTATTTGGGTTTTGTGGGACTGTATTTTCGATAGACACATTAAAAAATTAGTTGAAGTAGGTGGGTATGGGGTTGCAAATGGACAAAGTGATGAAAAAAGATAGGTGCATAACAAGATCAGAACATAAGCAATATTTTTAATGAATCACATGTTGAGCAGCATTTTGAACTACCATTACATTAACATTGCTAATACATTTGACCCAGTAAGACTCACAATTTGACCTGGAGTGTTTTATCCAACAGAAAGTTTAATAGAGATACTGTCAGAATACATTCCAGGAACAGTTAAACACAAACATAACGCAACAGATTTCAATGTAATGGCAAGTGCATGATGGTATCACTTGACGTTAAGTATCAGAATCTTTCGGGTTTTCTTATTATGGAAATTGTAATTTTATCCCAGTGTGTTTCCCAAATTCAAGCTATGTGGAAGTATGAAATGAATAGGTCAACTTGACATCAGCATGCAAACCGCTAATGTACCGTACAAAACCCTAACATTTGGTTTAAAATCTTGTTAAGAACGGTGCCTGCTATCGTTATTGCGCACACGTTCCGAGCATCTCGAGATACTGGGGTTTCCTAACGGTGATGCCTACCAATACAGTGATAATTTTGGGCGGTTTAAAACTATCCGAAGAGAGTAGATCTTAGTAAGTACACTTGGTATCCAAAAAGAAAATTGGGGGTAACCATGCATTTTTGAGAGAGAATTAAGCTTCAGTTTGAGAAAGAACGCCATACGTTGGTTTATATTTTAAAGTGGTACTATGATCAAAAAATCATTTCCTTTTTTTCTTCAGATTTTGAAAGCGTGTTTGCTTAACACCTAACTGGCAAAATTTTGAGCTTTGAGTTTTATCCGAAGGCTGTTTATTTTGAGTGTAAGTTTTGGATTTCACGGTCCGCCATTACTCACGTTCAAAACTGGCCGATTGGACCTCAAAGGGTTGGATCTAGAGAAAATGACGTCATTTACTCACTAGCTTAAAATTTCAGCGTGTAAACCCAATTTATTACATATGCAAAACACGGGTTTAAAAGTCTGAAAGCCCGAAACTCCCGTGCTGCATATTAATTCGGCCGCGTACACACGCATTGCATTCTTAAACTAGTGAGTCTTTGACGTCATTTTCTCCTCGACCCAGCTCTCTCAAGATTTTAAAGTTAGTAATGGCGGACCAATAAATAAGAAAATTCCAGTTAAAATAAACAAGTGTCTTTTTAAAATCAGAACTTAAAACTTGGGTCAGTTAGTGTTTAGTTAACATAGTTTTGAAATCCAAAGAAAAAGAGAATTGTTTTTTTGGTCGAAGTACCACTTTAAAGTACAGATACGATTCATCAATTATCTTTGAAAAATGCGTGGTTACCCCCAATTTTCTTTTTGGATTTCAGCAACACTTGTTAAGGTGTACATTTAACGCATAATCATAAACCGGGGCAAAATACCTTTAAATTAGTTCCACTAACTGTGTTCATAAAAACCCAACGAACTCCAAGGGCCCACGGACGGATTTTTCGAGCGTTGCTAGGGAAGTGAAATGTTACTTCCGGTGACTGATGTCATCATATAGTGGGCTGACCAGAAAACCCACTCACAAGCAAAAATCACCGCACGAACTGTTGTTTGCATCGAAGGTTTTTCCTCGCCCTCGTTCTCAGATCAACTGCGCATGCGTAAACAAACTGACTTCCGGTTTGAGAAAAACCTAAATTTCCGGCGGTCTTTAAATTGAATTAATTTTTTTTCATATGGCACGTTTCACCTCCAAAAACAGAATATAGGTAAGCATTGATTTTTTCAAATCATCTTTTTTGAAAATTTTATGGGTGTTTCAGTATCGTTTATCTCTCTAAAAAGAACATTTTTCAAAATAAAAAAAAATCATGCTTGGCTGGATGCAAAAACAAATACAAATTATGAAACCACTGATTAAATACCCAAATTGTATAGCACGTAGACAAATTTAGAGTTTTCTTTTATTGGTCACGTGACCATGGGCGTGGCACGATGACGTCATATTTAGGGTCATTGGTCTGCAAAAGTTAGAGACTGACCAAAATGTCAAATTCTCTCAAATTAGTTAACTATTACATCCTTAGCAACGCACCCCAAAAAATACGTCAGTAGGCCCTTAAGGGTAATTCCTTAGTATTGGATTGCGCATCCTTACTGCGCACAATTTTCGCGTCATCAGCGCGCTCTCATGGACACGAGCGCGTACAAAACGTAAGATATTTCCCTCAAACTAAGCCCGATAGCGAAACAAGCACGGTGACTCCCGATTTCTTTTTTCAGGTATTTGCTAAGAACAATCTAATAAAGAACATATTTGAAGAAGAAAAAAGTTTGATAGTAGAACGTGAATTTTTTTCGAAAACAGTTCCGTACTGGGTGTATTAGGGAGCTTAAGCACGCGCGTTTTTGAGACGCGGACGGCAACCGGAAGTGAGCTGTTTTCTCTTTAAACCACACAATCATATTTACATTGCGAAGTATCTTTTCTCCATTAGAGATGATTAGTATAAATAATGTGGGAGACACCACTTTACTGGAACGCGAAATGTTCTTTTCCGGTTGCCGTACACGTCTCAAAAACGAGCGTGCTTAAGCTCCTTAATTTTGGCCAAGGCGAGGATTTCCAAGCTAACCACGGAACTGTTCCAAAGAGTGCACTATTCCCACAACCAGGCAATCAAAAACGGCGTGAATGA
>OX421452.1:21273549-21278549 GCA_949126865.1 Montipora capitata
CCTCGAGAATGGCACTGGTTGGAACGACTGTTAATTTTGGGGAGAAAAGGAAAATTTATCATCAAATGCTAACGTTCTTCATAAAACTTCAAACTTGGCTATTTCACGTTGTTGTTTTCGGACGACGACAAAAGAAAGGGACAAAAGTGAAAAATGCACGTCCAGGGTATGCAAAGCTATTGTTTTTGGCCACTAATTATGAAAATTTGTGACGTTCTCGTTGCCGTCGCCGTTGTCATTAGGGAGCTTACGAAACGAGGACGACGACGGCTACGAGGACTTCATTTACAAATACGAGTTCGCGTTATTCATATCACTACGAAACTATTTCATGTCGTTTCGCGTTAAAAATGTGTAGTAACTGTCGAGGAATTAAACTGGTATGAGTGAGTTGGAAGCGTAGAGAGAGAACTGAAAATTCATCGTCATGTGCTAACGTCCTCCACAGAACCTTGAATTTGGTCATTTCACGTCGTCATTTAGGAGATGACGGCAAAGAAATGTACCAAAATGTAAAACGCACGTGCAGAGCCATTGTTTTTGCTCACTAAACCTATTGTTTTGTAGCGTCGTCGTTGCCGTCGTTTCGTAAGCTCCCTGTTGCTTAAGCTCCCTATTAGACAGCTTTAGCAAAGACAACGGTGACGGCAACGAGAACGTCAAAAATTTGCATATTTAGTGGCCAAAAACAATGGCTTTGAACGCCCGGCACGTGCGTTTTTCACTTTTGTTCATTTCTTTACCGTCATCAGCAAAACAGCAACGTGAAATAGCTAAATTTAAGGTTTTATAAAGAGGATAAATTTTATTGTCTCCCCTAAATTAAGCGCCGCTGATAACGATTTCATTCCTGAGGAACTGCTACACCTTTGTCCTATTAAAAAAAACTTGGAATAGTCGTTAAGTGATTACAATAATGAGAATTTATGTTTCGAGATGACGTTCCCGTCGTCGTTGCTAAAGCTCCCTATTTACATACATCAAACGCTGCACTATCCGCAGTTCCGCGGTCATTTATGTACACAAAGGGTACATCAAACATTCACTTTAAAAAAGCTGCTCCCGTAGTCCCGCAGTCATTAACATACATGAAATGCTGCTTTCGCGGTTCCGCAGTCATTTACAGACATCAAATGCTGGTCCCGCAGTCACTGTATTCAATCCCATACCCAAACTTAAGTCCCTTAGAGTCAAGTACAATACTTCTGTTTTGAATTACGGTCAAATTGCACGAACCATGTCGCCCGAAACCAGGGCAATGTCGCCTGAAATCCCGAGTTGAATCGTCTGGAACCTTATGGATGGCTTGATGTCTATTCTAGCTTCTACTGTCATTCGGAAATTTTTCGAAAAGTTAAATTAAAATCATTTAATGCACCTTTCCATTGTTCTGAACAGGGCGTTATTTTCAATAATCAAGTAATGGTAGACCATATCGTTATTGAGCTGGAACAGGGGGTCATTATTGTAGTCACTGAGGTGGAATAAGAGGTTTTTATTTTGCAATAAACATGAACGCAGTGCAGCACATACCAAAAAAAAAGAGACAATGTGTGTATGCATCATTCTAAAAAACCGTGCTGTAAACAGTCAACATGTATGCTTCTACATACGACGTCCGAAATATCGCATGTTATGAATCGCGTAGACATGAACGCACCGAAGCTCGCACTAAATTACAAACAAACAAGACAGTGTATGTTGCGTCGTTCTAAAAACCAGTGCCGTAAAAAAGTTAACGGGAACGCATGTATGTATGTCCGAAATCTTGCATGTTCTAGTCGCACAAACATAAACGCAGCGAATATCGTACTACTACAAAAAAACCACATAATGTGTGTATGCGTCGTTCTAAAAACCTGTGCCGCAAAAAGTTAACAGCTACGCATGCATGCTTTTACATACTACGTCCGAAATTTTGCATGTTATGAATCGCGTAGACATGAACGCACGGAAGAACGCACTAAGTACGACACTTCCAAAAAGCTCCTCCCGCAGCATTTACATACATCAAACGCCAAAAAAATGTGTATTTTTCAAATTGTCCTAAATTACTTTAATTTGACTGTAAATTATATGAACCGAAAAAAAGTTCAGCACAACGCATGCTTTCTCAGTTTAGATGAGACGAAACTCGAAACTTGTAATAATCAACGTCGTGCTGTTTATTCTATCTTCTATTGTCACTGAAAATTTTGGAACAAGTTACAATTAAAATCATTGAAATGAAACTCTGAAGGAACGCGTGCGGCTTTCTTTGCTTATTGTCTCGCAAAAAAAAAAAAAAAAAAAAAAATCAAGAGACTTCTGTAGCTTGACGTGTATCGACGCTCCTTCGCTTCCATTCACATGGAAATTACTCACATAAAAGTTAGAAGGAAGGTGCGCGGCCTTGTTTGTTCATTCCCTTAGAATAAAAACTCAATCAATAGTTGGTTCAATTACTTAAACCAAATTGTCCTAAATTACTTTAATAATCTGACTGTAAATTATTTAAACCGAAAAAAAGTTCAGCACAACGCATGCTTCTTAACTTTATACGAGACTACGTAGATAAAAACAATGACCACTAAACTACAACATTTATCTCATTGCAATTACTTAAAACGTTTCGTTTGCTAAACGTTTCATGTAGTTCGTGTCACATAGAACCCTCTTGACGTCTTCCAAAAACACTGCGTTCAATAGTCCTCGACTGTGGGAGTGCGGGACTGCGGGAGCACTTCAGTGTTCTACACTTCATATCGTTTAATAGTCTACGATTGCGGGACTGCGGGAGAACTAGTTCCATACTGGTCCACTCGTTCTAGACTGCGGGTCCAACCGATTACTGCTTCAAAAAGTGAGGTGGTATTCTGAAATTGCTCCGAAGATTCTTCAAGCCCCAAGAGGAAACCAGTTGAAGATAAAAGGAAATGCTGTAAATGTCCCAGCAGATGACAAGCCGACAGTAGGAAAGCCGGCGTGTGAAATCTAAGCAACGGAAATAACGTATAACTTGATAACAAACGATCTTCGACAACGCATTACACCCACAAATACAAAATGGCCGCTTTCTGAAGATAATATAACTTAGCCGAGCGAAGACTGGAATCTATCCTCGATCCCGCTTCCAGGGCCCTAAGCTCCTAGTAAACCAAATATAGTACTAACCGGTGACTTCAACTTGCCAGATCTCGTTTGGGACGAAGACGATGGTTACTCGCTAAAACCTAGCCCCGCCTATGGTACAGACGCAAACACCAGGCTGCTTGATATTATAAACGATCATTCTATGTTTCAGCACGTGAAACAACCTACACGCAAAGGAAATATTCTTCATTTAGTACTCACAACCAACCCAAACTTAGTAAAAAAATGTCCAGGTGGTTAATGGCAAGAGCGATCACGATGCAGTTCTTGTGGATATTACTCTGAAACCGTCGATTAACAGAAAACAACCGAGGAAAGTTTTCCTGTTTAAAAAGGGTGACATAGATTCGGTTAGAAATGATTTGAAAATACGCCCAGATAGTTATCTTACCAACAACCCACTAGATAAATCTGTCGACGAAAACTACAACTTCTTTACAGAAACAGTTCTTGAGGTAATGAAAGAGCACTTTCCCCAAAAGAAACTGGGATCACGCTGGAATGTACCGTGGATGAATAGCTCAATCAAGCGTATGATACATAAAAAGCAGAAACTTTATAATAGAGCACGCAAATCAAATAGCCATGCATGTTGATTGGAAGAAGTTTAAAGATGTACGCAAAGCAACTAGGAAAAGGTTGACTCTCGCACATGATAACTACTTGTTGGACCTCCTAAAGACCGATGACATGGACTTTGAAACTCGTAAACCCACGATGACCAAACGATTTTGGACCTACATAAGATCAAAAAGGCAAGACAATGTTGGTGTCGCCCCTTTGGAGATCAACGATGATGTCGTATCCGACAGTCGAGAGAAAGCTAACCTGCGATCAGGCCCATTTTTAGCTTCGCCCATATGTTCTCTTATGTCGTCGCTCGCTAAAATTGGGCCTGACCGAAAGTCTCTCAAGAATTCCAGACGGTCGGCCAAATTTTGGCCGACCAAACTCGTGATCTGATTGGCTGTTGAAACGCCGGAAGTAAAAATACCATCGTGATTACGCGGAGCTCTCGCGAAGTCCTCGAGACTAATCCGCCGTAAGTGTACGAAAAAATGTGCTCCCTTTTGTTCTTACAACGCCGTGGACGGTGCAACTTGATTTTATTTTTATAAATGGAGATATGCCATCTGAAACATCTCATAACTTGTACAGAATCGGGTTTGAATCTCTGGAACGAGTGAAATTAGCGATTCCGTTGTCGAGCTCTGTGGCCATGGGGTTGAAAGTACTTTGGCACAAACTTCCCTGATGTTTTGAAAGCTAAATAGCTGGTTCTTTCAAATGGCAATGAAAGCCGATGCATATTGGTTTCCTGGATGAGACAAGAGACATATATATCAACAGGAGGAGATCCTGATAAAATCGCAAGTTACACGAATGCATGTTTTGAATTTCTGTGTATCAAACGGCGCGCTTTATTTATTTACTGTACATGACACGGTTTGTTTGCACACTTCATAATATTTCCAGTTGATTTAACTTTAAACTCGCACTCCAGAAACTAAAATGGCATGTTTCCAGAGAGATCAATTGTACAACAATAAAAGAAACTTTGCGAGTCCATCTTACCGTTCGTACTCCATCAAAAAATTAACAGCCAAACTTATCATGATTTTACTGCGCGCAATTCTAGAAATACACTGCAACTGAAGATATTACCCGAAAAAATCACCAAAGAAACCTTCATGGGCAAACACGTTAAAGGAATAATGTATTTCTCTTTTTTTTCTTTAAAAATCTATTGCCAAACCGTCCAACGACAAAATGCTAGGTTATCTCAATTACAAATTAAGATGTCAAGCTTAAAAGATTGCATATTCAGTGAAGTTCGGAGGGAGAATTACACCGGCCTTTGCCGCAAT
>OX421452.1:21283549-21291049 GCA_949126865.1 Montipora capitata
CAAGGACACTGGGAACGAGGTGGAAATCCGTAAACAGTGATCGTACCAATACTGAAAGTACTGTTGAGCAATGGACCCTTCTCCAAAATGGCGCCGACCGAGGGAGGTCTGGAAACTGGGGGTATAGATTGTTTTGCTGTGTGCGTGCCGAGTCCTTGAACAACCAAAAATGCCGCATAATTGTTGTGTCCCCTTTTGCAATACTACTTCGAAGAAGAACAAAAACCACTTTACCCTCCGATTTCATAGTTTTGCTAAAAGAAAAGAGCAAAAAGAGCTGTGGATTAGCAAAACTCGCCGAGACGAAGGAGAATATTTTACTGTTACCAGCAATACACGGGTCAGCTCGAGGCATTTTCGCGAGGAGGATTACACCATAAGCGAAGATGGGAAAGGAAAAAGGACTGTCTTGAGAAAAGGTGCTGTGCCGTCAGTGTTTCAGTGGACTGCCACAAAGCGATCTCGGAGTACTTTAGCAAGCAAAGGCAAGCGCAAAGGTGGAACTTTGGAGGTACCACTTAAGAAACGGCGCCGAAAAAATTGTCAACGCTGCGAAAGAAAACGTGCTGTCATCGACAAACTGGAAACTGATCTTCAAAACAAAAATGCGCAATTGAAAGACCTTACTGAAAACGTCGAGCATTTGGAAAAGGAGAAGCAAGACCGAGAGCAGGAAGTTGCCAGTTCCTCCATGGGGGATAAACACGTGTGTTTTTCTGCTGAAAACTTTCGCAACCAAGACAAATTAATTCGATTTTACACAGGTATTGTTAACTGGAATGTGTTTTTACAATTGTTTAACTTCATTGAAGATAGGTGTAAGGATCTGAAATACTGGAGGTCGGATATCAAGGTGGATGAAAATCGCCAACAACAGCTGCGACAAGGGAGACCTCGCAGCCTGTCGATGCTTGACGAGTATTTTTTAACTCTTGTGAGATTGAGACATGCCTTCCCAGAGGAACATCTAGCATATCTTTTCAAAGTATCTAGGTCAACAGTTCCAGAGTGTTCCATTCTTGGATTAACTTACTTTACTTTGAATTGGGATCTCTTCCCATCTGGCAAAGCAAGGATTTGATCTGGGAAACTATGCCAGTTGCCTTCAAAGAAAAGTACTCAGCTACTAGATGCATTCTTGACTGTACAGAAATCAAAATCTGCAAGCCATCATCCTTGAGGACTCAAAGCCAGTGTTTTTCTTCTTACAAAAACACGACAACTGCCAAGGGATTGCTAGGAATTGCACCCTCAGGAGCCCCAAGCTTTATTTCTGATCTTTACACAGGTAGCATTTCAGATAAAGACATAACGAAACAATGTGGTATCCTTGAGCTGCTGGAAGAAGGAGATGAGTGCATGGCAGACAAGGGATTTAACATCAAGGATCTACTGGAACCAATTGGAGTAACTTTAAATATTCCTCCATTTCTTTCTGATAAAGGTCAATTTGATGGAGGAGAAGTTGAAAATACACAATCAATAGCTAGTGTCCGCATCCATGTAGAAAGGGCCATTAGTAGAATCAAGATGTATAAAATCATTTCCAACGTTGTGCCCTTGTCCCTTTCAGGGCTTTTAAGTCAGATTTGGACAGTGTGTGGTATGTTACTGCTATTTCAGGCCCCAATTATCAACCAAGAAAGTGTAGAAGATTGATCATGCTTTTAATGAGTAAAATTTTAACCGTTTATTATTATTATTATTATTATTATTATTATTATTATTATTATTATTATTATTATTATTATTATTATTATTATTATTATTATTATTATTATTAAATGGAAATCTGAAATACCACGGTTGTGTGTGTAGTAACACCAGTATTATCATTGTTAAGAGATACACATGTTCATTTTTCCTTGCAGTTTTACAATAACATGAATGCACATTGTAGTCAAGTTTTTCTGCTGTGTTTTTCCTCTTCTGTGCTTTGTCTATTTACTTCCTTAATAGGTAAGGCAAACAGTGAGAAAAATATAGTTCATGAACTTTTGAAGCAAGGTTGTGAAAGACTCGAGAATCAAACTCAATTTTTTTCTACAAACAGATTTTGGGACCCCTCTTTTGAATGGATACAGATTTTGCTCCATAACAACCCAGAAATCCCCATTAGGCCTTGAAGTTGAAAGAAAAACTTGTGGTTACGTTTGAGTCTTATAGCACCAATTTCGTCTCTATAAATACAAAGGTCTCTTCTCAGGTTTAAGCATTCATCAATGGACTTTCCCCTCAATGAAAAAACAGATGGACTTTCATTAGGATCATAAATAATTCCATCGGGTGAGCATCCCATCCAGTAAATATCAGGATGAACCAGCAAGCCACATTTGAAAACTTCTACTTGAGGTCCTGTCAACTCCTTAAACTCTTTTACAACTGTTGGTTCCATATCTAATCCATATTTCATGGCCTGAGTCTGCACCTTTGTTAGTGCAAATAGACTATGTAAGAACTTGTCATTAATTGGGGCTTTTCTAGAAACAACATCTCCAAATCTTGAGGCAGTAATTCTGAATGCCCGCTCTTGATACCAAGCAGAGCAGCTCGACTGACTTGTCGTGTTTTTTTCGATATCAATGGCCTTTTCTGGAGATAAAATAATGTTTGCTAGAAACGCTTTCTCTTCGTCTGGAAGGGAAGGTGGTGGACCTTTTCTTACATCTTCTGGTAAACTAATTATTTGTACAGGGAAGTCAAACACTGCCTCTAGGTCTTCACTATAAATAGTCTCTACTACGCTACGGGGATAGAGATCTCTTAACTGATTTGCTAATGGACTTCCCTCTAAGAAATTTCCCCATGGAAGAGACTGGTACTTTGCTGAATTCGAGTATTGGAGCCAAGAAGCATAAGTGGTAGGGTTGTTAACGGAGATATTCTCTCCAAGTTTTTTAATATCTGTCTCTGTAACAATTCGTTGCTCGACGGGTCTTGGATCATATAAATACTCTTGTACAGTCTTTGGTGCCATTTCGCGAGGTGTGCGATCGATGCGTGGTTTTACAAACTCGGATTCAAACCATCTCTGTGGTTCCAGTGAAGGGCCTCGAGGTCTATGCCACTGCTGTAGATGCGAAGTTTGCGAGTCATCATCGCGCAGTTTTGCTATTACATGGGTAAATAATGCCGCTAAGTGCTGGCATTTTCCTGTTCCAGCTTTACATGAACACTGAGTGGCAGCCTGTGTGTCAACTTCTCCGCTATCAAATACAATTCTTAGGGAGTGAGGAGCTTCCGTCTTCCTCATCGAGCGATAACATTTTGCTTTTACGACGCAACAATCAGCTGAAAACAATAATTTAACGTCCTCAAGGTACGTTTCCAGGTAGTACTTGTCCCCTTTTTTTTTGCCCTTTTAGTTTCGAGCCACTTGCTCGCCCAATCCAAAATATCTGTAATGAAATTCGCGTTCTGTTGCATTTCGTCTTGCATGCTTTCCGCCATGTTGCAAATACTAAATACTCTATACCCCCAGTTTCCAGACCTCCCTCGGTCGGCGCCATTTTGGAGAAGGGTCTATTGGACAGACAAAAATGTCTCTTCTATCTTCCGTTCCATTGATCTCTTCTGGCAGCGGAGAGGAAAACTTCTCTCTTGAAACCATTTTAGCGCAGCTCTCTCCCGTGCCATCATGTCTTCCTGATGACACGGTCCATCGTGGCGCGGCAACAGCTCGCTATCGCCTTTGGAAAGACAGATACACGTTGAGTGTCGCTTCATCTGATCTGCCAATATCTCGTTGGTCGCATGACAAGGAAAAACTACTTCGGCCTCTGCAGGTTTGTTACATGTACATGTATAAATGAATAAGCATAATATTATTACGGTCGTGGTCTTGACTCCTGATTCTCAGTAAAATGCCAGAAGTGTTTTCATCAGTTGACCAACAAAATAATTGCTCAACTGCTGTCTTGATCTTCTCACTATCAACAAACTTACAGTTCCTTTGTCAACTTTCATTCTCAAAAGCATTGCCTTCGTGGGACATGTAATCTAATTTCATGACTTCCAAAACTTTTTTTTTTGGATTAAATCGTTTTTCGCTCTTCATTGACTTGTACATAACACTTCATTTCGCTACAGTATATTACTTACAACACATTAGCTCGTTAGCTCACAACCTACACCAACCAAAAAGCATGCTAATATCTGGCTGAAAAACGTTTCAGGCCTTTCTCGCTACTACTTAAACAGCACCCATAACTGCCAAGATCATAGAAGCTCCCAGTTGACATGATAGCTCAACTGGTAATGCACTCCAATGGCATCGCAGAGGTACGGGGTTCAAGTCCCATTCAGGCCTGAATTTTTCAAACCGTTTTTATAAGGATTGCCATTGGTTAAGTCGAGGGGGACGATCAAACCGGTTTTTCACTGGTGCAATACAAGAAGACTATGAACGTGACGCGATAATCACAAATTCATGGCTGGCAGATTGAAGTTAATTTGTCTCTTTGACGCTGGATGAATGTTTGCTGTTGAGTGGCCTTAAAGGGGGCGTAATCGAACAAGCACGCTTTGATTTTGTTTGGGAGGCCACGAACTCCATGTAAAGTTCTTGAAATTTTTTCAGTTTTAATTCCCGGACTTGAGTGCAATTTTCTTATTTCTCCAATTCACGTTTGCATTTGTATCAAATAATAGTTGAGTGAAACACTTCGACAAAAAACTCAGAAACGATGTATCGCACAGACTTGAGAACTGGTGAGGTGATTTATGAATGTCTCCTACAACATTCAACGTTTTTGGCTTATTTCATTGAACAGTTTCGATTTTATTTTTTTGTTACAGTGACAATGATCTATTCAATCGACCGTGAGAATTTCCCAGTAGAGTGACCAGCTAACATTGCAAAAATATTTTTTTATCACGTGGATAAAAACGGTTTGCCCAAGTTTCTAAAATAAGCTCCTACTCTGAAGTCAATCAAAATAAGTTAGTTTGCATGGAAGTGAGGTTTTTAACGGCCTGTACCAGAGGGTTTTCTTGCCGCTTCGCGACTTGCTCTTTTGTTGCTCTTTTCATAGCAAGAAAATAACCTCTGGAATCCAGGGTAGGTTTTTGGTGCAATTAGTTTTACTGACACCATCAACCATCTTAGCAACTTCAGAAGAGAAGAGATAACAATAGGCGGAGATCTCAATTTGGTTCTGGACATTGATAAGGACAGTAAAGGTGGTCAATACAGAACATACTATAAATCCACTAAACTACAATGTAATTAAGGAAAGTATTGCCGACCAAGATTTTGTGGATGACTGGAGAACCCTAAATCCAAACTCTCGCAAATTCACTTGGTGCCAGCATAAACCTGAAATTCATTGCTAACTAGATTTTGGCAAGTAAGCCAAAGCCATTTCATTTTGTTGTAAAAAAGACCATTCCTTGATAACAATCCATACGGCAATCCATTCCAGCCAACACAGCCCAGGATAATGGAAGCTTCCCTCTTGGATAATGATTAGTCATAAACAAAATCTGGATAACAATTAGAAGTGCTAATGATGAATATTTGTTTTGTTTTTTCAACTTTATTGGTCGAAGTCTCTCTTCCAAAGAAATAGTTACAGGTCAACAGGAAAAACAACAAAAAAAAACAAAAGATAACACGCAAATGGGACCTGAAGTCCCATGCAAGGCACCTCCCAACTAAATAAGTAAAAATCTTCAGAAATGCATAAACTATCATTGCCAGTGGCACGCACAATAACGTGCAAGACCCCATGAGCATGGTTTGTCAGGGTCAAAGACATTTGCTAATTCATCTTTGTACAAATTAGTTATACTGTTCTTAACTTAAAAGCCCTTTTGTTTAGCAAGTCACTGGGCTAAATTAGTTTACATATAAGGTTCCATAATTTGATACTGCAATTAAAGAAGGAATACTGATAGGTAGCTGTTTTGCAGAAAGGCGTTTCCAAGTATGTTAAGATAATTATGTGATTGAGATCATAGAGTATGGCCATGACTAACACTCTCAATAAAACTAATATCAATGTCAATATAGCTATATAAAGCCTTTTAAAGAAATATTAAATTCTTTACCTCGCAGTCAAGTGACAGCAGTATTAACCCCACTTTGATGTGGGAAATGATTAACCACAAGATCAGTGAATAGTCCATTCAACATGCTAAGGAGCAAAAAATACAAAGAAGAAGAATTAGAACAAGTGATAACTGCAATACAAGAGTTCCTTGATTCCAACAGAAATTTAATCCAAGAAATGAAAGAAGCATTCAGAGAACTGGAAGAAAACAAAATTAAAATGTTGGAGAGTCACTCAACAGTAAATTGGACCAGACATTTGAAAAATCAAACTGTCTGTATTTGCACAAAATCCTAAGAAAATGACAACAAATTTAGAAAGAAAGAGCAACTTGTACCGGTAATTGTATTTTTTTAATATGATTACAAAGTGTTTACCATCAATGTTATTTCTGCAAACTTTATCATAAATTACTATTAATTTTGATATCAGCTGTTGCAAAGGGGAAAGTAACTTGTATTAATGTTACAAAGAGGAGTACAGAAATTTTACTGCACTGGTGTGTAACACAAACTGCTTCACACAACATACGTAAGACCTTGGATAAATTTTATATTTCTATCAGTGTGACAGCAGCAGGCATCCTTCTAGAGGCTACTTTCTCCTCTGCAACATTTTGAAGCCTTCAAGGTTTGTTGGTATGCTTACAACTAACAAAATCAATTTCCCCTTTCTACATTTTCTCATTTTAGGACAAGGTTTATTTGTTCCACACTTTTTAATTAAAGTTCTTTTAGGCTACTATATATGTATTTAACAGAAACTGGGAAATTTTGCTGTGGAGGGGAATTTTTTGTGGAGAGGAAGTCAGTCTCTAAATTATGTTTAGATTGGTTAAAGACATCATTTTTTTCTCTCACAAGTTCAGCATCCTAGATATGCCTAATAATGTTCTATTTCAATTTTGACTATGGTACAATAATTACTGTTCTGAATCACTATGATATACCCGTTGCTAATTGCACTTAGCTTTTTACCCCATATGTTCAATGTCAAGGTACACATTTTTAAGCAACACAACTTCAAAAAAATAATTATTGTAAAAATCAAACAGCATCAAATGGCAAAGCTCATCAGTTTCAGCATTACAAAAATTCTATTACTTTTTCTTTTTTTTTTTCGGGTCGTGCTCTGGCTGCGCATACGTAAGATTTCTCTGTCTCGTAGAAGGCAGTGGGATTCAAACTCGGTATCTCTTCCTTTCGATGCAATCACGATGACCACTAAACCAAGGAAGACTGTGACAGATTTATGGAAAAATGTGTATTAAAGAATTGTGTGTGTGACTGGAAACAAGTTTTTGTGGCATGGAATGCAATATCCGGTTATCGTATAACTTTGTAACAGATAATTGTAATTTTATACTTCTCCCAGTATTGTTAAGAAAAAGTATTAAATATTTTCAAATATCATCTTAGAGACTTGCAAAGCATCTCTTTTCTGGTTT
>OX421452.1:21296049-21311049 GCA_949126865.1 Montipora capitata
TTGAAGATTTTGAACAGGTCTGTTCTTAAATAGAGAGGATAAAATTAATAGTCCCAGTACATATGTCAGTGACGAGTCATGGTCACTATGTCGTTTACATGACTGAAGCTTTGCTTTAATACACATGTAGATGGAAGTACCTCACAATTTTGTTATTGTTGTCTGTTCTCTGTTGTACATGTAAATGTAGATACATATCGTTATATGGGATGGACCATTTAATTTTTTAGGAGGGATTGGGGAATTTTGTCTTGTTAAGAATTTGTTTTTTGCCTTTGGGCTGTGCAAGAATTTTTTAGCACTTAAAGGTTGTGAACGAATTTTATTTCCATCAGTTTTCAGTCTTCATTATTTATTAATAAAAGTATCTTCAACTATGAGCATTTCATGAGATATGCCCTATACAAGAATGGAACAGAAAATGATACATGTACCTCAAGCACTGCTTTCTCTCCAGGCTGATACAAGTTGCATTTTAGTCTATTCATTGTTACCTGTTGGGTTACAAAAACAACTGAGAAATTCTATTCAGCTGACAAATATGTACAAATAATTACAAAGCATTTTTGTTTGTTGAAATTAAATTATGACAAAAATTACAGATTACGGTAGTTTTTCATTTGGTCTAACAGGATCCTTCGAATAGAAAGGCTTGCTCGATTTTTTTCCCCCTTGGTCCAACGTGCATGATTTTTTTCCTCTACTTTTGCTGTGCAGGAGTTTTTTTTTGTAATTGCCCAACCTTCCCCTCCCCCTCAAAAAATATAATGGTCCACCCCTATGTTTAGGCTATATTTTATTTAAGTTGAAAATTTGCCATGTACAGCACAAGCGAAGTTCTCAGTGAGTCCTCATTGTTTTAATCACATTTTCGAATAATTTCTCATGACAGAGCACGCATCAGTTTACAATCCAATATTTTACATAAAAATTCTTATTTCAAATTGATTGATGTAATTGAGTATAAACATATTTTCCCTTCCAAAAACAAACAATAACAAAGTCCAATAGTGCAGTCAAATAATCAAGTTTGATGTTTGTTTTCTTAAATCAATTTACAAAACTTACCAACATTAAAATAGGCAAGTGCGGTGTACATGTAACTGGACTTCCAATAGGATGCGCAAAAAAATTAAAGATTATGCGGAAATTTTATGCCATACTATGGGCAAATATGGATTATGCGGAAATTTCAACAATTCATAAAACTAAAAATTAGGCCCGTCCAATGTATTTACATACTTATGGTAAATCAGCACTCGAAATTGTGACCAATACAGTCGCATTTGTGAGTGAATTTTTTCCCTTTGTGATTAAAATATATGGAGGAGTCGCCAATTTGCAACCAGCTTTCACCGTTGAAATAAAAGGGTTAGCACTGGGGTTAGCAGAAACTTTTGCTAAAATAAAGCGGTAAAAAAGTATTTCTCGTCATGAATTTTGTTTTAATTTCGAGATATCAGCACTTGAAGCGTAGTTTTTTCTAAGTCGCCTTTTGGCGACCTTCTTTCACAAAAAGGTCGCTAAATACATAATGTTGGTCGCCATTTTCCCTCGATGACACACTGCGGAGTATTATACAAAGGAAAGAACTGCTGACCATTTTGAGATAAAGATGGCCACCTTACGAACACTCTTAAGTGAGTACATCTATTCGCTGTGTCCTTCAACTCTTCATACAAATAGAGAAAGAAGAGAACTGCAAGAATTGCAAAAGAAATTCATGGACAACGTTTCTAGGCATATTATCAAGCTTTTTTCATTTTGTCTGGATCTAGAGTTTAAAAAAATATACCGATTATCACCACACCACTTCCATGCCGGAACAGTCGCCTGAACAGTGTCTAGGCTCAAAGCCAAAACGTGTGGAAACTGCTAATGACCTTTCATCTTGCGAACGAAATGGCATGTTTTCTTCAATCAATCTTCAATGTTCAGGAAAACAAGCGTTTCAAAACAGTCAATCTCTTGGCTTTTACATTTGTGAGGATGGTAAGCAGCAGCTTTATCATTAATATCAGGCATTTCTTCTGTTTATGCGGAAAATATCGTAATTATGCGGAGGATGCAGATTTTAGGGAATTATGCAGATCCGCATTTCCGCATCCTGCCAGTTGCCATGATGTGGGTAGTGCTTGCACTATGGAGACTTACAAGGATACTGATCTCTGTTTAGAACATGTCTCGACAGAAAGTCTGAGTGTGATCGAAAGCAACAATCATTTTGGGCGGCTGTCTGAGATGAACGGTCGAAACTAGATTTCTGAACATCCCATCAACCTTCCTGTTAGCACGATGTTTAGAAACTAATTGCTTCCCAACAACAAAGTTTGTCACAAAGAGCATATTTTGATGCAAAAGTTCTTGTGATGCCCTGCCCATTCACAGGTTGGTTCTTTTTTTGCAAGAGCAAAGTTGATCCTGCTGTGAAAGGTTGTCTGAAACCAGCGGAAAATTCATATTCTACTTGGTCTTGGGCCACTGAGCACTTGCGACAAAGCCCAACACTACACACTTCATCACACCAGATCAAAAAACGTCATTATCATGGAACGGTGGCACACCAAATTTGCATCATAGTGCCTGCAGGCTCCTGCTTTGAGATGCAGTTTAAAATGTCGGCGTGGAAATATTATACATTAGAAAAACATGGTCCAAAAACAGGACTAAAGAAATCCCAAAGTCGCTTTATCAAAAGTTGAATTCTTGTCTTGCCAAGTCAAAATCTTTGATGACTTAAAGGGTCAGAGCCCATGAGACCCGACAGCACCCATTGTTATTAATATGCCAACCAGAACCCACTAGTTGTTGAAACAATGACTCATATCTCAAATTAGGCTTGTATTAAGTCTCGTTCTTAATAAGATGCCGCATACATAGGGAAAACAATAGGGATTTTAAGAATCCACGACGGCCACGGAGACGAAAACTTCACTTCAAAATATACGTTTGAGCTATTCTAAGTATTTCAAGATTATTCAATCTTGTTTATATTATAAAATATGTGCGAAGTGTCCTACAACTGGATTGGTACGGACGGATTTGAAGTAAAGAGCGAGACTGAAAGATTCACTGTAGTTTGTCCACGTTGTCGTCAAACCTCAAATTTGGTAATTTCACGTAGTAGTTTTGACGGATGCGGGAGAGAAATGTTAAAAAATGCGTGCCGCACGTGCAGCACGATCTTTTTGCTTCTTTTAACCAATAATATTACTGCTTTTTGGCGTTGTCGTTGCCGTAGCCGTTGTCGTTTCTTAAACTCCCTAATAGTGGTTAACTGTGGCGGGGTATTCTGCAGTTGCTCCTAAAAATCAACACAGCTTCGCCTTCCACTAAATAATGTCCTTGTAACGATTTATTACAGCAGACGTAAGGCAAAGTACATAAATAACAAAGCACAATCCCTTTTTCTCGCGGACCAAGGACACCATACTGTACTTTCCAAAATACAGCAATAACAAAGTCAACTTTCAGAATCGTTTACGGGTGGTATAAAGTCTGTTCAGCACAAATTCGTTTTGTAATCAAGGATATCCCTTATTCAGGGTTTATGACTTACCGTGAAAGCTTGTTTCGGGCTTGACGGAAAACAGCGCAAAATGTGATCCATCCTCTGGTTGGTCTTGTTGAGCACTTTGAATTAGGGAGCTTTCAACTACGACGGGAACGACAACGTCGTCTCAACACAAAAATTAGCGCTACTGTAATCACTTCGCGACTACTCCAAGCTTTCTAACATGAAAATCTTGTAGTCTGCTCCTCCAGCACGTACATTTTTGTAACGAGTCCTTTTTTAGGCTCATCAATGTCACGTGTTTAAATAAAGTTTTTCAGTTTTCCGGTTCAGTTTCAACTGCTCCGCTTCGTTTCTTTCTCCTCTCCTTCTCTTCTTGGCTCTAGCTCTCGTTCCAATCCGTTCTCGTCACTGATTGGTCACACACTAATTAAAAATGCTGACCGAAGGGATTCTGTTTTCTGTTTGCCGTACTTGCAACGGAAATATTATTAGTAACAACCATCCTTTGGATTTATTTGGTGAAAAGGCAATTAAGAAGGAATCGTACGGGATTGAGAAGAGTTTTCTGATTTGAAAATTTCTGTTGACGATGGTGTATTACCATCGCGAATATGTAGATATAGTTTACGTCATAGAAAGTGCGGCGTACGGGGTTTTATTCACGAACGAGCGAGGAACGAGCGAGTGAGGGTTTTTGACACAAACAACGAGTGAATAAAACCCCGTACAAAGCACTTTCTATGTCGTGAACTGTTTATTACACATAAGACGAGAATTTTCATTAAAATAGTTTTCTGAACGCAAATTAGAAACAAAAACTCACTAACAATAGAACCAGAAACCCATAAGGGTTGAAACGTGTAACGCGCGTTCACAGCTTCCGACTGATTGGTTGAACGTTTCAGTGCTAAGTACCATATTTGGAAACCCCTCGCTCTTGTTGTTCCAAATATGGTACTTAGCAAATTGAATATTCAGAAGCTTGTTTCCCAGAACACAAGCGGCCGAATAATTTGGTTCTATTTGGTTCAAAGTACGATTTGCACGAGATGCACGAGTGATTGGCATGGAAACGCCTTTACGCTATCGTTGATTGGTTATACTTCTACATGTGAAATAGCTGTACGCCATTCTGATTGGCTGAGCTTTATGGAATAAAATTCTCATGTTATGTGTAATAAAACTTGTTACGTTACGGTCACGACATTTCAGGAGTTTGTGAAGACGGTAGTTCATTCGAAAGCTCAGCACGAGTCGGTTATCCGATCTAAAAGAAGGAGGTCTGTGCAGCAGAGCCCGTCCTTCACCAGGTGTGGGACGCGAGAAAAAAGGAGCAAGGTCAGCTGGTATATATGTTACGCAGGATTTTTGACTAAGCTCGATTCATGTGTTTACAGTAATTATTGTTCATGTGTTTAACAACGCAAAGCCTTGACTCCTTTTGAATATGTCCGTGGTGAGGAAGAAAAGATTAAGCCAACAGCTAACCTGGTTTTCGCGTACTTTTCTCTTACTGCAATAATGAAATTTGTGAGTATATTTTCTTTGTGCAACATCGCATTAAAGTTAAAACTTGATTCCTTCCATGTCCACTTTGCATTAGTTATAAGAAAATCATACAACTAAGGTTGATACAAAAATGAGAGCAACCCCTGATGAAAAGGTACAACAGCCCCTAATGAAAAATGGGAGTAAAGTGGGGAGGGGGGCTATCCAAAAAATGGACAAATTCCTGTCAAGTTTAAATCTCATGTGATCTTGGCAACCTGCACCTTCTGGGTAGTTTCTTATCCAGACGAGAGCTTGAAGGATTCTCCTACTGGTACACAGCTACTGAAAAACAACTTTTGGGTTCTCAGTTTTCAGAGGATTATTATGGCCACAGTAAATTGGGTACCTATTAGTTAACTTTCACATTGCTGTTTTGGGCTAGTATATAATTTATTAAACTGGTAAATTGTAGGGTCAGAAGAGCTTAGCCAATAACCTATTCTTCGACAGGCATCAACGCTTGGGCTCGTGCATATGCATGAGGGACCCCGTTACATGCTAAATTGTCTCCATGTTACATTGATTCCCATACAGTGTTACGTTTATCAGGAAAATTTGGTTTTATCAAATATGTTGATAAAGGTCGAATTAGCACCATGAATGATTTGGAAAGCTGACGTTGAGCCCTTCCTCAGAGCGAATTTTTAGTCAGCTGTCCCTGTTTGCACCATAAAAAAGAAGACCCACATGCATTTTGGCCTATTTTGCTAGATGCACCCCACAAGCAAAGGCTTTGTTAAATCTGCTTCAATGGCCAGTGCTTAATGGGAAACTGCCTTCCGGAAGTGCTTCTCTTGAGATAAAGCAACCAATCAAAAAGTTATATTTTGTTGTGTTATTTAAGCAATAGAGGACGTTTTCCATGTTTACATAGCCTCATCTAAACAGGCCTTCTGATATTACGCGATGGTGCGATTTCGCACAATCGACCTCAAATCGCATCCGATCGCACAATTCACGAAAAATCGCGTAAATCACAAAAGGACGCACAAAATTCATAAAACGAAAAATAAATCAACACGTTTCTTAGAAATTCCTGCATAAATACGCCATTTTTAAGATGATATATCTTGGAAAAAGGCTAAAAACCCTTCGTCACCTTCGATTTCGTGAACATTCGAAGTTCAAGGCGTTATTTTTCATGTCGAGGACCTGGTACGAGTCTCCTTCTATTGGTGCAACACCAACACGCCCTTATATACACACCACTGAAATGACACAGTTGCCTTCTCTAAGAGAAGAGATTTGTGAAAAATAAGCGACGTTGCAAGTTTTTCCGCAAAATGTAGTTTCTTTCGTTGAAAACTGATAAAAACTTACTCATAGATAAGTTTGTTGTAAAACGCTCGCTTTTTCTTCGACGAAGAAGGAAGTTCCCACCTTCCGCCCAATCTGACAGCTCACGATCGACCAAGAAAGTACCTCACAGGTACGCTCCACGTGGACGATGGACTGATGTTTTTCTCGTCGTGCAATATTAGGGCCTTTTATACGGGAGAAAATAAGCCGCGGCTTACTCTGACCACGGTGTGAAGGCCGCGGCTTATTTTCTCTCGTATAAATGGGGGTATGGCCCTATTGTGATTGACCATCTTCGGAAGTTCGTGGTTGACAAGCACCTTGATCATTCATTTGGCATGTTAGCTGCGTCCTTTCAACTTTTACAAACGTGGTGCACCGGTAGTGCAGAAGACCTCATTTTTTTTATTTATCCCAACTAATGGCGATCGAGATACATAATTACTGTTCCTTTGTGTTCAAATTGTCTTTAGGGCAGCAAAAAAGTGTTTTTCTTAACCTGAAACCTTATAAAACAAGCTTAAAATTGCTGAGAAAAAATTCGCATAATTTACATTATTTATCGCATAATTGGCCTTTCTAATCGCACAATCTGCCCTGAAAAAATCGCATAATTTGCATTTTTTAATCGCACCCTATCAGAAAGCCTGTCTAAACGCGAAGCACAGTAGGGAGAATTCTCAACATAGTTATGCAAACCCGAGACAGAGTCGAGGGTTTGCATAACATTCACGCCCATATTCCAACCAACCAATCAAAACGTGCTTCTGACAACACATAACCAATCCAAATTTGTGAGATGTCATAGCTGTGTTTACATACTCTCATCTAAACACAGCTATTCACCTTTATCACTCGGCGGCCATTTTGGAGTCCGTGGGGAATAAAGGCTTTGTCTTTGCATTGTCTTTGCCCGTCCAGCCTCACACTGAATGAGAGGTTCGACGGGCAAAATCTTTAGTTTGGACATTGAGTGATATGGGCCAATTGACCAATGGGAGTGTGTGTACTATCCTAATTATTTTATAATTTATAATGTGCAATGATATTCACATGCAAAGTACGGTGAATAATGATGTTATGATAACTCTCAGAACAACAGAATTATTTTCATTTCTATTTACTTTGGGTTGAGTTTGTTGGTTCTCTTCTCTACTCCAAAAGGTTTTTTCTCCGGGTACTCCGGCTTTACTCCCTCCACAAACAACATATTTGATTTGATTTGATTTGAGTTAATTTGATTAGTTTCCCCAATTAGTGC
This sequence comes from Montipora capitata, assembly GCA_949126865.1. Lineage (NCBI taxonomy): Eukaryota > Metazoa > Cnidaria > Anthozoa > Scleractinia > Acroporidae > Montipora > Montipora capitata. Next base: position 21,303,678 of record OX421452.1, read on the forward strand.
CCTGGTGCTAAATCCATTGACACTTAAATATATCAAGTTGTTGTTATTATGATTATTACAAGTTGGTAAAAAATTATACATAATTCCTAGGCAGCAGACAAAATTGGTACCATTAGGACCATTAGGCAGGCTTTTAGCTGCAAAACACATGAAAATAATTTATAACCAGTATATGTGATCATTTATTTTTAGTAATCTATGCTAATTTCAAGGTTGTTTACTTACGCATTATAATATTATTGTCTCTACTTCAATAGACCTTAGAACATTTCCCATGCGAAAGTATTATCACTCGGATGCATTAAACAACATTTAAATCAGTGCAACTTGATCCCTGTCGTCATCTCCTGTTAACGGATCTCCCTTTTAAAATTAAGTCCTCCCTCTCTCGTCTTAAAAATTGGATCGTGTATTTGAGGCATTTAACAGAGAAATGACAAGCACAGCTAGCTTCAAACCCTCATACTTCTTTTCTTTCAGTGTGATGTTGCTTAAATCTTACCCTGGGTTCCAGAGGCTATTTTTCGATACTGATGGTTCAATTCGGCGCTTTGCGCCTCGTTAACGCGGCTTCGCCGCGAACCATCAGTATCGATAAGAAAAAAATAGCCTCTAGAACCCAGGGTACTTAAATCAAGATTTCGCATTTCATGATTCAACACCTCGTGTCAAGGTTGGTCCGCCATTTTGAAAAAGAATCAAGACTGCACAGAACGACCGGAAGTACCAGCTCCAGATCGCTCCAGAGCTCTCGATCCGAGGCGCTGGCCAAGAGGATCGCAGCTCTGGGACGAGAATGCTCCGGCAAACACTTCACTGGGACAGAGCTGAAAAACGACTGCGCAAGTCACTGATCCGCGGCACGAAACGCAGGCTCAAGGGCGCGCTCATTCAAAAAGACTATTTGTTCAGCGGAAAATGACAGCCGTTGATTAAATCAAAAAAATAAGGTCGCTGTTTGAAAGATAAGGATTTTGTCACAATTTTTGACGAGTTTTGATGTTTTTCCAAAAATTGAAGTGGTGTACAAATTGTGTAAAAATTGTTTTCGCGCGGTAAATGCACCTTTCGTGTGACTATACTGTGAATGGAGGTAACGAGCGCTGCAATGCTTACTTTTTTGACAGTGTTGGCTTTTGTCACAAGTTTCTCGAGCGGTTTTTGCAAGTTGGTTGTTTTCTGGGAGGACCAGAAATTCCCTTTAACCCTGTTTTGGCGATGTTCGGCTGGTGGAATTGGTGAGAGCTTCGAACTTATCGGTGGAGACTAGTTCGCCGAGTGGTTGCGATACAGGACATGCGTACAATGCCTCTTTGTCGTGTTGGTAAAGAGACATTGAAAAACCTTATGACGTTCCAGATACTCTCTATAATACTCTGAACAACAAAGGAAGACAACTGGTGAATTATAGACCGGGTGGTGAATGGTGACACGCTTACAAAAGATATTTTGGCAAGCATGCTGAAAGCAATATTAAAATGGACTATGCAAAGATGCAAGAACTTAGGCAAATTGAGCTCCACGTTTCTCCAAATTTTAATACGAATTTATAATTATCATGAAAGCAAAATACATCTTTCGCTCTTTACACAGCATCTTTTGTTAAATTTATAGAAGAGCAATGAAAGCCGGCCCCAACAAAAACTGAGATAAATCGGTGAAAAGATAATACACTCTATGATACACAGAGAGCGGGCAAAAAAGTGCTTCATCCTGGAAAGCCCACTTAATGACATTAAACAGCTCAGAGAAAATTAATTTGCCCCTTGATTTGCTTGCCTTTTAAAATAAAAATTCATCAGATCCTAACCTGATCAAGAGACGTCATTAATGTTATTTTTCTTTCAGAAAGTAAATCCTTTTTTTCCATATTTAACAATTGACAAGAAACTACAAAAATTTTACAAGGATCAGTTCAGACAACACAGTGCATATTGCAAAACTGATCTAAACTTGAGACATTTCACACATGCATGCTACATTGTACTTGATGAGTTTGAACAAAATCTTTAGAGCATAGACAACTAGGAAACATCCCTGAAAGGGGCATTCCACAAAATTAATATTTTCAGCTGTATAGCAAGAAGTTCACTCTAGCATTATGTGCCGACTGGCGTAGGTGGTATTATCCTAAAAAGATGATTGTATATTAAGTAGATGGAATCCAGTCATCAGTATAATACACATATGCAAGGGCTATTCCATGTGGGTCCCAATGCTCAAGGAGATGTTTGTTTTTAATTTTAATTTTTTCTCTGACAACTTGTCATTGAATGTGTTTGGAGGTGTTCTGGGTTTCGACGTCACTACATGTATCTGAAGCATTACTGGGTTGGCAACTCATCAGATCAAAAGCATTCGCAAAGTTTGCGTGCAGGTGCAAACAACATGCATTTGTGATGTTTTTGCTTGAATATGTTGTCCCCATTTTGTTTTATAAGTACAACATTGAAAAAAGTGGCATCTTAAAGTTCTGTGCTGGTCCAAAAAGTTCATAACTGAAAAAAGGTTAAGGACTGGTATTCAGTTCTAAGAAGAAACTGAAAAGTATGACAATGTGAAGAGTACTAAAGAAACTGCTTAAAACTCAACAGCATTGTCTGGATTTCTCAGTGACTTTATCCAGTCTTTTGTTCCACACTACCAACATGGACAAAGTGAACTCAATAAGATTATTGTGGTTTATTGCTGAGAAAAAAAGGCTGAATTTCTTCTCGCTCCTTTTAGAGCTAATGTTTCACAAAACTGCCGCAAATAATACCAGGTGGATCCATCTCCCTAAGGACAAAAAACGAAAATGAATGTTATTGTCCATGAGATGCATATTACAATGCTATAATCTACAATATCATAATGATATTATTATTTTCCTAGACACAGGAAACTGCACATATCAGTTTTTATGGGGGCTGTGAAAATTAGTACAAAAAGTCATTCTTATTACACAACCAAGACAAAGAAAACATGATGAGCTAACCATATAAACATACTATAAACCACACATAAACCAATGACCCTTAACTGTTTGCCTTAACACATGTTCTTAAATTTGAGTCTAACCATAATTTTGCCTTGGACGTTGGGTTGAACATAGATTTGCAAATAATGGCCAGTCAAGGGGGAAAGAAAAATACCATCTTCCAAGTTTTGACATAGATGTTGACACCAAGTGTGTTGCATTATTACAATAATGATAGATCATGACTATTTGGCGATTGTGGAAGCTAGACTACAATTAAGTCACTCGGGTGCCACTTTGAAGCAGTATTTCCCCGTCAATAATCCTAGGATTAACAGGAAGCAGGGCCTGGACTTATGGCAATACACAATGTTATTGATCACACTACTGTGCAACTAGAACTTCTTCTGAGTGTAATCTCAGAGGCAAGTCTTGCAACCAATTTACCTTTTCATTGAAGAAATGCCGAGACAGGGACAAAGAACTTCAATATTTACTACGTAGTCCTGGCCAGTACTTGTGTTCATTCCAACTTCACAAGTTGACAAGGTGTTTTCTTTTAGACAGCTGCCCTTATGGGGGCAGTCAGGAGGTTAAGTGGCTATTGCAGAGTGGCAGCACTCTAAATGAACTGCTGCCTTGGTTCAAGGAGAAGGTTGACAACTTTCAAATAATGCTCTTAGAACATGTTGCGTTTAATTAACACATTGTAAAATGTATGATTGATTGTAAAGATGATTTCAGAAAACCCTGCCCAAATTATCTTGTTGATGAAAACTGTAGAGATTGCATGGGCAATACCCTAGTGTGCAAACTGAACCAAACGTTGTGAACACTTCATGCTTCAAAAACAAATATGGAACACTCACCGTAGCCTCGGTTAGTTTCTGCAGCGCATATTCCCAAACAAAGTTAACTGGGTTTGGATCTCAAGGCCCAAAAATTCCACACAAATATATTACACAGATCTGATGTGTCTCCTTAAATTAAATCACCACGATCTCACTTCCAAAATTCACACCGTCAAGAGTTATAAAGTGACACAGGCAGAAGACGAGATCAAACGATCGAAATGGACACTTCGCGTCTCATGCCATTCTCGTTCCCAGAGCTGCGATCCTCTTGGCCAGCGCCTCGGATCGAGAGCAGGTCAGCAGGTTCCAATTTAACAGTCCGCGATTCACGGACTTTCGATCGTTCTGCGCAGTCTCGATTTTTTTTCAAAATGGCGGACCAAGCCAAATCTCTTACACGAGGCGTTGAGTCATGGAATGGAAATTCTATATTTAAGAGACATCACATTGAAAGGAAAGAAGTACGAGGGTTTGAAGCTATCTGTGCTTGTCATTTCGCCGTTAAATACCTCAAATACACGATCAAATTTTGAAGATGAGAGATGGAGGACTGAATTTTAAAAGAGGGTTCGGTTGACAGGAGCTGACGACAGGGATCAAGTTGCACTGAATTAAATGCTGTTAAATACATCCGAGTGATAATACTTTCGCATGTTAAATGTTCTAAGCTCTATTGAAGTAGAGACAATAATATTATAATGCGTAAGTAAACAACCTTGAAATTAGCATTTATTACTAAAAATAAATGATCACATATACTGATAATAAATTATTTTCTTATGTTTTGCAGCTAAAAGCCTACCTAATGGTCCTAAATGGTACCAATTTAGTCTGTTGCCTAGGAATTATGTATACTTCTTTTATCAACTTGTAATAATCATGATAACAACTACTTTATTTAAGTGTCCATGGATTTAGCACTAGAGAACTAATTGGGGAAACCAATGAAATTAACTCAAATCAAATATGTTTTTTGTGGATGTGGTAAGACCGGAGTACACGGAGAAAAACCTTTCGCAATAGAGAAGAGAACCAACAAACTCAACCCACATATGACGCTGAGTTTGGGAATTTAATCCAGACCACATTGGTGGGAGACGAGTGCTCTTACCACTGCACAACCCCTGCTCCCTGACTGACTGGATCAAATCTGTATATTTGTACCCAGTAGTCAATTTACTCTGTAACTGTTGAACTTCAAAGTTTAATTTCAGTTAAAATGAATCCAACCTAAATAATTTTTGTTTGATTCCCAATAATTTCCTTTGTATTTTAAACCTACTGATGATAAATGATGTTGGGGGACAAATCTTGATCAAAATGTAACTACATGCAGGATGAAGTCATTTAAGTTGCCTGAATTTCACATAAATATTAATGTGTTTACATATTTTTTGAAAATATATATCATTGGACACCTTGTTCTTACATCTTGGCACTAGCAAAACTGAGGAACTATATCACTCTTTTTGCACAGCTTCTTGCACTGGTCGTTGATATCCTTAAGGGTAACTGCCTTAATTGCATCTCCAAAAACCTTGTCTTCCATCACAATATTTCAAAATCTGTGGAGGTTTTGCTCCACTATTCATCATTGTTGACAGTTGTTTGATATATTCACTGTTTTATTCAGTTAACAAATGATACAAAATACCATTAATATTTTTAATGTGAATTTTAACAATGATTGATCACAAATAAATTATTATTCATGGTCTTCATCTTTAGTTTGTTGGTTTGAGCAAATTATTGAAAGTAATAAGATAAATGACTAACTTTGTTGTTCTAAGAGTTATCATAATTTTATTATTATTGCCAATAACAGGCACACTGTATTTTGCGTGTGAATATCATTGCACATTCTAAATTATAAAATAATTAGGATAGTACACGCACTCCCATTAATATCGGTCAATAGCTGTGTTTAGATGAGAGTATGTAAACACAGCTGTGAAATCACACGAATTTTGATTGGTTATGTGTTGTCAGACGCACATTTTGATTGGCTGGTTGGAAATATGGGTGTGTATGTTATGCAAACCCTCGACTGTGTCTTGGGTTTGCATAACTGTCAAGAATTCTCCCAACTGCGCTTGGCATTTAGATGAGGCTATGGAAACATGGACAACGTCCTCTATTGCTTAAATAACACAACAAAATATAACTTTTTGATCGGTTGCTTTATCTCAAGATAAGCACTTCCGGAAGGCAGTTTTCTATTAAGCAATGGCCATTGAAGCAGATTCAACCAAGCCTTTGCCTGTTGGGTGCATCTGGCAAAATAGTCCAAAATGCATGTGGGGCTTCTTTTTTATGGTGCAAACAGGGACAGTCTGAATTATGTTGATGTCTTTTTAGCTGACTAAACATTCGCTCTGACAATGGGCTAACACTCAAAACGTCAGCTTTCCAAATCATTCATGGTGGTAATTCCACCTTTATCAAAATATGTCATAAAACCAAATTTTCCTGTTAACCGTGACACTGTATGCAATCAATGTAACTTGGAGACAATTTAGCATGTAACGGGGTCCCTCATGCATGAGCCCAAGTGTTGACGCCTGTCAGAGAATAGGTTATTGGCTAAGCTCTTCTGACCCTACAATTTACCAGTTTAATAAATTATATACTAGCCCAAAACAGCGATGTGAAAGTTAACCAACAGGTACTCAGTTTACTGTGGCCATAATAATCCTCTGAAAATGAGAACCCAAAAGTTGTTTTTCAGTAGCTGTGTACCAGCAGGAGAATCCTTCAAGCTCTCCTCTGGGTAAGAAACTATCCAGAAGATGCAGGTTGTCAAGATCACTTGAGATTGAACTTGACAGGAATTTATCCATTTTTTGGATAGCCCCCCTCCTCACTTTATCCCCATTTTTCAGCAGGGGCTGTACTCCCTTTTCATCAGGGGTTGCTCTCAACTGAAGCCTTTTGTATCAACCTTAGTTGTATGATTTTCTTATAACTAATGCAAACTGGACATGGAAGGAATCAAGTTCCAACTTTAATGCGATATTACACAAAGAAAATATACTTACAAATTTCATTATTGCAATAAGAGAATGTAACAAAAAAGTACGTGATAACCGGGATAGCTGTTGGCTTAATCTTTTCTTCCTCACCACGGACAAATTCAAAAGGAGTCAAGGCTTTGCGTTGTTAATGAACAATAATTACACCGTAAACACATGAATCGATCAATGCAAGTCAAAAATCCTGCGTAACATATAACCAGCTGACCTTACTCCTTTTTTTCTCGCGTCCCACACCTGGTGAAGGACGGGCTCTGCTGCACAGACTTCCTTCTTTTAGATCGGATAACCGACTCGTGCTGAGCTTTCGAATGAACTACCGTCTTTATAAATTCCTGCAATGTCGTGACCGTCACGTAGCAAGATCTACATATTCGCCATGGTAATAAACCATCGTCGACAGAAATTTTCAAACCAGAAAACTCTTCTCAACCCCGTACGATTCCTTCCCTAATTGTCTTTTCACCAAATAAATCCAAAGGATGGTTGTTACTAATAATATATCTGTTGCAAGTACGGCAAACAGA
>OX421452.1:21313549-21316049 GCA_949126865.1 Montipora capitata
ATCTTTGCAGAATATATTCTGGCTTGGCACGTGATGAACTGAAGACACTAAAATCATGTGTACTGGTTGATGAATTCGAAAGAAGTTTAAAAAGCACTTTAACATTTGTTTCCTTCTCGATCATTGAATTTCTTAATTTCACCACATGTAATCACGTTTTCCACGAAGTGCGCTTTCAGTGGTTAAAGATCTACCTGAAATTGTCTTAAATATCGCGCTAAAATGATCGTTAGCCCACATCGAATTGTAGCTCGTCTTTCCCAAAACCGAATAAAGTAAAATAAACGTAAATCGTAGTTGGAGCCGAGGAAACAGAAATAGTTTACGGGGTAATGCCTTTATTTACTTTTTACTCACCTTACCACAATGAAAATAAGCAAGCAATTTTACTCAAACTGGATCCCCTTTTTTGCGTTTACTACCGCAAAGGTCTTCAGTCATACGTGGTGAGTTATTTAGGTAATGATTCATCCACCAAAAAAAGATTCCCAGCAATATTTCATTCACAAACTCACGCACAGTTCGTTGCGTAGTGTGTTGAGAGTTGATTGATCGAGCACTACATCGCAGGACCGGAAAGAGACCGGAAGGACACCGCGGCAAAATGAGTGCGCAGGCTTGACCCACGCGCGAATCGTTTCCACGCGCGAGGGACTGGTACCAATTAAATTTGCAATACTAACAACAGCGCGGCAAAATGGCGGCAATTTAAATTCTGTGTGTTTGTTTTCATTTTGCGATGATAAGGACAACACTACTTTGATAAGGTTTAAATTTTGAGGAGAGCTTCCTGAAAGACTAATCTTCCATGTGTCTTTTCAAACCAAAAAACTATAGTTCAAACCAGGAGAATTTTACCTTGCATTCGAGCGCTAGAGCAAAAGCACGAATTTCGTAATGTTATTAGTCGCGATGGTCTCTGCGTTGGTAAACCTCTGGGGGGAAAACTGTGCACTGAGAAGGAAAACGCCGGGTAAACATCTTTGCAAGGGCAGAATGATAATTCCTTCTGCGAAGATGGCTTATGTTGCTCCTGTTGAATGAGGAAATCGTCTGTTTGTTTCATTGGAATCATTTGAAAGTGAGAAATAAGCTTAAGTTCTTTTCATGCCCGCATCCCACTCATTCGGCAACTTGGATAAGTCACTTACCTGCCCTCCATTCTCATATTTTACAACACTAGTTATTTTTACAAGAGCGAGGCAATAAAATAAAGAAAATAAGTCTTAATTTTAAGAGAGGATCGCAAAAAAGTTTTGAAACTAAGTATAAATTTGATTCCAATGCTACTTGATGTTTCCCTTTTACTTGGAGTTTGGTAGTGGTCCATCGTTGAAAATATTTTTTCAGTATTTTTCCTGCAGCTGGCTGGTAACTGTAATTTTTTTCTCCAGCTTTGTCGATCACCTTGTAGAGCCTTGCTGGGATGAGGGTGGGGAGACATGAGAATCACGATAATGAAACCATTCACCTGCATGTGTTTGGAAAATACTGATTTCACTTTTGCATGCATTGCACCAGCAAAAATCCTGCCTAAATTTTGCACTGTGTGTAAAGATACTGAGAAAGGAATGTAATCATACATCCAGCAAGACAAAAGGCATTCTGCTTCATACTCTAACATTTTATTGTGCACAACTGATCCAGTTTCACTACCCAATGATAGACCCACAATGGCTCTATCTGGACCCACAATGACTCTATCTGATTCCTTTTCAACAACAACAACCACAACAACTACTATGGTATGTGTTACCACAAAACACAATATACAGTAACTCAAATATCTCTCTAATTTTATTGTTGTAAGTACCGTATATTCATTATTAAGACTATTACAAGTAGGAGCATTCTCAGAAGTTAATATCCAAACCCATGCTCAGCAAGAGAAAGACTAGAATAACATACAGCTGTATTAATGAAAGTAAGACAGTTTACTTGAATTAAAAAACCAAATTATATTTGCTTGTTCAAACATTGACTTAGAAGGTGTGGCAAGTAAATAATTATCGTCCCTTTTCTAGACAATTTTGAAGAGCTGTTTGGAAACCATCTTGTATTAATCACTGACATGCTCACATCTGTGATGTTTAATTTGCAGTAATACTGTTGTCATCATGCAGGATCTCATGCAGGAAAAAATGAGAGATGAATAACAACCATGGCTTTTTTCATCACAAAACCAATAAAATATTTAACGCTGAGCTCCTCATCACAATCTCTGAAAACAATCTGGAATGTTGCTTGCCATGCATGGTTTGACCAGATCAGCACACACACACCAGGAAGAGTTTTAGACTTAAGGACGTTCGCGCCAATTGTTTCTGCGCATCCTTACTGCGCACGCAAATGCACACGCCACGTCATACACGAGCGCGCGCGCTAAGTAATAAAATGAGAAATGATAGGGCAAAAGGCCATTGCTATAGCTTTGCCTGGATTTGACGGTCTTGGACGTTCGGTGACCCCTATTTTTCTTTCCAGAAACGGATTTTATTTA
>OX421452.1:21341049-21348549 GCA_949126865.1 Montipora capitata
TGGCAACATCACAACTACTTCATGCAATGTAATAAGTTTCCCCTAATCAGTTCGATGACAGCTAAACAACAGAAAGGCCGATTGGTCAATTTCCCCGACACTCTCCCCCCTTTGACTCGTGTACGAGTCAAGCATTTGTTTTGATTTCCATCGAGAATCTAAAGCAGCAGATCTGCTTGGTCTAAGTGACGTAGCTTGAACCCTTTTTGGCCCCCTCTGGCTTCCTCTAGAGGGTACAATTTTTGAATGGGTCTGGTTATACGTGACGGTTTTCCCTTGGCGACAACTCTTACGTTAGCTCCCCTAACAATGTAATCTTTGCCGGTGACAAGATTCTCCATGCACTACCGCTACTCTCCACTTTCTTCTCTTTTTGTTTTCCTCAAATACTGTCACTCAAAAACTCATCCCCCTCCTGAATTTGCCAACCTGATCTACCTGCCTTCACGTGATGAAACTCTCTGAGGTTCACCAGATACTCATTCTTCCACCTCTTCCAAAAGTTGGCAAATTTCACTGTTACATGTATGTACCTGAACCTCTTAGAGCAACTACTCTCGTTCTCCTCTGGTTCCTCAGCTAACTCATCTGGTAAAGTCGTAATCCTTTTGCCAAACATCATATGGGAGGGCGTCAAAACCTCACTCCTGCCTCATCATACTCGTACGTGGACGCGAATTGAGCGTTCACTCTACCTCTACCAACACTGTTAGTAACTCATCGAATGCTAGTCTTGCATTGCCTGACACTTTCCTAAGGTACGCTTTGACACTTCCCACCATTCTTTCGAAGAGCCCTCCCCACCAAGGGTGCTCTCTCTAAATTGATCCTCCACTCAATTTTCTTCATGTTTAACTCAACTCAAATTAAAACGTTAATGAAAAATATTACAATATTGTTTTTTTTTTAACTAAAACTATATGAATTTAAAACGCAATAAAGTGTAAATAAAAATTAAGTGGTGATTGTTCTTATGCAACATTGAAACAGAATTAAAAACCAAACAAGGAAATTATCAAACAAACAAATTCAAAATCGAAATGAAAATCATTTAAATTTGCTATGATAACGCTGGGCCAAATTCGTGACTTCCAAAATAACACAAAATTGAAATGTTGCAACCAGCCCACTGCTATCATAGCCCGCGATTCGTATCAACTGGTCAGTGGACTCCTCAAGTTGCCGTGCCTTTTCAAACTTTCTCACTCTTTGCATCTTTGGTCGTGTTCTATTGGGATCAACAGTTTTTAGTTGGTTGAGTTGATTGGGTTTTTTAGTGTTCTATTCGGAAAAAAAATTACGATTTCGGTTGGTTTGGTTGATCAACTTTTTCAACCGACATCAAACTAGCTTGAAACGGTTGAAAAAGCATTGGCAGCAACCGCTGTCGCTTACGCGGGCCATTTAAAGTCGGCCGAGGAATCCTACGGTGTTGCTTTCCCTCAACTTGTCAACGCTGAGAAGTCTGGTAATTACTATTCCCAGGAGTTACCGCGTTTCAACCGAAAACGGTTGGAAAAGTGTTCTATTGGGAAACCTCAACCGCTTCAACCTAAACTGGTCGCGGTTGAAACGGTTGATCCCAATAAAACACGACCTTTGTGTGTACGAATAAACCGCACCATAAATACCCCGCTATTTTGTGCTTTTACCGGCCTGTTCCGGCGACCCATGGCCATGGCTAAAAATATGAATAACGAGAGGAAACCAGATTGGGACGAGCTGAAGAAGGTCGTTGCTGAAAAGCGTACAAAAGCTCAGAAAGATAATTGAAAGGCCAAGGCAAGCGCTCCTCATCAAATCATTGTACAAAGATTGGCGTCGGAGCCAGATAACAAGTTTTGAGCTGGTGCGTATCGAGAAAAGGGCGTTATCGATAATTTTGCCCCGCACGGGCTACACAAGTGCTTGCGGCTTGTTGGGCATAACGCTTATTACCGAACACCACAGTCTTTTGTGCAGTAAGTTATTTGACCAGATTTGCTCTGATACTGGTCACAAATTAATAAATAGCTTGCTGCCTCCTAGGAATGAACCCAAATATGATCTGAGAAGCCATCGCCCTTTTGCCATCCCACATTTGAAAACAAATCGAACCAAAGACACGTTCATCTTTGCCATGGCTCGCAAATGTAATAATTAGATTGGTTTCAAACGATATTTTTTATGACTACCGCCATCAATGAATTCAGATTTAGGTTTTTTATCAAATTTTTATTAATATTTAATATCCATTTACTTGTACATATATTTAAGATTCATCTAGTTTCTAATATAGAAAATTATATATTCTATGATCTAGGTTACAGTATTATATTATACAAAATTCATGTAAATAGTTCTTAATTTTTCCAATTGTTTTTAAGACTTGTAAAAAATTACTTAATTCAGCTTTTGTGGCTGCAAAGTGATTTTTAAATAAACTATCTATCTATCTATCTATCTATCTATCTATCTATCTATCTTTTACGCTTCCTCAGTTTTGGCTTATAATTTACGACCTCCGCTCGATCTTAGAATCATATTTTATGACCCTCCCCTTATTATGATTATCTACCTCCTGGTAGAATTTTTTGGATCGTTACCGGAACTTCGCCTGAAACAAGGCTCAAGTTAATGCTCATTGGTAAACTCATACCCACTCAGTACACAGAAATATGAATAAGTTTTTTTTTTTTTGAAAAGTCCAGGGGTCGGAATTTCAGTATTGGAGATTTGTAAATAATGCCAAAAAATGTATCTCGCAGGTTGTGGGCTTTCTCGTTTCATTGAATAATTTCCATGGGTAATCAAATGGCGGCGAGCCTTAAGGCTCGGGGAATTATTTGATTTTGGACAAAACGCGCGTGAAATTATTCCCGAATTTCACGAGTATGCTATTTGATGAGCTATTAATATCATGGGTGACAAATTACATTCATAAGACGCGGGTAGTTTCAAACGTGGACGCCATTTTGGCACTGTAGGAGAAGTTGCCACGGCAACATTGTGATTTTACATTAAGGCTGAAATTTCGCGCCAAAATTAAGGAGTAGTTTGTCATAATAATAATAATTTAATTTATTCCCGTGAGCATGAACTTTACTGTCTTATCAATTGAAGCTATGATTCTCGCAGTTATCAACGCAATTTTAGCAAATGTTATTGTCTTAATGACAAATCATTTTGAACTTCTGATTACCTGGCCTTGATTTCTGGTCATGATCTATCGCGGCTGCAATCGCTTCTCTTTTTTTGTCTCTCCCATATACTTGGTATCAGTTTCTTGTTCTTCTTATCTTAACAATTTGAAAACTTTCTGCAACTGAGAGCTTCGAGATAGAAAAAAACAAACTGAAACGTTCTTGTTTTTTTGTTGTTGTTTCTTTTTCAGCTCTTGTAATTCGAGTGCGGTCCTTGCTTCGAAATAGAGGAGAGAACGAAAAAAGTCAACTCAGAATTTTAAGCGGACCGAGGTGTTGTCGGTCACTGGTGGGTGGGAAGCTGTTGCTGTAACCACGCATGCGCCAATTCTGCAACTTAAAAGCACTATCGCAAAAGTTTGCTTCCCTCGCAGGCCTTCGTTTGGCTCCCTGCACAAGCAAAGATTGCTTGACGAGCTAAAAGAATTTCCTGCGAAGAAGCTTTTAGTCAATAGTTTAGTATATTTTTCCAGAAGATATATAATCTCACATTGTTTTAACGAATAGACCTTTTTTGATTGTACATTTTGTTTACCCAATACGGATCATGTGATAATACTCAGGAGGTTTGGTCCTTTGTTTTGTTCATTAAAAAGAGTGCATGCAAGCATGAATATGTCTGTATGCACTCTTTTAATTGAACAAAACAAAGGACCAAACCTCCTGAGTATTATCACATGATCTGTGTTGGGAAAGCAAAATGTACAAGCGAAAAAGGTCTATTCTCTTTTTCTTGGGCACTTGCAGGAAAAATTCGACATTCAGGATGGACAGTTTCAGAGAGATGTCCACTATTCTGTGGAGGAAAGATTAGGAAGTGGATCATTTGGAGTTTGCTACAAAGCAACTTCGAAGTGCCGTTCAATCACCTTTTGCATTAAAATGGTAAGCCGGCCAAACGATGTCTTAAACTTCAGCTTTAGAATGTTGCGATGGTAATATTCGTTTGTGTACCAAATTTAAATGCTCTTTCAATGAAGAAGTTTACTGTAAGTCGGCTTGAAAAGAAGAAGGAGTGCTAGTATTGAGTTTACAATGCGTCATCAAACACCTCGTAGATTGACTGTCAAGGGCGTTCAAAGATGGGTGTTTATCCATTGAATGTCCGGCGGTACGCCTTGCTGCTGAAGCCTAACAAGGCTGAAACACTTGACTTTCGCTGCCAATGCTCAGGTCATAAAATTGTGCGGAGCGACGATGTGATGCAAAAGTTTAATGTTTCACTTTCTCACTGACGCGGCATCACAGTTTCTTTAGAAACTAAGCTTTCATTCGGAAGGGAGAAATGCATGCCCCATGAGTGTTTCATGACCGAGTCAAAAGGATGCGTGGGTAGATTCCTGATGTGACGTAATAAACTGATTTACTTGGTATTATGGCTCCCGCCCCAGCACAAAATCAAGGGAGAGGTCCTGGGGAAGGAGGTTGAAAACATGCATGCCAAGTAGCTTGTGACGTCAAATCAGAAATCGACCCCTGCCCCTTGTGACTCGGTCAAGAAACAAGTTATGTGTTTAGTTTAGTTTTTTTTAAAGTGCCCCTAACCCTTCAACTTTTTTTTTTGGGTAGATTTTCATATCTTTCAAGAACGCATTTTCGGAAAAATGTTTTAAGAATATTGAATCCTGATGATTTTTACGAGCGCCTGAAGTTAGTAAAATTTTTAATTGAGCTACAAGCCCCGCTGGACAATTTATTGGCTCGTGGGCTCATTAGCAACAGGCCAATGAGAAGCGTCCGATATTTGACACTTAGCTGTGACGTAAGAAAAGGACATTCCAACAACTCAAAGCTTGCACGATGTCGTTTTCTTACGTCACGCTCAATATATGGACACATTTGGCCGAGTGGGAGACTAATGCAAACGATAGGTAAAAAAACTTCACTTTTAGCGCTCGTAAAAAAATCAGGACTCAATATATTTTAAAAGGTTTTCTGAAAATGAGTTCTTGAAAGATATGAAAATCTATCCCCCCCCTCCCCCCCCCCCAAAAAAAAACAAATTGAACGGTTAGGGGCTTTATAAGTTTTGAAGCTTGCAAAAGACAAAGACGGTGTAAGGAGTTTCCAAAATTAACAAGGGTTAATTATTTAACAAAAACACACTTGTAGTAACGTGTTATTATAAATCAGTTCTATGTGCTGTTGTTGTTGCGAGAGGCTACAGCACGCTGATGATTTGTAATGGAAATAATAATAATAAGTGGAATCTAATTCGGTCTGTAATCATGCGAATGATTAACAAAATCCGCGACGGTCCAATTTGTTAATCAAGAGTATGATTACGGACAGAATTGGACGACATGAAGTCCTGTTAGCAATTAATCATAAATATTACATTTTCCAGAGATCTTAGAAAGGACAAAAAGATGGTGAAAGGCGTAATTTTTCTTATGATTTTATGATTTTGTTTAAAATTTCGCTTGTCGAGACTTAGTTGTCGATCCTATGGTGATTATATTGAAGTTTGTGACTGGTTCATTTAAAATGCAGTTTTAATTGTGATTGGTATATCCACAGGTAACCCAGGCTCACTGTGTGTGCCACATAGGTAAATATAGAGAACATATGAGGCGAAGTTTACGTCTGGAAATTTGCAAGAAAATGGAAATAAAAATCGATGAAACTTTCCATGTGGTGAGCTGTTGTTGTCTTTAATACGTACACGAAGTTTCGGGGAAAATGGTCCCCGTTCACCTTCCTTCATAGTATAGTGACAAGGTAGGAGACGGAAGCCAGCGTAGGGACTCCGATCGACCCAAAGCAAGCACGATTTTTTTCATGAAAATCGAATCTAGTCGCTAAATAAACACGCCAGGCTCGTGGAACATGAATTTCTCTAAACCATGAATCCACTGAAGCATCTCCAGGTAGCAACGCGAAGCCACCAGACTCCGTAGAACTTGTAAGTTAACCTGCTAAAATGGCGGCCAGAAACCGTTGTCCTCGCAAAGTGTCCAATTCAATTGTTTTGGGTCGATTGGAGTCCCTACGCTGGCTTCCGTCTCCTACCTTGTCACTATACTATGAAAGAAGGTGAACGGGGACTATTTTTCCCGAAACTTCGTGTATGTATTAAAGACAACAACAGCTCACCACATGGTAAGTTTCATCGATTTTTATTTCCATTTTCTTGCAAATTTCCAGACCTAAACTTCGCCTCATATGTTCTCTATATTTACCTATGTGGTACACACAGTGAGCCTGGGTTACCTGTGGTATATCTAACTGTCCGATTACATGATAAGAAGCCAATTAGTAGGAAATACGTGGCATTTTAAACCAATCACATTCAAGGAAAGTCTAATATCTGCAAGGAAGGAAGTAGCCTTACCTGAACCTCCTTTAATTTCTCTTGGCTTACTTTATTTAATCCTTAATTTTTTTTTCTTTGCTTTCTCACCTCCATTTTAGTGTGAGTATAAAATGGGAGAAATTTTAGCCTTGTATCTGGCTAAAAAAGACAATGTCAAAGAGATTGTCGATTTCTACGGAGCAAAGCTTGTAGGTAGAAACGCATACATATGTATGGAATTAATGACAGGTGAGAGAAAAAAAACAAGTTTACCAGTCCTTAAAAAGTAGAATCAAGCTGAGTTCGGTCAAGCAAGCATCCAATAAAATACATGGCATCAGTGGCGTCGGAATTTCTTACTCCGACGCCATCTTGGATGCTTGATTGACCGAGCTCAGCTTGATTCTCCCGATGGCCGCACACAGTCAGGAATTTGCATCACGAGTCCAAAAATATCAAACATGTTTGTTTTTATCCTCACGGCCTCGTGTGGCCAAACGTTCCCTGCACACGTGAGGAAACAGCTGAGTAAACCGCCTTGCGAGGCAGTTTGCTCAGCTCTTTCCTCACTGTGTGAGACGGGCTTAGGGACCGTTCATTTTTTATGAGAGAGGGGGGGCTGGTGGGATTTGGGGGGGGGGCACTAGGAAAAAAATGGCTTGAAAGGGGGGGGGGGGGGGCAGCCGAAAAATAAGATTAAAAATAGGATAAGAGATGTTAACAAATTGAAGAAAAATTGTGCTCTTTTATTTATACCAAACATGCCAAAACAGTTCCAGGGTAACAAGAAAACCTCTCAACAGCTTTTTTATTTTGACAGTGAACGTACCATAGTAACAGTCTTGAAAAGTAACAACTTTCTTTTCATTCATAAAAATGTTGTTGTCAAGCGCATTTAAAATTTAAGACCAATAATTTGAGTTCTGAGTTGGAACTGACCTCGTTACCAGGGCTTTTCTCTGAGAAATTTAATGGAAGGGGCATGAAACTACTACGAAGTGTCTCCTTCCTCACTTTCGACGT
>OX421452.1:21363549-21373549 GCA_949126865.1 Montipora capitata
CCCATATTTTGTTCTTCTTTCGGAAGGAAACACCTCATAATCGGGCAGATTTGGGTTGATTTTGTTTTGATCTGTGATTATTGTACTAGGCAGTCCCGTGGGAGAAGGCACTCGACCCCTCTCGGTTGTAACTGGCTTATGCAATTCCGAGTTAACGGAATTAGCATTTTCAAACTGCTGTTGTGGGTTATTGTTTTGAATGTTTCGCAAGTCATCTTGAATATTTTCCTCGGGCGCCTTCTCTTCTATATCATCCGACTCAATTTCTAACCTGTTTCCACTCTCGAATAAAGTGCTAGTATTTCGTGTATAGCTCAGCTCTTGCTCCATTTTCTACAATCTCGATGCTTGATCCCGTAAATTCTGGCTTTTTAGCCCCAAGTATCCGTAACCCTAATACTCCCATAAATCCGTCATTACTTCGATATAACCCTTCTTCATCCCGGTAGCGTTGCGTGGAGGGTCTGCAGACGATATCAGATCCTCTCTTTTCTCTTGCATCCCAGAAGATCACTATTCATACGCTCTGTCCATTTTACGTTGGCCTGTTTCCTCAACGTATCTTGCAATGTTCCTGTTTACAACCAGCTCGCTATCATCGATGTTGGTTATACGGTTTTATAATAATAATGATAATAAACAAACATTATTTTGGCGTTATCGAAGGCGACCTATATTTTGTAGCGGCAGTTTGTGATAAAGAGACGAAAGAAAGGTTAATAACCATCCCATTAACTTTCCTTTTTTTTCTTTTTTTTTTTTTAAGATTGACAAGAGTTAAAACAAAACGTAGCAGAACTTTTACACCACTGTTTAGAATTATCGCCCACTTGCTACTTATGTTATGTTATTAAGGAAAAAGCTGACAGCAAGGTGGTCAGTATATATAACACCTCCCCTGAGGTGTGGCTCATATGTACAACGTCATTACCGGAGGAGGTATAAGGCGACCATGGACAGCCGTTTCGGTCTTGTTTGACCCTATTTTCATGGCATAACCGATACCTGAGAGAAGAAGTTTAGCCAACCCTTAAAGCGGCAGCGCCACACCACAAATGTGGTAGCTGAAGTTAGGGACTGGAAAAAACAGTCCTTACACGGCAATGCGCATGGGGAGGTGGATCCAATAATGGGATCAGGGTGCCACGTAAATTTAATATGTTAAACCGCTGTTAGACGTTGAGACTTTTAGCTGAAACGTACGTGCAACGGCTTTGCCAAACAACTTTCAGCAGCGTTGCACCGTGTTACACAGACAGTCGAAAGTTGTCCGGGAACGTTGAAACTGGTCTCAAAATGTTGTTTTCAACCACCATTTTACTTTGGACGCTTGCAATGAATCATGGCCGACTTAATTGTTCTGTTTTCTGATTGCCTTACGCTGTGTAGCATAACAAGACTGAGGGAATTTCTTGTTTTTATCACCACTGCGATCGTTTCCACGGTTGCAGAAATAGAAAGCGGTTCTATTTTTCATGAAACTTGTCTCTCAACAGAAGTTTAAAAAAGTCTCACGTTTCCGATCATGCTAAACTGTGTAACGCCTGCTGAAACCTGTTTTGCAGCGCCGTTGCACATACGTCTCCTAAAAGTTTCAAAGTGTAACAGCAGCTTTAGAAGCGACTTAAGGGTTCGCAAGAGTCGACTCACTTAGCAAAATAATATATTAAGTTGTTTACGTTGTTTTTATGACCTGTATGCTTACTTAGGCACTTAACCTACTGTACGAAATATTACCAGCGCCTTACTCTTGAAAGCTGGTCTACAAACTTAGAACAAACTACATTAAACCGTTGCCAACCTCTACCTGCGCCTTACAAACGATTACTTGACAGCCTTACAACCTTGCTGCGACCTTCACCGGACAGAAATGCACCAATCATCACTCACCATCCTCACTACCAATCACATTACTCTTCCAACTACCAATCACATTAAAGACCAGAGCATTACTACATTGAATTTCGTTTGAATTTTCAACCGTCACTTGACTCTGAAGATGACTTCCGCTCATGATCGGGATATTGACACGAAAGTCAATGCCAACAGTCTTTCTCAGGACTACTCTCACCCGGACGATCAAATTCCATCGAGGTAACAAATAAACAACAAAAATACAAAACAACGAAAGAAAGTATCTATATCTAAATCTGTTGGGGCATCTGTGGCCTGATATCACGGGAGCGTTGTACTATGACGATACATCCGAGCTTACAGGCGAATGTCGTTCGGAGAATTGCACCGCGAAAGGAAATACCCAAGAGCATATGTCACAGATTCCTTTCTGGTCACCGCGCTCGGTAGCGGTGCATTACTTGCGGTGTCTGTTCTATAGTATGACCATTTTTCTCAGTATCCATGTGGTAAGTAAACTACATGTGAGCATGCGTCAACATTGGCGCATACACGCTTGTAAAATACACAAGGTTGCTAGTTATAATATATTCCTCTCAATGTTACAGTAGTGGGAGTCATCTCTCTTTCGCATCATTGTTCATACTGTTGCGACTTAACGAATTTATCTCGCTGAAATTCCAATGCGTACTTGGACATCTTTATTACATAATGTCTCACATAAACACTTACTTGCCCTTATTACAAATCCCATATTTATCATTTCTTCTCCCTTTCAAAATCTCAAAATTAACGAAAATTAAAATGACCAATAGAACGGGTTTTTTTCTTTTGTTTACGGCGGACGAATGAGGACAAAAAATGATGTAATCAAGTAGTGTTTTGTATCTTAGATAAATTAAAGTACTAGTGAGTTTGCGCCCGTTTTTAAGTGTTTCTGCTTGCGTGGCAAGTAAAATTAAAATAATGACGATAATTAAAAAACACCCTAAGCACGGTTTCCCGACGCAATCATAAGACAGAACAAATAGCATGCCCAAACTCAGAGGGGCTTTGAGCATTGGTAATTTTGTTAAAACGAAAGTCGCTAATTTGCCTATGTATGTTACTTGAATTAACAAGGATCTCATAGGTATGTATACACACAAACCCTTCAAACTGTGATAAAAAAAAAACTAACCACTCTAGATGACATTTCAGGCCTAAATTAGTGTCCATTGCTAAGATATAAAACGACTGTTTAGACTACATCTGTTGAATTAGCGCTTAGGCCAAGTTAGTAAAATGAGAGTTTGACTGTATATGCATGAAATCCTTCCCCTTGAACTTATGCTTGCGCAGCCTGTAAATGGGATGCAGTCGCACTTTGGAAAAAGCTGTCCGGTCCAACAATGCGGCAAAAACGGTTTTAAAATACGCGATGTAAGGAACACGTTTTCCCCTGTCTTGCCCAACCTGCGTGGTCTCGGTAGAGGCATGGGCGCTAATAAACCATTCCAATTTGTCTTCGGAATTTGTGGAATTAAAATAGGAATTGCACCAAGATCCAGCTCTGGGGTTAAGCAAATTGTGTCAAACCTCATTTTTATGGCTTGCTGGAACATCTCCGCTCTAAAAGCCTAAAGCAGAGAATCAATGAATGCATTAAAGCTTAACAACAAGGTGGGTATTACCAGTTGAAATTTCTCGGTTTTGCGGCGACATAGTGTCCTTTAAGTTAATCGTAAGCCAAAGAAAAGCGATGACTATTGGAAGAAATAAAGAAAAAAACATGCTGCTCATAACTAGGATGGCAATTTTCTTAGCAACGGATCCGCCTCTCCTAATTGCCGCTCGCTCGCTTGTTTTCTTCACTGAAATGAAGATCTTTATGTACAAGGGAACGATTGCGAAGTATGCTACCATCCCCCATAAAGACAACGCAATACTCATTTCGTACGAATGCAGAATGTCTTTGATCGGCCGAATAGGAATACAGTAGGTATTGGTTGTAAATAAGGAGGTCTTTGCCAAGGGCAGGATCGCTACAGCAACGCCCAAACACCACGTGAGTACAAGGAAGGTGACCGCTCGTCCACAATTGATTTTGATAGAAGGCTCCATACAATAAACAATGGCTAAAAAGCGCTCAATTGTTAACCAAAGTAACGCTTTAATGCTTACAATTTGTCCTGTGAGCCACATTTAATAATCCAAGAGCATTGCAAAGACCTTCTAAGTAAACTAGTGGTAAGATTCAGCATTCATTCATTCAACTGGGGCTATGTTGTACAAGGATGATTGTGACTATTTGTCATGTAGTTGAAGTGCATGTGAAACGAAATTTTTAATAGTTTGTTCAAAAGAGCTTTCAAAATGATGAAGAACGGCGTTTATTGTATTGTGATAGCACTCTTGGTTGCCGAGGCATTCAAGATTTTCATTTATGCAAATTAGAGGACTTGTGACGTCACATAGTGGACACAAAATTATGTAAAATCACAAAATATGGAATATCTTTGCAAATACTAAGTCTGCAGGATTGAAATTTTGCAGGGTTGATGTGCTGCCAGAACTACACATTGTGATAGCAGAAACTCACGCGTATCACGCAATCAGGGAAAAATTGCGCACAGACGCGCTATACTCAATCCCACTGGTAGTTAAATCCAGACTGCAGTCTCAGAACACTTCCTTAGCAATAACCATTCACACAGTCATATGTTACTCATTCCCATCGAAAAGCTCATCAATCAACGTCACTCTTTTAGGAAAGCTCGGGAAGCCCATGTTATTGAAAACTGAAGCACAAACTACAGAACCTCTTGGGATAAACAAGCGTGCCGGATAATTTAACGATCTCGTTATTTAGTATTTAGTGTTTCAACGGCATTTTATTAAAACCAGTCGAGTATCCCTGTTTTTGTTGTTGGTAGTCCCAGCTGTGCATACCTAGCGGATATTGAATTAAGCTCCGATCGGGTGAATCCAATTTTATGTCTTTCAGTATTTCCAAACTCCCTTATGGCGATTAGAACACTCACACTTGCCCCGGTTTTCTGGCATTCTGAGAGCGCCTTAGACCACTAGATCACGGTGACGAAGTTCTTACATTCCGATAAGAGCAAACATTTAGTTTTGGAATCCTTTCCGCCCGCGTTGATTGACACAGTATTAAACCTCACATCTGAGAGTATTGATAAAGTGGACAGATGATTTTTCTTTGAAAATGGCAAGCTTTAAAGGTAAGGAGAGTTTTCTACGTTATTTCTAGATCTTGCTTCGTTCTTGTGTGTTCCACTGTGAATAATATTTTGCAAGAACGAATAATACTCCAATCGACCTGTTTCTTGCGAACCAGTTTATTCAGTCGTTCCGACGTAGAAAGAAGATAAGAAAATAGTCTTCAACGGCCCAACAAAATGAAAAATGAAATCAAGTTTAAACAAATTAGCTATCGTCGTCAGGGGACTTCGCAGTGGTCTCCCCATCCAACATTCAAGTACTAACCCCATTCGAAGGGGTTTAATTTTAGTTGACACTTATAACTAGCATCAACGATTGCGATCTTTGTGTTAAATTCGCACATATCTTGTCGAACTTTATAACACTTGAAAGAAAAAGAACCAACTAACAAAACCCGGAGTCTTGCCGCCATTTTGTCACATATGATGTATCCTTTGTTTCGTGAATTGTTGGTAAGCTGATAAACACGCAAGGTAACTTGATCACAGGCGGCCGCTAAAATTAATGTCACTCATACTTGTACAATTGAAGGTAGCAAAAATCTCCCACAACGTTTTTCGCTGATGGGAACTTGTTATATTCGCGGCACAAAATTTATGATGTTTTTATCTCGCAAATTTGTTTCTGATGGCAAATTGTTTTATTCTCGATCGACACTTCCTAAAAACTTCCTTCTGCTCTTCGTAAAACCTGTATGTCAATATTTATTTACTTTTACGCCAATATTTGTTTTGCATAAAGCAGGCTAACAAAATCTGTCTTAGATCGCATTTTTGAGCGTTAAAATAGAATTTTCGGTCATATGTTCCTGGCTGCAAGTCGCATATTTTGAGGTCTCCCATCAGAGTACACGCTTAAACTTGTGGTGAAAAAGAAGTTGTAAGGGAACTTGAAAATGATCAACATGTCAGCTGTGAAGCCAATGTTTGTCGATTTCCTTTCATTTTCGTCAATCTTTCTGGGATTAGTATTTTACTGAACCAAATGTCTTCGCAGGGGATATTTAGCAAAGACATCTACCATGGCGCTATAATGATTTACGATACCAAACCAAAGTTGTGTACTCTTAGAGCTACATATTACGCAAAGACAACTTGAATCTTCTGAAAAACAAAACGCAGCTCAGTTAACAGTTATGGATAAAAACACTCTCAAGTTACTACACTACCACACGTACGCAATGCGTGCCTATTTTATAACGTATCGCGTATGTCGTCAATTTCTTCCCCCCCCCCCCCCCCCCTCAATATCCCGTATCCCCTAATAGGGCTTCATTTTTTGCATTTGCAAATTTAGTAACATTAATGATAAGAGTTTTTACAACAAACAAACTTCAAGTAAAATTCTGGTAATCTCTCGCCATTTTCCGAAGTTTACCCGTAGTTGAAGTTCACTGTAACTGCAAAATTTGTGTTGTTTGCGCATCCCACGGATACGCCCTTATAGGCGTCTTGTTCTTTTCAATTCTTTTGGTTTGTTTATCCAGTAGCTATATCACGTAACGTTATCATGTGAAATCTTCTTTAAGTACTTCATCACATGTGTATATATATTCTGTAAATTCGTTAGATCTCCAAATAAACCTGATAAAGGCTGGTATTGGCCAGCCAAAATATCGTTTAGAAATACATTTTTGCGTTGTTTTTATCAGTCATGCAGTAAATATTAATGTTGCAGTTTATGCAGAAGCATAACTATTTCCATATGAATTTTGCTTTCTGGGGTTAGAAACGGGAGCTCCGCCTTTAGGCTTGGCTAAATCTATATATTAGAAGTCAGTGACTGCAGAAATTTTAGAGTTCTTACGATCGAGTGTCATTAATCTTTCGCTGAGAATTCGAAATTCAGAGATTTATATAAAAATAGGCACGCATTGCGTACGTGTGGTAGTGCACAGTGAGACAGTCGGTGCTTTAGTCCATCACTGTAAACTAAGCTGCGTTTTGTTTTCCAGGAGATTCAATTTGTTTTTGCGTAATATGTAGGGTCACGTAGCTCTAAAAGCACACAACATTGATTTGATATCGTTAATCATCATAGCGCTGTGGTAGATGCTTTTCGCTATTGTTCTTTCCACCAAAATGGGTGCCGTGACGTTGGTGCAATCAAAGAATTGAGAAAGATTGAAGAAAATAGAAGGGAATCGAGAAATATTGGCTTCAAGGCAAACATGGAATTTGCTTCAACCTCTTTTTCACAGAAAGTGTGAGCGTGTACTCTGCGCGTCTGACAGCTTTTCACGACAAAAGTTCACTAAAGTTATACCCTGTCCGGTGGGGTAAGTATCTGCAGGGGAAACCTCAAAATATACGACTTGCTGTCAGACTGAAGATTTTATTTTAACGCTCAAAAATGCGAACTAAGCAAGGTACAGATCTTGCTGGTCTGCTTTATGCAAAACAAATATTAATGCAAAAGTAAATAAATATTATAACACAGTATTTAGGAAGAGCAGAGGGAAGTTTTTAGGAGTGTCAATCGATCTACGTTCAATTTTTCTATTATACTTTCGACTGCACAAATAAATCGCAAAGTCAAAAGTGACATCAATTTCAGCGGTCGCCTATAATCAAGATACCTTGCGTTTTAGGCTTAAAAAGGTAAAAGACCTCAAAACGGGACAAGACATTGCGAAATAATTCAACGTCTGAACGTGTGAGTCAAAGGGCCACTGCTGGCATGACGTCTGGGTGACCCCTCAAATGGTCTATATGACCCCCCCTCCCCCCCCCCCCCTCCAAAAAATAACTGGAACGGTTCAGTTCAATATCACCCAACTCAAGTGCTTTCTGTTTTTGTGTAACACGTACCACAGGCAGCCCATTTTACGCTCATAGAGCGTCTAGTATCCACGTCGTTTGTCAACTGCCTCTAATATGAGTTGAGCGAAAATTCACACAACAGTTGTCAAGTTATCTTCTTGAGAGTTACTAGACCTGAACACATAAAACTATTTAGTGAGTATCCAAGTGTAGAGTGATCAGTAACCTTGTTTTCCCAGCGAAACAAAAGAAAACATTTGCATGATAGAACAATTCCCGGAGGATTCGTTGGTTACACCAACATGGCCGCCGTGACGTCACATGAAAACACTCTATTCTTTTTGCTGCGACTCATCTTACGGGTTTGTGATGTCCAGACTCCTCTCCACAGTTCAAAGCTTGGCTACTAAGCACTAACTCGTACCGTTTCAATGTGACCACAGGCAACCCAAGTTCAGTGTGAGCATGGCCTACAAATTATAAGGATTTTTTACGGGAATCTCGATAAAAGGCTTAAAGAAGATAATTATATGAA
The DNA here is from genome assembly GCA_949126865.1 of Montipora capitata. Classification (NCBI taxonomy): domain Eukaryota; kingdom Metazoa; phylum Cnidaria; class Anthozoa; order Scleractinia; family Acroporidae; genus Montipora; species Montipora capitata. The sequence continues at coordinate 21,371,926 of OX421452.1, forward strand.
AAAATTCTCAATTAAAAAGCCCAAACCTTATTGCCATTGTGGGTGGCTTCCTTCCTGTGTGGCAGGACCCATCAGTAGGAGCCTTCATTTCCCACTTTGTTTCTATAAAGTAGCGTTTTTCCTCACCTATCTATTTTTAGAACCACTTTCCCGCCATTCGTTGTCATGGTAAACGTCAATAACAATTGAAAATGGAACGGGAAGGCGTTTTCAAGACTTTGAGTCTTGTTTCCCGCATTCGGCCGCCATCTTGGATAGCCCCTTCATGCAGAGCACTTAGTAAACGCCTTTAATTAGCGCGGCAAATTCAAAAAAGTTATTTCTAAAAATAGAGAGGTCAGGAAAAACGCTACCTCACCTAGGGAAGCCAGTTGGAGGCTCGTACTGATGGGCTCCTGTGTGTAGTTATTTTTCAGATCCAACTCGAGTTGTCGACTTAATGATAAATGATGTCCCTATCAACAAACTTCCAGTCTACTATCTATTAGATACAATAGACAGTTTAAATGATTGTTTTTCATGGGCCCTGAAAAGTCCTTATTTATCAGTGTATGTAATTTTTTTTTTTTGGGGGGGGGGGGGGGGGCGTCGGTACAGGATGCATTTGTATTGTGGTTATCTCTTCTTTTTGGAGGGGGATGGGGGGGGGGGGGGGTCGGTAAAGGATGCATATCTATTGTGTTTAAGATTAAGCTCCATTGTTCCCATTGCATATTTTTGTGCCAATTTTTTTAACCAGTAACGAGAGCCGTTGTTACAGTAACAGCTTCCTCTTGATCCCTTGTTTTGAGTCGTCGAATTCATAAGATAAACGTATAATTAATAATGTCCAATGTAAAATCACTTGACCTTTGCGCTAAGTGAACTCAATTTTATTTCACCGCACATAACCAACTCTCTTGAGCTCAACGAGCTGATATTATTTACAATAACGTAGCTATACCATGCAAAAAAGTAACGCTGGTTACAAACACAAAAAAGTATGTGCGGTTTAGCAAGATTACACTTGCTTAAAATAGCGGCGATGTCTTAGTTTACCTTATAAGAAGGAAACTATAGACTTAGACAAAGCATAATAATACAATTTTGTATATACGAAAAAAGGGCATAGCGTTGAAGGCGCCCTCTGATTGCCTACTCAAACTCCGATCGAATATCCTTTGCCATTCAACTCCGAGCAACTCACGTGGCATTTGCGCCCGAAAACATTGTAATCGTTGCAGGAATAAATGAATTAAAATTATCTTTTTGTGCGATATTATCTCACTCAATATACCATCTCCACCACTAGTCACCTTCACTTCGGTGAAAATTATCTCATAAAAATTTGATATTACAACTAAAGAATTCTAGTCATTACTATATTAACCTTCAATTGATTGTGTTCATCTCATCGTGCTTTGAAATGAGAGACAAATTAATTGGACCCTTTTTTGGAATACTGGATAAATGTTATGATTTGTTAATCTTACCTTATCAACGTTGTACCCTCAGCCTGGAAACTAAGTTACTGTAATTATCATGCTTTCGACACTTTTGCAATGCTGTGTTCACGTTACAGTCATGCAAATAAAGTTCACTGTTGTTGCTGTTGTTGTTAAGTAACAGGAGATTGGATTTTGGG
>OX421452.1:21383549-21388549 GCA_949126865.1 Montipora capitata
AGAAATGCATTTCATTACTGAATCATATTTTGAGAACGGCATAGAAATTGTCGCTTTCGTGTCAAAATTAAATCTAACACCAGTCTGATGGACGAGCTTGGCTGTAATTTACCCTTTAAAATGCAAGGAAAAGTACTCATCATTCAACTTTTCTGTTCTCTTGATATTTACGTGGATTTTTTAAATACGCGAAACAAAACAAGAAAACAGGAAAAAATTATCGGTAAGTCTCGTAACTTACACCACTCAGCATACCTTGTACTCTGCTTTAATATACTGTTTTCCCGCTTTTAGTGCTTCCTGGAAGTAACTAAACCATTCCCCGTCACAGACACGTTTGTCTTTAAGCTTGGCAGCCAGAGCAGCTAAGTCATCAAACCCTTTAGCACCATCAGCAGCGATGTAGTCCAGACCCTGCAGGGATTTGCGAACTGTTGCAGCGCACACGGATAACAAGCGCGAAATAGTAGCTGGGCTTAGGGGCTTCATGTCACATTCCTTACAAAACTGGGTATACTGCTCAATGATTCTTTGTGGAATCATTGCTCGAATCACATTCGGGGTTTCTAAAACCTGGCCGTTTTCCAAATGTAGGTATCGCTGACCAAACGGAAGGTCTTGTACCACATGGGAGCTCGTTATGAAAGTCAAGAAATGATCAAGTTGGTTTTCATTGACCCTCATTCTTGGACTTTTCTTTAAAGGGACAGGAGCACCACGTCTATACTTCAAGATTTGCAGCCGAGCTTCCTTAACTCTGTAATCAGTTAGACCAGGTATAAACTTCTTGATTTCACAAACGGGAACTAAGTCTGCCATTATAGCCAGGACCTGCCTGCGGGTGTCCCAACCTGTGGCATGTTGGTATGTTTCAGCGAGTGCCTCTAGATACTTTCTATCAACGCTTTCGTCTATTTCAAGGGCTGTTTCAACACTACGCGACAATTTCACTGCCGTCCACAAATCTCCGGGTGTGATTACATCTAACGCAGCTACAATTGCAGTTGTTGCTCTGGCAACATAAACATTTCTTCTTTGTTTACTCAAATGTTCCAACCGCTTTTTTGGCTGGCCAAGGACCTTCTCTTCTTTACCACAAGCAGTTAAAAACTGGTTGAGTTTTTCCGTACGGAGACCCTGCAGATCACCATAGAAGTCATCAGACGCCTCGCTTCTACTGCTGCCTACATATGAAAAATGAACACTTTTATCGTCATCGAGAGCCAATTTCTCAAACGCATCCACCAGATCACTGCCTCTACATCCTCCATCCTGTAAGAAAAGACCAACAAAATTGGTCATAATAGAAAAATTTACACACCGTATCAAAAGAGGAAATACTAAAAACACTGCACAAACCTCACTACTGTCCGTAGAGCCATGCTTAGGAAGAGCCACAACTTCCTTTTGCAGAGCGGAAGCACTGATCTCGGAGCTAATTGACGGCGATGTATGGCTGACAAGTGATGGAAGTGCCAGTTTTTCCTTCTGCCGAGCTGTGGCACAAATCTCCAGGTTAGAAGAAATAGGAGTAATGAGATGTGGAAGCACCAACTCTTCCTTTTTCTTTCCTCCAGGGTCACATGGTAAGGGCTCAGATGATCCTGATATATTTGGTTTGAGCTCAGTTTTAAGCTTTCCTCTACACTGTTTACCTATTGCTGGAATTTAATTGAATAACAGTTACTAATATTACATACTAGATAGCAGAAGCGAAGTGCTAAGAAATGGAGGTAACTTGATCAGGAGATGAGAAATCGCTATTCAATTATTGATTGATTCATCTTGTTTGCTATATATGTACCGTGTCAGTTAATTTCACTATTTGAACCTAAAATAAAATGCCGGCGTAGCTGATTAAGTATTCCCCTTTTATACCTCCCTCGGTGCTGATTAGAAAGCCTAGAAAGTTGATAGCATTATTTCTCATTATTGGCGTCGTTGTCTTGTGTGTGTGCAGCTGTAAGGGATGTTAAGTGCTGTCTTCAAAAATTTGTTTAACAAAGAGAGCTGCAAACATGGCAACATCAAGAAGAAAATATAAAAAGAGGACAAGAGGAAAGAAAGGAGTTCAAAAAGCTTTTTTGGCAGCTGAGCTGCAACTGTTCAGTTGTTATGTAGGATCAAAATCAACTTACGCGTGCCAACATGTACTAGCTGGTTGGTTAGAAGGAAGATACCTTTTGACTGAAGACTTGTCAACCCACGATCGCCCTTTAATTTCTTGGACTTGTGTGGCGCCCAATCTACAGGGGTTGAACACTTTTTCTTGTTGCAACACCAACGGATTCCATATGATTCTCTGTGCTGAGGACAAGTGCTGATTTTTAGGTTGTCTTCAGTTTCATCAAAGAGACCTAAAGACGTAATGATAATGATGATGATGATGACAATGATAATGATGACAATGATAATAGGGGAATAACTCCCTTTCTCCCTTTTAAAGTTGGACAATCAGTCCCACTCAGTATCGTTGCATCACAATAAACCTTCGTTTTTCAACACATATGTCCCTACGTTATGGCGATCATGCATTTGAAAATGTCGCCCGGGTGATGATTTCCAAAAAGTGAAATTTTTGGTTTACACTTTGATTGAAAATTTATTACAGGACCTCAATGCAAACGTTTACGTCCCCAGCTTCAATATTCATTGAATACATTATCACTTAATAAAAAAAAAATGAAATGAATGCATTAGTACAAGTTGTATACACTGCATGGGCGTCAGTGAAATTCGCACTTTCCCACGGTCTCCTAGCACGTGATTAATATATGCCTCAGACCAAATTTCATATGGAAGAAAATTTGATAAGGAAGAAATTATGAGATTAAAATACCTTTTTTTCAAAAGCATTAGTTTTATAGAGAGGACGATCTAATGGAACAGTTTGGTTCGAACCAAGTTACACGCTTTTCACTCTGCAAATGCTACTATTTTTAGCGTCCTCGTGTGAGAAGGTGTAATGAAGCGTAATCGCAGGTGATAATTTGTGATCCGAAATGGCATGAAACCAAGGTCGTGAATTTCGTGGGGGAGTTGAAAATAAGTATATTTGCTTCAAGGAATAAATACCTGTGATTTGTACTTTTGTGAATAGAAAACTGCTAAAATAAATATGAAAATGCTCATACTATACCTGCCCTTGCTAGGAGCAATTGTGCCTCGGTTTTCAAAGATGAATCCTAAACGTTTAGTGCTTTTAAATGAAGGCTCACGTCCCCTTGGCAGTCACTCAGTAGGACGCACTGTACATTTTTATGGTTTTGGATACTGGATCCGCAGGGACCTCCAACATACGACGAGTAGCCACAGGTGGCCATGACCAGGAATTCTCCTCGGACCATCGGCTTAATTAAATCAAGTGCGGCTACTGAGCCATTCACTTTAAGCGTGTCACGAAAATAATGTACTAATTAAAATTGGAAACAATATGTTTTGATTGACACATTATATTTGTATGGTTCTCTTTTGCAACCCAAACGACTAAAAATATTAGACGCGAAATAAAATGAAAAGTAGCCACACGTATGAAATTTAATTTGACGTAGTCATTATATAAATCTACTACGACCGGCTTCGCGTTTCCGCAGCGCAATTTGATCACAGTGAGAGAGGAAAACAAACATGAAACGATTTGTCTACGAAAGTTCCAGAGGCTCATTTTTGCACCTAAATCTACCACAAAATATTTTGAACTCGTTGGAAAAGGTACCCATCTACATAAGAGACCATATTAAAAGTTTACAGAGGGTACTTCCTACTACGCCCAACGCCAGAAAAAAAATTATAACCTACACAAATTCTCAACGTTCCCCAAAGGTACTAGTCATGTTCCATTATTTCGAGACAGGTGTTTTATTTATAGCCCCCAATAGGCGAAGCATGGCTAACGCTTTCGCAGCATCTTGCAAGCTAAGGTCCGTGACATTTTTAATTTCCACCCCACCCCCACCCCAACCCGTCTGGATGTGCGCGCGTTTCTGTAACGCAATCTCATTGTTTGATTATGGCGGAAGGTGAACAGAACATAAACGATTTCTTGACGAGAATCTCCACTTCAAAGCAGGATTTAAATGGTTGCTCAAAGAATTTTTGGTCATTAAGGATAACAAAGAAATATTTGATACCCTGCACACTGCAGCTTATGAGGCGAAAGACATTTTTTTCGGCTGATGGTTGTCCTGACGGGCTTCAGTGAAGAATTAACGGCTGCCGTGTTATTACTCGGGCCCCGTAGGGACTCGAGTTATAAAAGACGTTAGATTTCAGTTTTTTTTTTTTCCTGTGCAGCAAAATGCACAATAGAAAAACGTGGCCGTGTTTGATTGGGCAATGCACAATAGAAAGCACGTGGCGGTGTTTTGATAGGGTAATGCACAATAGAAGCCACGTGGCGCTGTTTACTTTGGTTATTTAAAGCAAGCACGTAATCCAAGATCATGAAGAGCTTTGTGACGCGTTGTTTGGATTTCTGAAGCTCGGCATTGCGTTGGCTTAATCGAATTTCTTCTTGGGGCGCTCAAAGCACGCACAAGGAAAGGCATACGCTTTTCGTGGTAGACCAACACTAAAAGATGTCAAGCGTCAGCTTCGAAACGGGTCGTTCCGCGAACTGAATGAAACAAGAATATACTCGAATGTAACTGAAATGGACTCAACTATTGAAAGTGATACAAGTCAAAACACTAATTCTTTAATAAGCAGCGGGTACCTTATTGAGAACTACTCTAAAGATGACAGCGACAAAGAAAATAACTCCACAAACAAATGGACGCTATATTGGAATCTTCTGAAGACAAAGTAAAGACATTTGCACAGCGAACAAATGGCCTCACGCTTGGACCATTTTCACCGCGAACAAATAGCCTCCCGCTCAGTGTACCATTGACTACGGAGATAAGTTTTTTGTCTATTACGTTTTTTTTCTTTTTCATTGTGAAACAGTTTGTTTCTTGTAATGGTCTAGCTTATATCCTTTGTTCAAATAGCCATATTAG
>OX421452.1:21393549-21396049 GCA_949126865.1 Montipora capitata
ATCAAATACAAAAGATCGAGGTTAAAAACTCTAATCTCAAAATGCTCCCTAAAACCTAACTTTTAAAGTGTTTATTTCGATATGAACTACGAACTCAACCTGTGTGCCACAGGAATTCTTTGTGAAAGGTTACCTTGACGGAAGCAGCTGTCGTAACGTAATCCACGTAGAAATCTTCTATGTCAGTACTGAAAAATAGCGGTATTCGTTTCCCTGAACTACGGAGTAATTCTTACAGAGATGTTGCTCTTTTGAAGAAAAAAAAAGGATTTCACCAAGCCTTTATCAAGAGTGATGGCTCCACCGATGCCTTGGTGTTATGAGGGAGGATGTTTGGATGTCCCGCCTAAAAACCCCTCATTCCAATTCTGGTCATGTGGCACAGTTTTAAAGCTATCATTCGTTACTCCCTTATAACTTCGCGAATGACAGTTGGACGTCTCTGAAAAGTAATAAACAAATGTGCCGAAAAATAATTCCAAAGATATACACGGAAATTTGCTTTTTGCCAAAACTCAAACAAAACTTGTTTGATTTCAGCTAACTTTTTGCTTGTCATCTACAGAATCGAGCAGTTTCTCAAAGGAGAGAGACAAGTTAGGATAAGAAAATGTTCATGTTTTTTCAACAAGCAGTAGCTTGCCGTTTGCTGAGTAACGTTTCACGTAAACTGACGCAATGCTAATTTTAAAGTTCTTTAATATATCTTGAATGGGTACTGAAAAATGAAAGGTGAATATGAGTCTATCATAGAATGCGTTGGTAAAGCCAACATGACTGAGTTTTGACACTTGATTGGCACATGATTGATATATCGTATTCGCTTCCTTAACCTGCCAAAATGCGCGTGAAAATGTCCGTTCTGCTGAAACATCTGTCAATCACTAGCTGTATCTTGCGTGTTTTTGCCTGTATGTTGACATGACGAGTCCTGTTAAAAGTCGTGCATTTCTGTGGTAATCACTGATAAGACCGCAATTTTCATGTTCTATGGTGTTTGCGTTTACAATTCGAAACAAAGCGACCGCTCGCTTTTGTGATAACTAATACTCGTGAACTTTGCTGTGTTTTTAAATATTAACGGCCATTTTTTTAATGATCTATGAAAGGTTGAGTTCTCCCGTACGTTTCTCTATTTAAATTTTGTTCCACACATTTTCCTCTGAGCAGTCGCACTACTACATGCTAATCACATCGGTGTTTTAAGAAGCGAATCACTTCACACCGAAAAGGGACTCGATTTTTTTCTGTTCCGCCACGCTTTAAGTTTTTTTGTTAGTATTCAAGGAGGAGAACTTCCAACGTTTTCTCTTTTCGAGTGCTTAGCTATATCGACGTGTTGCTAAAACATCAGAATGAGGAGTCGGGGCAACTTCGTATACAGCGTTGACACTTCCTGAGTATTTACCAGCTGTGTGATATTCACAATGGACAATGTCAGGCACAATTTGTCATCACCACTCCGACAAGAGAAGAAAAATGGGGTGCCTTATGGAGCAATACAATTTGCCAGAAGCATTTCTTGGCTTGCCATATCATTTTCAGTTGAAGCACAGTAACTATCGGAACTGTTTAGGTTAGGGTGTTTTGAATGTTCCCTCCCTGAATGTTGAAAAATTTGATAACTTGATAGAGCAGTTGATTAAAGTCCTCCTCCAAAGCTGCTACAAAAATTATTTTAGATCACATTTTTTAGTCAACGGAATGGGGAACTTCGACTTCCCCACAGGGCCTCTGATTTCCCAGGGAAAGAACGAAATAGAATTAACTACAAACAACTACAACTACAAATGCATTGATTCCTAAGCGACGCCCAAACAATGTTTGAGTAATACAAAATAGTTTATATATTCATAATTATTTTGGACACTTGAGTTAATTATTCTCAAAGAATATTAACATGCAGATCAGTGCTACAAATAAAATAACCACGACGGAATACTTGCACTGAGGCGGGAAATATTTTTGCAAATTTTTGCAAGTACCAACATCTTTGGTATTGGAAGAAGCTTCACCAAACTTCGTGACCTTTTCGAAAAAAGTATTTTGTAATTATTTATCTAAATACTTGGTTTCATACGACATATTAAGGGATCTATTCATGATTTCTTTTTTTTTTTCAAATTGTGATATCTTAATCTTCTACACGCGAATCTTTTATCGTTTGGTTATTAGAACAAGCGCTTTTATTGACTTTCTAGATTTCTTTCCGCCCCCAGTCGTATTTTAAGTCAGTTAAGCTGGTTAGCCAAGATTATGCAGGAACTTGAAGCGAATCCATCGAAAAGACTTCGTTTGATATCTAATACTGACCCGAAGGGAAATCTCCATATCTTCTGTTTTGAAGTCCAAGTTTCGTTATTTCAATAAGCCAAAGTTTTATCCCCACTTTATTTTGCGATCATCACTATTTCGTGCGAAGCGCAGTTGGAATGATTTTGAATGCACTGGATAACTTGAATGCTCCTAACCTTCAATGCTCTCAATTGAAAGTCAAAGG
>OX421452.1:21401049-21406049 GCA_949126865.1 Montipora capitata
CAAAATGCATTCATCACATTAAGGGATAAAAGCATAAGACTGATTTTATATACTGTCTTGTCAACTTTGCGCACAGCCCAAGACTCCAAGGTAAATGTGACTTACATTTGAGTTAAAACGACAAATTCTCGTCCTTACTTATTTGAGATTTGATCTTAGGTCGTGTTCTATTGGGATCAACCGTTTCAACCGCAACTGGTTTCGGTTGAAGCGGTTGAGGTTTCCCAATAGAACACTTTTTCAACCGCTTTCGGTTTACTCCTGGTAAAAGTTATTACCACACTTCTCAGCGTTGACAAGTTGAGGTAAAACAACACGGCAGGAGTCCGCAGCCAACTTTACAGAAATAGCCCGCGTAAACGACAGCGGTCGCTGCCAATGCTTTTTCAACCATTTCAACCTAGACCCTTTGAAAACGTTTGTGTCATGAGTCGCCATGGTCTGAAAGCAATGCTTCAATCTCCGTTTGGGCATCTTCCTCTTTGGAGGATGTTGGGACTGCTAGAGGTCGTTCTTCAGTTAGAAGGCTCATGGCCCTTTTTCCCAAGTTTCAAATTTGAGTCTTAATTTTCATATTCGACATGAAAGTTTTATATCCAACATTGAAGTTTTTAATTTGACATCGAAGTTTTGAAATTGACATCCAATTAAGTTCTGAATTTAACATTGAAGTGGAAAATTCTGTATTTCACATTCGACTTTCAAGTTTCACATGCAAGTTTTGAATTGAACTTCACGCATGAATGCCTTGACCTTCAATTTCGTATCCTTGGTAACAGTAACCACTAATGTAGTTGACTGAGGGTTCGCCAGGCTCGGAAATGTGGGAATGGCGGCTGAAATATTGAGAAGACTGGCAGAGGTGGTACAGGAGACATTAACATGTTAATGTACTGCAGTACTTTCCCTTTTATCCCTTCGAAATTGATTTAGTAGTTCTAGCTGAGACTAGATTATGTGGCTAGAACATTAGTGAACATAGATAGAGGACTACAGGGACTGGACGAAATTGTTCGACTCTGGGCCTCCCTCTCTCTTTCCATCTACTCACTCAGCTCCTCGGGTATTTTTTTTGGGAATCGGCCGACCATCCTTTAACATAAGAGGGGACCATTACCTTTGCTTACGAAACAGGGTTTTCAAGTTCCCGTCATAGCTCTTAGAGTATCCACTCGAACCTTCAAGAGAAGGATGGGAAAATACGTTCTCTAGTTCAAGGTCAGATCGTTCCAGTCAATTCTTTCAACAAAATAGTCAGATCGTTCCACTTAGAAAAAGACAAGAAAACACTCTTATCCAACGAAAATGTAAGAAAGTTCCTGCTCAATGCATGTCTAGTTGACGGAACGAGTTAACACAAAGCTCCATCGTCGCTGACTGTATTCGAACTTTTCGATACAAGTACTCTGGCAAAACTCTTTTATTTTCCTTCGAAAAGGGAACGTTATTTAAACTTTCCGCAGCAGTTGATACATTGTTCTGTTACGCACGAAGGAACCTCAAGTTCGCCCTTTTCAATTAGGTTTGTTAGATCCAGCGGTTAGGGACATTCACAAAATTAATACTGTGCTGTTATAAGTGTTTGTATATTATTATTAGTGCACGTAGTGGTAGTAATGATTGCAATTACCCTTGTTAGTTCAGTTTATATTCTAATTGTAAGAGAATGATCTGACTTTTTGTGGAATGAAGTCACTCTGTAACGATCTGACTTCGAATGATACGACCGGTTACCCATACGCAAGCTGTAGCCTCCCCCCAAAATCGAACAATTTCGTCAAATTCCTGAAGTCCGTTATCTATGCTCACTAGTGTTCGAGCCACATAATGTAATAGAGACTTAGAATCACTCAATCAATTTCGAAGGGATAAAAGGTAAAGTACGGTATTATTTGTCGGCGGTCCAATTCAAAAAACTGTTGCTGTGCAACAAATTTTTTGAAGTCGGGCCGACACTTCGAGAGAAACCGCCGTGTCAGTCAAAGGTATGCTAGTGGGTAATACTAAAAGGACAACGGGAAGAACTTTTGAGGGAAAATTACACGTTTTACACAATTTACACGGTACGATTATCGGCCCGACAAAACCGGCCGACAAATCGTACCGCTTGCGAACCCTCAGTCAACTACATCAGTGGTTACTGTTACCAAGGATACGAAATTGAAGGTCAAGTCATTCATGCATGAAGTTCAATTCAAAACTTGCAAGTTATTTGAAACTTGAAAGTCGAATGTGAAATACAGAATTTTCCACGTCAGTGTCAAATTCAAAACTTCGATGTCAAATTCAGAACTTGGATGTCAAATTCAAAACTTCGATGTCAAATTAAAAGCTTCAATGTTGGATATAAAACTTCGATGTCGAATAAGAAAATCAAGACTCAAATTTGAAACTTGTTTGTTAAATTCCGATGTTTTTCTTTTTATTTATTATTATTTTTTTAAAATAAATTTTTATTAAAACACGACTTACAGTACAATGCTTACTTGCACAACTTACAATACAATCTTATTAATTATTGCTATAAAGGTATAAATTTATAATATTCGGAGCGAGTATTTTCAGATTACAAAACAATCACAAATGGACTGTACAAAACACATGCTATACAAACGATTCGGTTACTTAACAAATAGACTGGAATTACTTAGGAAACGGTTATTAACCACTGGAAGACGATGGGTGGGTGATTTAGGCTGAAAAAAAATTGGAAAACATTTATAGAAAGAAAAGGATATTGAGCTAGGGGCTTACCAGGTGCGAGCAAACCAAGTTTAACGAAGAAAAAGCCTCCATTTGTTTTTAAAGAAGGTGGAACGATAACTACGGCCGAAGAGCTACTTGTTTTTCAATTTGAATAATTGTGTTCAGTTTATATTAAAGACGGAAAAACAAGGCAACGCTCCCCCTAATTTACAAGAGTAAATATGATATCTTTCAAGTAGAAGAACCAGATCAATCGCTGCATATGTAGGGACGTTAGACAGCCCCATCAAATGAAGATCTGTGAGAACAAAATCATTTCCAAGGTCCTTTTGAAAGAGGAATTGCTTAACATCATTCCAAAAACTTTGTGTTATGGAACAGCGCAGAAAAAGATGGGTAATAGTTTCTGTTTCATGTTCACAAAAGCAACATTTGTCTGATTGAACAAGACTGATTTTCTTTAGAAAATCATTCGTGGCAATCCTTCGATGTAGGAGCTTAAAATGGAAGGTCGTTCATTTGGTAGAAAGCGTACAGTTAAAGGCAATTGTGTATGCTACTTTCCAGTTGACATTACACTCATTCTGACCACACAGGTCTCTGAGCCACTTTTCTTGGCTCTGGATGGGTGGGGGAGTTCTTTTCTTCAAAAGAGAAGTATAGATAAAATTATTGACTTTACGTTTGGAGATAAGCTCAGTTAAAGTCACTCCTTTCACAGTTTCCTTGACGCGCATCGGAGTACTATGCAGCCTCCTCAAAAAGGATTTTACAAATGATAGAACTCCATAGAATTCTAATCATTTTAGTTCTTGAAAAGAGGTCCTCAATTCGTCATACCTAAGGAAGGTACCATTCTCGGCTTGCAGGTGAGAAATTTTGCTGATACCATGGCTTGACCAATGTTTATAGAAAACGGGCCGGTCATTTATTCGAATTAGGGAATTATACCAAATGATCTGATCACCAATGTTTGCATTATTAATAGTCGCAACGTCAGAAAAATGTAGCTCTGCCCAGGTTTCTAGGACCTCACGGACAAATGGGTTACTTACCCCTAACATAGGGATGTCGTCTTTATGGAGATTATATGAGAAAATTGCCTCACCTCCATGTTTCTTTAAACTGTCATCAAAAACAAATTTCCATTTTCCCCTATTTGTCTGATCAAGGTATTTTTTGATTCAGGAGACTTTAAGAGATTGATTGAACGCGTTAATATCGATCATCTACAGGCCGCCCTCATCGTAGTCCTTGATTATAACTGTTCTTAGTTTTAATCTTGTCGTCTTTACCCTTCCAAAGAAAATCAAAAAGGAGTTTATTGACCTTTTGTAATGCCTCCGTGGAGGTGGGTAGAGGTGTTAGAATATAGACAAGTTGGGAAACCAGAAGACTTTTAATGAGAGTTATTTTGGCAATTAAAGTAAGCCTTCTGAACTGCCACAATTCGATCACATTCTTCATTTTCGTAATCCTCTCATCATAGTTGGAACGAAGCATTACATTTTTGTCTGCTGCGAACCAAACGCCCAATTCAAAAACTTTTCCTTTCACCCAGGAGATATCTGGCTTGTCACACTGTATAGGTCCCCTCTCTTTTGCTGAACCCACCCAAAGCACTTCGGTTTTCTCGAAATTTACTTTAAGCCCAGAGATCATGTGAAATCTGTCCAAAACCTCTACTGCGCGTAGAAAGGAGCCGTCTGAGCCATCGAGTATTAATGTCGTATCGTCGGCGTATTGGCTTAGTCTGTGTTCGATCCCATTCGTTTCAAACCCCTTTAAGTCATTGTCTGTCCTTATAACGTTGGCAAATATCTCGACTGCTATTATAAACAAATAAAGGGACATTGGGCACCCTTGTCTGACCCCTCTACTTAGAGTGAAGTGCTGTGAGACCCAACCGTTATTTTGGATAGCTTTCGACACATCATTATAAAATAATTTGAACCAGGTCACCAACGTGGGACCGAAATTAAAATGAACGAGAGCTCTTTCTATAAAGGCCCACTCCATGGCAAGCCAAACATAACAAAAGTGGTATGAGTTCAAAATCACCTATCGAGTTTCAGTAATCAATGTGTGAGATTGAGAAATCTTTATGTGAGATTGGAAAATCACTGTATGAGAAATTGAAATTACTATACGAGAATGAAAAACTGAAGTTAGCGGAGAGTATATTGGCGGGATTATCTCTCCCTCGTGAGTGGCCCCTGTCGCCGTGTCAAAATGGCGCAGCAATCAGAACAGCAACTCCGTCATCTTGAGGAAGTTCGAGTATTAACGGAACA
>OX421452.1:21421049-21423549 GCA_949126865.1 Montipora capitata
CAAGTTTGTAAAGCGACTTGATACTGGGAACACGTATGTTGTGGTACCATTGGTAGCAACAACGGCAGAGGAGGAATTCAAAAAAACTGTCCACAGGAATGACATTCTCCATGCAAAACAACTAGTGAGAGACATTGCGTTTGATGATGACAACATATATCCCAGCAGTATGAATGCCAGTGAAAATGCAGTTGGTAATGGTGTACCGTTAGATACCGAAGCAAGCAGCAGTGATGAGGACGACGTTGTTGAAGCCGTCATACCATCCAGGCAGAGCAGAGGCCCCGTTGCTGTACCACACGAGAGTCCGTCTGTAGCTGATGTACAAGTGACACATGGCGATGGTAACCACACACAGAATCAAGTGGAAGTTCTTGAGGAGGCTGCCCCTGATCGGGACCATGGTGATGAACCACCAGTTGGTGATTATGCTGTTATTGAAGGTGGTGCCCCCACAGTTCAACCCGATCCTGAGCTTTCCACCGATGGCGTCGATCCTGACTTTTCTAATGATGGTGTAGATCCTGAGCTCTCTCCTGGCGCCGCAGACCCTGAACTTTCTACTGACGGGGTGGATCATGAACTTTCTACTGTCGCTGTAGATCCAGAGAAGGCTGAGGCCCTACGGGCCAGTACCGGTGGAGGCGTAGCAGCGGAGGTGACAGCAGCTAGTAATACCAACAACCACCCTCCGGTCAGACGTTCTACCCGGGTGGGAGCTGGACAACACTCCAATCCTCACCACTTGCCGAGACCTGCGATGAGGGAAAGCGTGGAAGCGGCAGTGATAGACCTGCAAATACTGAACTGTGTAGCACAATCCAACCTGCTTTTAATGCAGTTGTTAGCTAAGAATACTCAGAAATAGGAGCTTAATGTCCTTGTTGTTCCTACGTGATCAAGTGAATCTAGACTTTGGTTGAGTTATTAGGTTGTGGAGGACTCCAACCTCAGCAGGGAAGCATGTGAGAGTGCATATTTCATGCGCTCACATGGGCCCTGGGGCCGATAAGGCCACACGTGCGCATACATGACATAGTGTATGGCGTGTTTATTCTGTTTTGAGTCTTGTTCGCTGTTTTGCTTTTCTTTGTACTTTTATATCGTGTCCTTAAGATGTTCAACTGCCAGGGTGAGCTTATTTTACTGTTTATTAGCCACTGAAGTATTTTTGTAAGCTAGCCCTGGTATTTTCATTCGGATTCTTTGAGTCGCTTCCATATATATTAATTTCTGTAATTTTCCATTAGGTCTTGCTGCGTAATAAAGTGGTAATTTAGAGCAAAAGAAACCTGTGTCACAAGTACAAAGTGGAAATTGTTTTTAAACAGAATAGCCACGCCAGCTTTTCGACTACTATCGCAGCCGAAGAGCGCTTTGTAACCCCATTCGTTCTGCCACAGGTCACATTTCTCGTTTGTGCAATGTACCTCTTGTAGGAAGAAAACCTGGAAATTTTTCCCTCTAAGCCAATTAAACGTTTCACGACGTTTGCTTTCCCCTGATAAGCCTCTAACATTCAAGGAACACATGTTTAAGAAGAGTAATGATGAAACGATTACTCTGCATTAAAATCCACCCACCGTATGCGTAACAATGAAAATGAGACAACACCATTACACCTATTGAAAACAGTATTAGCGGGAAACAACGAAATTCCGATGTTGAATTTTGGCGGAGATATAACTCCATACTTAACACTTCAAATGATTACAAACGTTTAAGGTTGCATGTAAAGTAAGAATGTTTACCTTAAAAGTTCCAATCTAAATTGTAAACGTAAATGTTGAAATGGAAACTTAAAGGTTAAAAACAAAAGTCGATTTCTGGCGGGGATATAACGCCGTAGAAACTTCCTTCTGCTTTTTCTAAAAACTGTATATCAATAGTTATTTACTTTTGCATCAATATTTGTTTTCCATAAAGCAAGCTAACAAAATCTGCACCTTGCTGAGTTCGCATTTGTTAGCGTTAATAGTATTTTCGGTCCTGCATGACCAATGCTTCTGTTTTACGAAGGGGTATAACTTTAGGGATTAACTTTAGTAAACTTTAGTATTACAAAGCTGTCAGATGCTCAGAGGGCACGCTTAAACTTGTGGTGAAAAGAAGTTGTGAGGGAGCTTGAAAATTATCAGAAGCCAATGTTTCTCACTTCCCATTTATTTTCTTCAGTCTTTCTGGGTTCAGTATTTTGCTAGTAGCCACATGTCTTCTCAAGCTATTTACCCAAGACTTCTACGGTGGCACTACAATGATAGACAATACCAAAACAATATTGTGCACTGTTAGAGCTACATATTACGCAAGGACAACTTGAATCTCCTGGAAGACAACACACAGCTCAGTTGACATTTTATATGGTATAATTTTTTCTAAAGAGGACAGGAATTTCTTCTTTCTGACAAATGATTAATTAATAGGCCGGTAGCCAGTTTTTTAACCTCAGAAAAAGATCTGTTTCGTCGTACGAACGTGTGAGGACCTCTGCTGGTATGAC
>OX421452.1:21431049-21441049 GCA_949126865.1 Montipora capitata
GTTGCTTCGAAATACGAGCCCAAGAACAGGTGGTAAGCGGTCAATCCGTGAGAAGTAACGCAATCTCCGTCGATTGATAGAAGTCAAAGATTCTCTTGCCGATGCTGCCCTTGATGTTTTTCAATTCCAATATCTAGCACACCCATGCTAAGGTATGAAACATACACTTATAAGCATTGTTCTGTTCGGTAAATCCAATTCCTGGACGCAAAAACATTGTGATTTTTAGAGTTTATCTGGTTTATTTTTGTGCTTTGCCTTTTGACAACCTTACGTGACTCGTGCACTTGGCAGGAGTTGACAGCTTACATCTGCCTTTTATGTTAGCAAACGGTTTTAAATTATATCAGATGGCTGGATAAACACGTCTTGGCTTCTGAAAGCTGATAACATTAAACCACCTTTGCTCAAACTGATTTCTTATAGTATTTTTCCGAGTTTTCAGCATCGCCCCGCTGAGCGAGGAAAGCTCCAATTTCAGAAAAGTACTACTTGTATTTTTTGGCCTCAAAAATTGTCTTTTAAGTTGCCCGTAGTTTTGAAAACAGATTTTGAAAGAAGAGATAACGCTCTTTAACGTGGTATAAGACTCTTTACTGAAATCGAGGTACCAGTCGACGATTTTGGGCTTTGAAATTTGCCATTTTTTCATGGAACGGAAACGTTCAAAATATTGAAAATAATGAAAAATCTCCAAAATATTACATTTGCGTTGAAACTGAGTAAATCACCCTTTAAAATGTGCATAATTATGTACTTTTCTGAATATGTTATTTGCTGTTCGCATCACAATTGATTTGATTTTTAAAACGATTTTTTCGTGACACACCGTCTCGGGCATGTAAAACCCGATCCCAGAGCCGCGAAACCGATAACCCCCCGTACGTCTAAAATATTTATCGGATCGAAGTAAAAATTATAATTTGTTATCAGCTTACCCAGTGCTACTTTGTGAATTTTTTTGAGAGTTTTCGATTTTTCGATTTTGCAGACCTCTGGTCGATATTTACTGACATCCGCTCTTAACGTGCAAAACGAGTCCATTGTTTGTCATACCCGACTTTTGACCATACCACTATTTACCCTCATTAATTGGGTTAATTTATGTATGCACAATGGTGAAATAACTCAATGGATGCTTTCCAAATTCTGCCCCTCTTATGCTTGTTGTAAGGAAGAAATGTATAGACTTGAAGATATGACAACGTTATTAGACTTTTGCAATCACTGGTCTGTGATGACATGGTTTCGAATCGTGAATCTCAACGGTTCACCATGGTGAACCGTCGCTGAGCTGAAAGATAAACAGTTCATTTCTTTAAAGAAACGATTCACCATGGTGAACCGTGCCGCAATAGCAGGAAATGTTACGGGATTTTTTTGATTTCACATTTACAAACTAGTTTAGATTACAACCACGGGATAGGACGGTTCTTATGCCCGGAAACTCTTTCCCCCTTACATGTATCGAGCTAAGGTATCTGGTGAATCGCACGGTGAATCGTTGACAATCACTTCTCAATTTGCATACATTAAGTCCATTTTAATTTAATCATCCTGTAAATTCTTCTTGAGTTGGTACCAGCTCCACATCGGCACTACTCTATATATTATTAAATACACACCGAACCTCACAAGACGTCAGCGACCCCACCCCTCTAGCTTTATTCCCGTCGCTAACCGTTGTCACGCCTTCAAATGCCAACATCAGTACCAGTGCAAGGAAGATCGCCCTTATTTCGCTCGATTCTCGTCTCGATAATAATTAAAGGCCCCGATGTCATGTGCACGCTACGTTAATGAAAGTACACAGTGTCAACTACTTTACATGGAAATGCGGTACACAGCGTCTTGAAGACCTTCCTTTACACACAACATAGTATTTATAATTATTTGGCCTTCTAAAAACTGTCCAACACATATTCCTTGATTATCATCATGTTCAGACCAACTGCCCACCTTTTAAATACAAAGCATGCGAAGAGACAATCCGGACCGTTTATCTTAGTAACAAGTCTACTTCTTTTCTAAAGAGACTTGACTTCTGATCTACACCTCTACAGATTTGCCGATTTCCTTGAAGCAAATACAATACTCGTCACATTTGTTGGAACACCCATCCCCGTTTCCCCCTTCCTCCAACATTGAATTGGGGGGAGGGGGATGTGGTATAAGCTACGATCTTATAACACGATGATTCAAGTGTTCCAACTAAATATGTCTAGTATTGTGGCTCACATGCCGCCATTCCCTCCGACGCTCAACCTTCTTTGAATTTCGCGCGACGTCGAATGTTATTTTCGCTGACATAATAATAATTAACCATTTGCACCGCATGAACATCTTCTACAATGTCAAAATTGTCTGGACTTCTTCTCTAATGCTGGTGGTGAGATGCGTGACAGCTAAATTACCGCAAAGTACACATGATGCGGATAGAATTTTTAATCCCATAAACAAAACTCACCGGAAAATAGAACCCATACCCTGCTGCAAATTTCAGAATCGCATGAATCTCGTAGTACCGGTGAAGAAATATTCCGAATCGAAGAAGTTTCATCCGTGAGAGGTCAAGGGAAGCAAATTTTCGCGAATTTGAACTTTCTTAGCGATTCAGGTCGTTTAATGCATCAGTCAATTCCAGCAGTGCCCATCCCCTCCCCCCCCCCCCCCCCGGGCTAACCCCCGGGCATTAGCATTTTATTTTTTAAATGGGCAAATTCTCAGGGGTGGGGACACATAAGCTGTCTGAATGCCCCGGGGTGGGGACGAAGAAAGAGGGCAAATGCCCCGCCCCCGGGATCGAAATAGCCGTGTTCACGTCGGTGATCGTTTTTTGATAAACCAAATTTAGTTCACCTTGTCGCTGTGGAGAATCAAGACATTTTAAATGATGATGAATCGCATTTTAAGCTCGCAAGATTGGTCTTGAAGATCGCATCATTTGAATTCGCAAACCTTCTGTATTTTAACTCCACTTTCATGAATTTAAAAATTGCTAGGCTAGTTTTGAATGCGAAATGCGAAGTAGTCGTGTTTACGCAGTCTTCACGTCAGTGATTGTTTTGTGATATTAGTTCACCTTGTCGCTTTTAGATATTCATATGCTTACAAGTATAAATGAAGAAATGCCTAAAATTGAGAAAACATACTTTTAAAAACATCCACAAGTTTTTCGAGTCCGTGACGGACAAGCCAGTCTTTAACGAAGGCCTCGTCTTTTCCGATAAACTCTTCCATGTTAATTCGAAAACACGTGTGTCAAATGCCCGGGGGTCGCCCCGGGGTAGGCTAATGCCCAGCCCCCGGGCCGCGATAAAATTGCGAATGCCCCACCCCCGGGACTGACAACTTGAGCAAATGCCCCGCGGTTGCCCGTTGGGGGGGGGGGGGGATGGGCACCGCTGGAATTGATTGATGCATAAGAACCGAACTAAAATGTCAACTCGACACCGGCGCCACGTGCAACGTGATGAGCTATTACGATCTGTCAAGGATTAGGCAAACCGGAAATCCCCAATTACAAGACTCAAGGGTCAAACTACGTTTGTTTGATGGGTCACTAATGATTCCGGTAGGAACTGCTTCACTCGAAGTAGAGAACAACAACAATCAAAACCAAATTGCCGAAGTTCTGCAATTCCAAGTCGTCAAAGCTAACAACAAACCGCTACTCTCCACAGAAACGTGCGAGAAACTTGGACTGCTTCAACTTAACATATACAGCGTCATAGAGACACAAACACCTCTCCTCAGCCGCGAGACAATACTGCAAAACTACAAAGACGTATTTGAAGGACTAGGCCACATAGGCAACGCAAACTTTGTACTGAACGAAGATTGTACACCTGGGCCCGGTTGTTCGAAAGCCGATTAACTTAATCCAGGATTAGTGTAAACTTTTGTTTCATGTTTTCCACCTTTTGGTGAAAGTTTCGTTTGCTTAATTTTGTTTTTCAAGATTGACTTCTTCTCATGTAAAGTTTTGCCGAATATCAGCGTTCAACAGTATTTGGGAGTTGAGAAATAAACTCCTTGGTTTATTTTTAATCTAGGGTTAGCGTTAATCGACTTTTGAACAACCGGGCCCAGTACAACATGCACCGCGACGTGTGCCTGTCGCATTACACTCTGAAGTCAAGGAAAAGATCGCTGAGATGGAAGACAAAGGAATTATAAAGAAAGGAACAGATCCAACAGACTGGATAAGGTGTATGGTTGCAGTCGCAAAACCGCAGAAAATACGAATCTGCCTAGACCCTAAAGATCTAAATCAAGCACTGAAAAGGCCAAAGTACCAGATGCCGACATTAGACAAATTGCTTCCGAAGCTGAACTATGCTAAAGTATTCACAACCCTAGATGCCAAAGATGGGTTCTACTAGATCTCTTTCGATGAACAGAGCAGCAAATTGACCACATTTTGGACTCCCTTCGGTCGCTACAGGTACCTCTGAATGCCGTTCGGAGTTTTCACAGCACCTAAAGAGTTTGAAAGGAGACTACAAGAACAACTTGTTCATCTACCAGGAGTTGAAGTCCTACGCGATGACATGCTGGTCATAGGCTACGCAGGAGGAAGATAAAAGAAACCGTGACGAAAACCTCAAAGCTTTGCTGAACAGAGCAAGAAAAGTAAATTTGAAACTCAACAGCAAGAAAATGAACTTACGCAAAACAGAAGTAAAGTTCATGGGACACCTCTACGAGACCAGGAGCTCCTGACGAGACGTAACCACAAAGAAAGCACAGTTTGTGTGGTCGCCACAACACGACAAAGCATTCAACGAAGTGAAACTACTCGTAACAAGCCATCCTGTCCTAAAGTACTAAGACTCCAACGAAGAAGTTACGCTTCAGTGGGACGCCAGCGAAAAGGGACTCGGAGCTACACTACTACAGAACGCATGGCGCAGAATGGTTATTGTTTGTAGGACATATACTTGCTTTCTGGCATAAATTACTTTTGTCTCACTTGAACTCCCATGTGGGTTCTTAATAGACTCCAATTGGTTGCGGTTAGTTTCTTACAAATGCAAATCTACAGAAAAATGCTGGGACGTGCGAACACCTAGTGGAATAACTGTCCATCAAATGTACAAGCAGTTTGCATGCAGTAGATTTCCGAACAAACCCGGTCACTCCAAATAGTTTGATAGAAAATCCTGCATCTCATTGGCGACATGATTTGCGACAGCTTAGGCAAGGTTCCCACTTGTGCAATAAGCACAAGTACAAGCGTAAGTGTTAGAAAGCACGTGTGGGAACCGGCTTGAAATAAGCGTGAAATGTGCATGAGCGTAAAGGGCAAGAAAGGAAACTTTTTCCTTTCTTTGCGCGTATGCTTGTCATACGGTTGTGGTTATTTCACAAGTGGGAACCGGCGTGAGTTTGCACAAGCACGACGATTCGCACTCCATCTTGAATCTTACTAGATCTCGGACGTTATTACTACGCTTGCGTATGCCAAATTTTCTTCGGCTTGTCTCACTGTGTAAACGGCGCAAGCTTATCCTTGTGCTTACGCTTGTGCTTATCGCTGTAGTGGCCGGTCCGTATGTTGTGTCATGAGCGTTTTTTATTAAGCCTCTTGTGGACTGAAGGCAGACCTCTCGTTGCGACCAATTTTTACCACTTTTCTAAATTGTAATGACAGAGAATTTCACAATTTTTGTCTTCGTTCCTGTCACGTTTCATTTTACATCATTCAGAGTTGAGAAATCATCAAGCATGATTCACGCGAAACATGCTTGGCTTAACTTTAATTGAAATATTCATTTAATTGATATCTACTGTCAGAACATGCCACCCCATTACAGCTTTACTTTTACAAATGATTTGACAAGAAAACTGCATTTAGTGTTGTCGACGGCGTGCAGGGTGGCCAAGAATAGGCAAATACGCAAAAGTACTAAGGAAATATTGAGGAGTGAATTTAGGTCAAAGAATAAAATAGGCCAGGAAAAGTTTATATTTAACAGAAAGCTTTATCACTCTACGATCTTTATGCCAAGAATTGGATCATTTGGGCCTGCCTTACGGATACAATATAAACTTGAATTAGACCATGTAACTCGAGTAGCCGTAAACAAATAAGCCTATCGCGTTCGCTTCTCGAACACTAACACCAACAGAGCGAAGGCATGCTCAAATCGAGAAAGAATGTTTAGCTATGGTTTTTGGCTTCGAAAAGTTTTCACATTGCATCGCCAGAAGAGCCAAAGTCACCGTGGAGTCGGATCACAAACCGCTGCAGTCAATCTTTAAGAAGTCCCTTCTAGAAGCACCGTGCAGGCTGCAACGAATAATGCTGAGATTACAACGCTACAACCTAGACGTAACATGCAAACCTGGCCCACATATGTACATTGCGGATCACCTCTCGAGAGCTTCAGTGCCAGAGGTCGGCACACCAGAGACTGAGCTAAACTGCAGAGACAGCCAATGCAGTCACATCAGATTCCAGACCGCCCCAGGAGCCGCCTCTCCTCAGACCTGTTTACACTATACAACAAAGAGTATGTGGTCCTCGTTGACAGTTATTCAGACTTCGTCGAAGTTAGACACCTTAAGACAGGCACATCAGCTACGCTCATAGAGTTCTACAAGGAGCAATTTAGTCGACATGGTATACCAGATGTACTGAATACAGACAACGGACCTCAGTATACCAGCCGTGAGTTCATTGACTGATTGACGTCGCTCGGGAATGGGAGTTTAGACACCTCTCTTCATCGCCACATCACTCAAGGTCTAACGGCAATTCAGAGTCAGCGGTCAAGATAGTAAAAAACCTTTTCAAGAAGGCTATCGAGGATAACAAAGATCCTTGGCTGGCCTTACTGGACTATCGAAACACTCCCACTGAGGGCATAAAGACTAGCCCATGTCAACGACTAATGTCTAGAAGAACCAAAACTCTAGTACCAGTATCCACTAACCTGCTTTACCCGGAAATTGTCAGTGGAGTACCAGACTGCATAGAACTCAAGAGACAAAAGGCAAAGAGCTATTTCGACAAGAAGGCAAAGCCACTACCTGAACTACACATTGGACAAGAAGTCAGAGTCACTGAAAAAAAGAAACAAGACGTCGACCTGGCAACCAGGAAAGTGTCTTGCGAAGCTGTCAGATAGGTCTTACCTAGCTAGTACAAGCTGATGGCGAAGCAGTACGTCGGAACCGAGAAGACAGCAGACCAAGTATAGACACAGGCGCAACAGACAAAACCACAGCTACAGTAGCAGATTTAACCGCGAGGGAGGATCAAACAGACACCACTAAGGTTCAAGCTACACCACCACACACACCAGCTGGAGGAGCGAGCTCAAGAACAATCAAACCACCAGCTAGATTTAAACATTATGTTTAAAGGACATTATATACACATTTCTGATTGAACATTGATTGCTAATGAAAAAACAGTCGATTGAAAAAAAAAACATTTCTGATTGAACATTATGATTGCTAATGAAAAAAATTGAAAAAAACAGTTGAGACAAACTACATATTAAGATTTATTTTTAATTACAAGTATGTCATAGGTTAATGAACAAAACAAAGGACCAAACCTCCTGAGCATTATCAGTCACATGATCTGTACTGGGAAAACAAAATGTACAAGCGAAAAAGGTCTATTCTCTCTTTTTGTCTTGGGCACTTGTAGGAAATATTCGCTATTCAGGGTGGACATGTACAGTTTCAGGAAAATGTCCACTATTGTATCTATTGCATGCCAAGTAGCTTGTGACGTCAAACCGGAGATCGACCCATGCCCCTGGTGACTCGGTCAAGAAACAAGTTATGTGTTTAGTGCCCCTAACCCTTCAACTTTTTTTTTGGTAGATTTTCATATCTTTCAAGAACGCATTTTCGGAAAAATGTTTTAAGAATGTTGAATCCTGATGTTTTTTACGAGCGCCTGAAGTTAGTGAAATTTTAAATTTTTTGCGCGCTACAAGCCCCGCTGGACAATCAGGATTCAATATATTTAAAAAGGTTTTCTGAAAATGAGCGAGGCACTGGTGACTAGTTAAAAAGTGTGATAACAAAATCGTAACTTCCGGTAGTTGATACTTCCGGAAGAAATTAATAAAGAAAAAGCTTCTCACTACCAACGTTTTCATTAAGAGAGAGTTTTAAGTCACTGATTAATAGCGTTTCTTTAATTTTACACTGCAAATCGGACTTTCCAGTTGCGAGGATTTGAAAAGGGTCCCATTTGATGTCGTTGGTAGTGAGAAGCTTTTTCTTTATTAATTTCTTCCGGAAGTATCAACTACCGGAAGTTACGATTTTGTTATCACACTTCTGAAAATGAGTTCTTGAAAGATATGAAAATCTCCCCCCCCCCCCCTCCCCCCACCCTTAAACAAAAAAAAAATCAAATTGAACGGTTAAGGGCATTATAAGTTTTAAAACTTGCAAAACACAACGACGGTGTAAGGAGTTTCCAAAATTAACAAAGGTTGATTATTTAACAAAAGCACATTTGTAGTAACGTGTTATTATAAATCAGTTCTATGTGCTGTTGTTGTTGTGAGAGGCTACAGCACGCTGATGATTTGTAATGGTAATAAAAGCGAGTGGAATCTAATTCGGTCTGTAATTATGCGAATGATTAACAAAATCCGCGGCAGTCCAATTTGTTAATCAAGAGTATGATTACGGAGAGAATTGGACGATACGAAAGTCCTGTTAGCCATAAATCATAAATATTACATTTTCCGAGGATCTTAGAAAGGACAAAACGATGGTGAAAGGCGTAAATTGTTTCATGATTTTATGATTTTGTTTAAAATTTCGCTTGTCGAGACTTAGTTGTCGATCCTATGGTGATTATATTGAAGTTTGAGACTGGTTCATTAAAAATGCAGTTTTAATTGTGATTGGTTTATTCAACTGTCCGATTACATGATAGGAAGCCAATTAGTAGGAAATACGTGGTATTTTAAACCAGTCACATTCGAGGAAAGTGTAATATTTACGATTAGAATGGATTCAGGGTCGACTACAAACACTCTATTTTCAGTGAGCGATTAAGGATTGGATGAATTTCACGCTCTTGCGCGCAGAAACTCGCACGGAGGGCACGCGGTTTCCCTTCGAGTTTCCCGAACACGAGTGTATTGCGTCCAACTAGACTGCTCGCACTCTTAAACCAAATTTACCAGCCAAGTGTCCGCAGTCCCAAGATTTTGTTCAAAACCCCGAATGCACTCCCTTAAACTTATTCAAGGTTGCTCCCAATTAGATTCACGCTGATTTAAATAAGCGTCACGAAGTGTCTCTTCATCTTCTCGTTAATTTCACCATCACTTTGGTGAGAAATACGGAGAATAAAGGTCATTAACTGTCCTCCTAATTCTGCTTCTCAAAGAGGCAAGAACAGTAACCTATGGCCAAAGCCCAACCTCAAAAATAAAAGAAACAAACACAAACGCTAACCCATAAGTCATAAACAGGTGGTTTAAGCTTAGACTTACCGGGATACTTCGTGACGTTTATCAAAACTGAGCATTCATCTAATGATATGCATTTCTGGAGAAATGGGAAAATTATAAAGAGGCGAAAAACGAAACAACTACTTAGGTATAAATTAACTGTGATGGAAAGTGCCGACAAGTTAAACAATCCGTCGCTACAATCCTAGGCCTGGTTGTTCAAAAGCCGATTAACGCTAAACCCATAGTAAAAATTAACCAAGGACTTTATTTTTCTACTCCCAAATGCTGTTCAACGCTAGTATTCGGCAAGACTTTACATCAGAAGAAGTCAATCCTTGAAAAACGAAAATAAGCAAAAGAAACTTTCACCAAAAAGTTGAAAACATGAAACAAAAGTTTACGCTAATCCTGGATTACGTTAACCGGCTTTCGAACAACCGGGCCAAGGCTAAGAGAAGATACTTCCATAACAACTTAACATAAGTAAACCAACTGAGAAGGGAGAAAGAAGCTAGCTTTTTGCCTAAAATACAAACGTGCTAAATGGACTACAT
>OX421452.1:21446049-21448549 GCA_949126865.1 Montipora capitata
AGAGAGTTGGGTAGCACCTTGAGCAGAGGCATCCAGAGCATGTAAAATAATCTTCGTGTCGGCTTCTTCTTGTGTACTTCGTTAATGCCTGACGTCTCTGTGCGTTGCCTCACATTCCGTTCCCCATGCCACAACGACTTGTCTCCCATTAGCATTATCCTTCACATTCTTTGCGAGAAACATAGTAAGTTCGCCCTTGGTCTTTGAATGAGCAAGGAGCTTCTTCATCGGCACCTTGGCGATGTGGGTAGAATCAGTGATGCGATAATAAATGGGAGCATGGCCACCTTGTCGTTTGACTCGTATTGCTGATTTCAGTGAGGATGGTACATCATATCTGTCGAAGATTATGTGGAGCTCTTGTAAATCATTATACTTTACAAGCAAGCGACTCGTGAAATGTTCAACCAAGTCTCTACAGTTATTGATCCACTCTGGCTTGTCAAGTGATTGGACTTCGGCCATTCCATCAACAATCGCGACTTTGAATCCTGCGGTGATTTCTTGTGTATTAGTACTAGGGCCACCTGCCTTCTCTAGGATATGCATAAGGGCACTCTTGCAAGAACAATGCAACATGGTACCATCTCGTGCAAACAAAGATCTTGGGACAACAGTGAACTCATATAAGCCAACAGCCTCTTGGATGTCAATTTCTGGGCGGCTCTTGCACACCATCGCCAAACGAGCAAACAGATTTCTGTCCTCCTTTAACTCGATGATCGTGTCTTTAGCTTTGACTTTGATGACCTTAGCACTCGTTTTCCAGGTAAAAAGATTGCGCTTCTTTCCTGGAGCCCAGAGGTTGATCTTTCCTGTCTTGATCCTATCTTGTACAAAAGCTCTGAATAGCTTTCTCCCTTTTTCACTCTGATTAACAAGATCTTTCTTCGTTTTCTCATTCATCACAATTTTTGTGACCAAGTTGTACAGATCGGTGTTGGTGTTCTGCTCTGATGAAAAGGATTGGTGAAGGTCTTGATTGTTTCGGTCAACTTATTTATGCTGTTATATTTGTGCGTCAAAACAGCTGAGTTTAGTTCTTGATGGTGAGCACGTTCCGGAACGAGACCCGCCATTGCCTTGGCTTCTGCTGTGAGTCGGGCTAGTTCTGGGGCAATGAGGAAAAACTTGGCTTGTGCGCTCTCATTCAAAGTGATGCCTACAAGCCCACCAGAAACTGTCATAGATCGATTGAGGTGTTCCAACGCAGTATCACCACCAACAGCACAGAAAGGAACCTCCTTGTTCTTGTTCACTACCCAGTTTCCTGTGATGAACTCTCCATAGATCTCGGGGTCTGATGATTCGAGGGATGCCATTTCAGCTAGGTACAGGGGGATCATCCTTAGATAACAGATCTTGTCGTGCACAAAGAAGTACTTTGTGAACAACTCCAGTGGAATTAGATGGAGCTTCCAATCACCACTGTGGACTGCCTGGGTGAATGCGAACATCTCCATTACCATGCGCATGTATTGGCGAAATACTTTAAAGAGAGGATTTGTGGCATTCGCAGCGTCAAAATCAGACATATGTATGGGGTCACGTGACACTACAAAGTGGCACCAATCGATGCAAGATGTCTAACTGACTAAGGTGAGCAAGTTTGGCATAATAAGGATTTTTTTTGACAAATTTATAGTAAATTATGTGTTTCAGCCTCGCTTTCATGGGTAAGGTCACGTGACCTATGTAAATTAGCATAAATCAACAGGGAGGATCATGCCCAATCATGTGAGCAAGTCTGGTGTATTTTCTTCTGTTATTAACAAAGTTATGAGGACTTATGTGTTTTAGCCTCGTTTTTACGCTGGATTTCATGGGTCAGAATTTAACCCCCCTTAAAAGCCGTCTGAGCAAGTGGCAAAGCTGGCACCAAAACTTTTCATGTTTAGTAGGACCTAATGAACACTTTTACACTAAGGTGCCTGCTTTCAGCACGAACTTCACACGGGACCTTATTTTATGACATTTGCTCCCAGACTATTATATACAAAATACTATTGATAAAATTAATATACGAAATTGCATAAAAATTTAAAATCATGTATAATACAAAAGCATTTAGCTTGAAAATTTCCCTAAAAAACTTAAGATGCCTGCAGTGGCGACGTTTATTTTGCAGTCTAAGAAGCGTTCTATCTTGGTGAGAAAAGGCGTTCGTGAACCTCTCGCGCAGTTCGAAAGAGATCTGTGTCCTGAGCCATTCGATAACGGTGTGATACGCCTCGGTGTCCTTCTGAGCTATCTTATCTGCTTCAGGAAACGCTGACACTAATTTCCCATTCCGCCATTGGTTCCAAACACTAAAGGTGTGAATGAACCCATCTCTACATCTAACACCCGCTGCTGGTACTTGCGTTTCTTCTCGTCCTCTTGCTCTTTGAATACTTCAGATGTTGTCTTGTTCTGCGTAACTCTTACATCAAGAAATGACTCCTCTTGACCAGAAACCTCCCGCCGTAATGTCTAATCTTGCCTCAGAGCTTGTGACAGC
>OX421452.1:21453549-21471049 GCA_949126865.1 Montipora capitata
TGACCGCCATTTATGAATAAGGTCTATGGCCGCTCGCTCGCTTGTTTTCTTCACTAAAATAAAGATCTTTATGTACAAGGGAACGATTGCGAAGTATGCTACCATCCCCCATAAAGACAACGCAATACTCATTTCGTACGAATGCAGAATGTCTTTGATCGGCCGAATAGGAATACAGTAGGTATTGGTTGTAAATAAGGAGGTCTTTGCCAAGGGCAGGATCGCTACAGCAACGCCCAAACACCACGTGAGTACAAGGAAGGTGACCGCTCGTCCACAATTGATTTTGATAGAAGGCTCCATACAATAAACAATGGCTAAAAAGCGCTCAATTGTTAACCAAAATAACGCTTTAATGCTTACAATTTGTCCTGTGAGCCACATTTAATAATCCAAGAGCATTGCAAAGACCTTCTAAGTAAACTAGTGGTAAGATTCAGCATTCATTCATTCAACTGGGGCTATGTTGTACAAGGATGATTGTGACTATTTGTCATGTAGTTGAAGTGCATGTGAAACGAAATTTTTAATAGTTTGTTCAAAAGAGCTTTCAAAATGATGAAGAACGGCGTTTATTGTATTGTGATAGCACTCTTGGTTGCCGAGGCATTCAAGATTTTCATTTATGCAAATTAGAGGACTTGTGACGTCACATAGTGGACACAAAATTATGTAAAATCACAAAATATGGAATATCTTTGCAAATACTAAGTCTGCAGGATTGAAATTTTGCAGGGTTGATGTGCTGCCAGAACTACACATTGTGATAGCAGAAACTCACGCGTATCACGCAATCAGGGAAAAATTGCGCACAGACGCCCTATACTCAGTCCCACTAGTAGTTAAATCCAGACCGCATTCTCAGAAGACTTCCTTAGCAATAATCATTCACACAGTCATATGTTACTCATTCCCATCGAAAAGCTCATCAATCAACGTCACTCTTTTAGGAAAGCTCGGGAACCTCTTGGGATAAACAAGCGTGCCGGGTAATTTAACGATCTCGTTATTTAGTATTTAGTGTGTTTCAACGGCATTTTATTAAAACCAGTCGAGTATCCCTTTTTTTGTTGTTGGTAGACCCAGATGTACATACCTAGCGGATATTGAATTAAGCTCCGATCGGGTGAATCCAATTTTATGTCTTTCAGTATTTCCAAACTTCCTTATGGCGATTAGAACACTCACACTTGCCCCGGCTTTCTGGCATTCTGAGAGCGCGTTAGACCACTAGATTACGGTGACGAAGTTCTTACATTCCGATAAGAGCAAACATTTAGTTTGGAATCCTTTCCGCCGGCGTTGATTGACACAGTATTAAACCTCACATCTGAGAGTATTGATAAAGTGGACAGATGATTTTTCTTTGAAAAGGGCAAGCTTTAAAGGTAAGGAGAGTTTTCTACATTATTTCAAGATCTTGCTTCGTTCTTGTGTGTTCCACTATGAACAATATTTTGCAAGAACATACTCCAATCGACCTGTTTCTTGGGAACCAGTTTGTTCAGTTGTTCGGACGTAGAAAGAAGATAAGAAAATAATCTTCAATGGCCAAACAAGATGAAAAATGAAATGAAGTTTAAACAAATTAGCTATCGTGGTCGGGGGGACTTCGCAGTGGTCTCCCCATCCAAGTACTAACCCCATTCGAAGGGGTTTAATTTTAGTTGACACTTAGAACTAGCATCAACGATTGCGATCTTTGTGTTAAATTCGCACATATCTTGTCGAACTTTATAACACTTGAAAGAAAAAAAACCAACTAACAAAGCCCGGAGTCTTGCCGCCATTTTGTCATATATCGTGTATCCTTTGTTTCGTGAATTGTTGGTAAGCTGATAAACACGCAAGGTAACTTGATCACAGGCGGCCGCTAAAATCAATGTCACTCATACTTGTACAATTGAAGGTAGCAAAAATCTCCCACAATGTTTTTCGCTGATGGTAACTTGTTATATTCGTGGCACAAAATTTATGATGTTTTTATCTCGCAAATTTGTTCCGGATGGCAAATTGTTTTATTCTCCATCGACACTTCTTAAAAACTTCCTTCTGCTCTTCGTAAAACCTGTATGTCAATATTTATTTACTTTTGCGTCAATATTTGTTTTGCATAAAGCAGGCTAACAAAATCTGTCTTGGATCGCATTTTTGAGCGTTAAAATAGAATTTTCGATCATATGTTCCTAACTGCAAGTCGCATATTTTGAGGTCTCCCATCAGAGTACACGCGTAAACTTGTGGTGAAAAAGAAGCTGTAAGGGAACTTGAAAATGATCAACATGTCAGCTGTGAAGCCAATGTTTGTCGATTTCCTTTCATTTTCGTCAATCTTTCTGGGATTAGTATTTTACTGAACCAAATGTCTTCTCAGGGGATATTTAGCAAAGACATCTACCATGGCGCTATAATGATTTACGATACCAAAGCAAAGTTGTGTACTCTTAGAGCTACATATTACGCAAAGACAACTTGAATCTTCTGAAAAACAAAACGCAGCTCAGTTAACAGTTATGGAAAAAAACACCGTCAAGTTACTACACTACCACACGTACGCAATGCGTGCCTATTTTATAACGTATCGCGTATGTCGTCAATTTCTTCCCCCCTTCCCCCTAACCCCCCCCCCCCCCCCCCCCAATATCCCGTATTCCCTAATAGGGCTTCATTTTTTGCATTTGCAAATTTAGTAACATTAATAATAAGAGTTTTTACAGCAAACAAACTCCAAGTAAAATTCTGGTAATCTCTCGCCATTTTCCGAAGTTTACCCGTAGTTGAAGTTCACTGTAACTGCAAAATTTGTGTTGTTTGCGCATCCCACGGATACGCCCTTATAAGCGTCTTGTTCTTTTCAATTCTTTTGGTTTGTTTATCCAGTAGCTATATCACGTAACGTTATCATATGAAATCTTCTTTAAGTACTTCATCACATGTGTATATATATTCTGTAAATTCGTTAGATCTCCAAATAAACCTGATAAAGGCTGGTATTGGCCAGCCAAAATATCGTTTGAAAATACATTTTTGCGTTGTTTTTATCAGTCGTGCAGTAAATATTAATGTTGCAGTTTATGCAGAAGCACAACTATTTCCATATGAATTTTGCTTTCTGGGGTTAGAAACGGGAGCTCCGCTTTTAGGCTTGGCTAAATCTATATATTAGAAGTCAGTGACTGCAGAAATGTTAGAGTTCTTACGATCGAGTGTCATTAATCTTTCGCTGAGAATTCGAAATTCAGAGATTTATATAAAAATAGGCACGCATTGCGTACGTGTGGTAGTGCACAGTGCGACAGTCAGTGCTTTAGTCCATCACTGTGAACTAAGCTGCGTTTTGTTTTTTAGGAGATTCAATTTGTTTTTGCGTAATATGTAGGGTCACGTAGCTCTAAAAGCACACAACATTGTTTTGATATCGTTAATCATCATAGCGCTATGGTAGATGCTTTTCGCTATTGTTCTTTCCACCAAAATGGGTGCCGTCACGTTAGGTGCAATCAAAGACTTGAGAAAGATTGAAGAAAATAGAAGGGAATCGAGAAATATTGGCTTCAAGGCAAACATGGAATTTGCTTCAACCTCTTTTTCACAGAAAGTGTGAGCGTGTACTCTGCGCGTCTGACAGCTTTTCACGACAAAAGTTCACTTAAGTTAATCCCTAGGGGTCCGGTGGGGTAAGTATCTGGAGGGGAAACCTCAAAATATACGACTTGCTGTCAGACTGAAGATTTTATTTTAACACTCAAAAATGCGAACTAAGCAAGGTACAGATCTTGCTGGTCTGCTTTATGCAAAACAAATATTGATACAAAAGTAAATAAATATTATAACACAGTTTTTAGGAAGAGCAGAGGGAAGTTTTTAGGAGTGTCGATCGATCTACGTTCAATTTTTCTATTATACTTTCGACTGCACAAATAAATCGCAAAGTCAAAAGTGACATCAATTTCAGCGGTCGCCTATAATCAAGATACCTTGCGTGTTAGGCTTAAAAAGGTAAAAGACCTCAAAACGGGACAAGACATTGCGAAATAATTCAACGTCTGAACGTGTGAGTCAAAGGGCCACTGCTGGCACGACGTCTGGGTGACCCCTCAAATCGTCTATATGACCCCCCTCCACCCCTTGAAAAAAATAACTGGAACGGTGCAGTTCAATATCACCCAACTCAAGTGCTTTCTGATTTTGTGTAACAAGTACCACAGGCAGCCCATTTTACGCTCATAGAGCGTCTAGTATCCACGTCGTTTGTCAACTGCCTCTAATATGAGTTGAGCGAAAATTCACACAACAGTTGTCAAGTTATCTTCTTGAGAGTTACTAGACCTGAACACATAAAACGATTTAGTGAGCATCCAAGTGTAGAGTGATCAGTAACCTTGTTTTCCCAGCGAAACAAAAGAAAACATTTGCATGATAGAACAATTCCCGGAGGATTCGTTGGGTACACCAACATGGCTGCCGTTCCATTGTTAAGGTACACCAACATGGCGGCCGTGACGTCACATGAAAACACTCTATTCTTTTTGCTGCGACTCATCTTACGGGTTTGTGATGTCCAGACTCCTCTCCACACTTCAAAGCTTGGCTACTAAGCACTAACTCGTACCGTTTCAATGTGACCACAGGCAACCCAAGTTCAGTGTGAGCATGGCCTACAAATTATAAGGATTTTGTACGGGAATCTCGATAAAAGGCTAAAAGAAGATAATTTATGAAAAAATTCTCAATTAAAAAGCCCAAACCTTATTGCCATTGTGGGTGGCTTCCTTCCTGTGTGGCAAGGACCCATCAGTAGGAGCCTTCATTTCCCACTTTGTTTCTATAAAGTAGCGTTTTTCCTCACCTATCTATTTTTAGAACCACTTTCCCGCAGTTCGTTGTCATGGTAAACGTCAATAACAATTGAAAATGGAACGGGAAGGCGTTTTCAAGACTTTGAGTCTTGTTTCCCGCATTCGGCCGCCATCTTGGATAGCCCCTTCATGCAGAGCACTTAGTAAACGCCTTTAATTAGCGCGGCAAATTCAAAAAAGTTATTTCTAAAAATAGAGAGGTAAGAATAAACGCTACCTCACCTAGGGAAGCCAGTTGGAGGCTCGTACTGATGGGCTCCTGTGTGTAGTTATTTTTCAGATCCAACTCGAGTTGTCGACTTATGATAAATGATGTCCCTATCAACAAACTTCCAGTCTACTATCTATTAGATACACTAGACAAATTAAATGATTGTTTTTCATGGGCCCTGAAAAGTCCTTATTTATCAGTGTATGTAATTCACAAGGATTGGTATGAAATTCATTGAATCGTGACCAGATGGACAAGTCTGCTTTTCCATACAAATCCCTTTAACAGTTTTCTGTTTTCACTTACAACAAATTATTTACACTCGATATCGTGACATAGCATATTTTGAGCCTCTCTTTGGGTATCTGGATATGGAAAACGCAAATGATGAAACTAGCTGGCTAAATCATCGTGTTTAGAAAAAATAGGTAAAGCAGTTTCGAAGTAGTTGCATTCATTCAGCGTCGATTTATCAAGTAGTAGATTCATAAATTTTAATACTTACTGTCCTTTCATCAAGCAGCAATATACAGAAGTTATATGCTTTCAAGCAGTGTTATCACCAAAATCTCCGTTTTTATCACTATCTAATTTTTTTTTTACCTTTTCAAAAAACAGTTTTCTTGGCCTGTGGTCGAGTCAAATTTTGTCAGAAAAATTAACCAAATGTTAGTGACTTCAGTTAAGTAGCTTGATTCGGTACTGAAGTGTTTTTTTGTTTGTTTGTTTGTTTGTTTGCTTGTTTTTTTCGCTGGAGGCAAACTTAGCCCCTCGTTGCGAAAGACGAATCTGACATGATAGCTCAGGCTCTACACCGTCGCTCAGCCCAAAATCTCCTGTTACTTAACAACAACAGCAACAACAACATCAGCAACAACAGTGAACTTTATTTGCATGACTGTAACGTGAACACAGCATTGCAAAAGTGTCGAAAGCATGATAATTACAGTAACTTAGTTTCCAGGCTGAGGGTACAACGTTGACAAGGTAAGATTAACAACTCATAACATTTATCCAGTATTCCTAAAAAGGGTCCAATTAATTTGTCTCTCATTTCAAAGCACGATGAGATGAATACAATCAATTGAAGGTAATAATATAGTAATGATTAGAATTCTATAGTTGTAATATCAATTTTTATGAGATAATTTTCACCGAAGTGAAGGTGGCTAGTGGTGGAGATAGTATATTGAGTGAGATAATATCGCACAAAAAGATAATTTTAACTCATTTATTTCTGCAACGATTACAATGTTTTCGGGCGCAAATCCCACGCGAGTTGCTCGGAGTTGAATGGCAAAGGATATTCGATCGGAGTTTGAGTAGGCAATCAGAGGGCGCCTTCAACGCTATGCCCTTTTTTCGTATATACAAAATTGTATTATTATGCTTTGTCTAAGTCTATAGTTTCCTTCTTATAAGGTAAACTAAGACATCGCCGCTATTTTAAGCAAGTGTAATCTTGCTAAAGCGCACATACATTTTTGCATGGTATAGCTACGTTATTGTAAATAATATCAGCTCGTTGAGCTCAAGAGAGTTGGTTATGTGCGGTGAAATAAAATTGAGTTCACTTAGCGCAAAGGTCAAGTGATTTTACATTGGACATTATTAATTATACGTTTATCTTATGAATTCGACGACTCAAAACAAGTGATCAAGAGGAAGCTGTTACTGTAACAACGGCTCTCGTTACTGGTTAAAACACTAGGAATGGAAGCAATGGAGCTTAATCTTAAACACAATAGAAATGCATCCTGTACCGAACCGCCCCCCCCCCCCCAAAAAAAAAAGAGATAAACACAATAGAACAATAGAAATGCATCCTGTACCGACGCCCCCCCCTTCCCATCGCCTCCTTTCCATTTGTACATTACACAAGACGGCGGGAGGCAAATGTTTCGACCTTAGGACATTTTTTTTTTCAGTCGCTCACACTAAGAGATCTCTGCTTTGCAGGGAACTCGTCACAAATCACTGAGAGCACAAAGCACACACTTATTTTGGTGATACTCGGCCATGACAATAAAGTTTTTGTCATAGGGTCTTCAGCTCGTCCTCGCTATTTGTACAAGGATTGAGAGACGTGTTGTAAGCATCGAACACCCGAGGCACAACTGCATGACGACAACCAGATGAGGGCTAGAGACTGTATCACTTATTTCTCGGTAGTACCTTTGAGGAGAGCAGCACTATAGTTAAGTTTCCCAGAGTCTCCGAGAGGTTCTTAGGAACAAATTAAGGTCCGTTCAATCAGGGAAATAAGGGAATAAACACGAAAGGTCTTAGAGAACGAGGGGGTAAATAATTTTGTGGTCCAATAAGCAGGGAACAACTTTGGAATTGAAGGGAATATTAGTTTCTACTGATAAGTCTTAAGGGTATTTGAATTTTTTTCTCTACCGGTTTAGTTACAGCGATCGCTCTATATTTAAAATGCCATAGATTTCGAATAGGTTCGTCTCAGCCTTGATTTGCGTTAATTGTTAATTTCAGTTTACAGTGTCCCCAATTAGTGCTAAAGCGCTTGAACGACTGGACACTTGAATAAAGTTCCTTTCCTTTCCTTTCCTTTCAGCGAATGTCAGGTTTTAATATTATCTTCGGTTGCATTTGTAAGTGGAATCAAAATTTTCTCAGATGTGACTTTTTCAACGCCGTGATGGGACGGGTGTCTCGCTAAGCCTCCCTCTTCCTCCTCTACCGTTTCCATTTCTTGCCGTCTTGGCGATATGCTGGAAGGAGCAATGGAATCCATAGCTGAAACTCTGTTCCTTTTGCAGCAAATTAGTTCCGACAAATGTTTTCGAAACTGACTGCTCTGTAGGCTGTAGACAATAGGGTTAACACTGGAGTTGAAAACGATCAAAGCAGAGGCGATTGTGTGATGAATTCCAACGAGCGTGATGGTGCCAGTGAAGCCAAGGAAGTAGATCAAAAGCTCAGGAACCCAGCACAACACGTAAATGACCGTCACAAAGACAACCATCTTTGTCACTCGTTTGCGGTGGCGTTTTAGAGCTTTCTGGGTTTCCTCGCGAATGTTTTCCTTTCTGAGCCAAAGGCGATAGACCATTCTGGAGTACAGGAATCCCATGACGCCTAGGGGGATGACACCAGCCACCACAGACCACCCAACGGTATAAAAGTGCCCGTAAACGGGCTTGGACCAACTGTGCCCGCAACTCCGAAACTCCCTTATGTATGTAACAGCCATAAAACCAGGGATTGCCCAAAGGGCGGAAAGCGACCAGCAGATGACAATAAGGATTAGAAGCTTGGTTCTTGTAAGTTTTCCTTTTCGGCTGTGAGGATACATTACAGCTCCGTAGCGTTCGATTGCTATAGCAATTAGAGAAAAGACAGATGCCAGCGCACCAATCCAACCAATGTTTCCGCCAGTGAACATCTTACAGAGAATAATTCCATTTTTCCCTTCGGGGTGGGAGATAGAAGGTGTAATTACGAAAGGAATGCCAATGAAGACTGCAACAATCATGTCGGCGGTTGCGAGATTGATAAGGAGGAAGTTGATTGGTGATCTCATGGACTTATTCAGCGTAACAGCAAGAATCACCAGCGTATTTCCCACAAGGTTAATAAATATTAGTATCGAGAAGAATATTGCGAAGCCAGTGTGCATTTTCTTTTTCGATGTTTTCCTGAAAAATAGGAAAGATGTTATGAGCTTTTGTTATAAGAGTTTCAGGCAACAGATTTTGATCGAATTCTGTAAAAGCTAGCGAATGAATATTAAGTCCATTTATCATTCAATAAACTTTGAATCTGTCACAGAAAATTCAATATATAGTTATTGCACTATCTGTAGCGGATATTACAAATTATTTTTTAGTGGATATTAGTTTTATTGCCACACCTTAAGCTCTAGTACTCATTGCTTATGTATTGACGAAAAACTTTAAATCAGTCTCAAATTAATGACACAGTTATGAATGATGTAAAATAAAAGAAGGCTTCATGCCCAATCGCTTTGTTTTTGTTTGCAAGGGTCGTGTTTAAAAAGCATGCAAAGTACCCGTAATTAAAGTATTTACGATAGCTTCGATAGAGTACTATTCTAAAACGTTTCCGGAACGGAATCAAAGCTCCTAGGATGATTAATTATGTTTCCTCTTTTATTTGTCTTCTTGGCCTTTCTTGAGGTGTAAAACATAATAATATGGAATTATGACAAACATTTTACCCATTTGACAGAATGATTTCGCACTCTTTGTGGAAATATGAAACAAAGAGATGGTTAACTCTTGTATAATTTCTGTCAAAACGACAATTAATCTGAACAAAAATCTCTATTGGCTTGCTCGTCGTATTGTATTCGAATATTAAGTCTTTCTTAAAGTCATCAGTTTGGTTATGTCAATATTACCGAACGTGTAGTCAGTTTATAGTGCATCCGCATGGCTGCTACAAACGGTCAAATTTTCTACCTACCGAAGTGATTGCCGGGGCATTTAAAAAAGCAACTACTACTGAAGTGCATTTTCGTTGCGTACTATCCTTGAGGGCGAAAGTTGCAAACTGCGATAAATTAAACGCCAAAGGCGAGTTGCTGATTCAAGATACTTTGCTGGTCATGTTGAGCCTATTCAGTGGAGCCTTGAGGCAACTGACATCTCAAAAGATCTGAAAGATATTCTCGATAGATTAGCTGAACACCCCAAATAAAGCTGCCGCAGTTTTTGTTTCAGCTATTTCAAAGAATGTTGAAAAACAAATTTGGGTTCGTTCTTATTTCAGCACTTCTCTAGGAGTACTTGAAAAATAAGAGATTATGTGTTGAGACGGATCATCAAGATTTCACCAAGAAAATCGAAGAAGCCAAATACAAACATAAAAATGTGCCTTATTTGGCGCTCTAAACTCAAGCTCCTTCTACTTTTTTTGGTGGACAATTGTTTGATCTACTTATTGTTGTCCATAACAAAAACGATATAATTCTTCTTTTGTTGGAAACCAGTTGGACCATTAAACGCTTCATCGAGGTGAAATACTCTAATCTTAAAATGCTCCCTAAACAAGAATTCTTTGTGAAAGGTTACCTTGACAGAAGCAGCTGTCGTAACGTAATCCACGTAGAAATCTTCTATGTTCTGAAAAATAGTGGTATTCTTTTCCCTGAACTACGGAGTAATTCTTACAGAGATGTTGCTCTTTTGAAGAAAAAAGGGGATTTCACCAAGCCTTTATCGAGAGTGATGTTTCCACCGGTGCCTTGGTGTTATGAAGGAGGATGTTTCGATGTCCCGCCTAAAAACCCCTCATTCCAATTCGATTCTGGTCATGTGGCACAGTTTTAAGGCTATCATTCGTTACTCCGTTATAACTTCGGGGAATAACAGTTGGACGTCTCTGAAAAGTGATAAACAAATGTGCCGAAAAATAATTCCAAAGATATACACGGCGCCGGAGTAAGTAAGTGCGAGAATTTCTTCCTATTTCCCTTGAGTTATTAAAACTGAACGAACGTCACCAGTCGGAACAATGATGGAAAAAGATGATTTATCACCGACAAAGGTCATGTTATTTGCCCTAGAGAGAAAATCCTCACGTACAAGCAAACATTTAGGAAGAATCTTGTTTTGTTTTTCTGGATTAGGATTCTGTAATCCACACTGACAAGTAATTGACAATAGACCGACAGTTTACTTTTAGCTCTTTCCAATTATCGTCGCGGCTTTTCGTGAAAAAACATGTTAATTTAACACGGCCATTGCAAATCATGTTCTAAATCTCCCGGAAGCATAAAGACATTAATGTACATACATATATACATATTCATCTGGAAACAAGGGGCAATTTGGTCCTTATCATTTACTCAATTACCGAATCTCTTAGCGTAGTTTCTCGAAAACAATATGAACTGAGTCCGTGTGCGAGATCACCTTTTCTCTTTTTGTTGTTAGGTGTTATGTGATATTGTTTTCCCATACTTTGGCATCGCTTTAAATAGAACGGTTCCGTAAAATAAGCCGCCCATGTTTCTCACCATAGATGAGAATAGAGTTTTCTCAATCTTAGTTTTAAAAGAGGATAAGAGCTGAAAAAAGCGCATTGAATCTCGTTCGATCGTTCGCTCGCTCTTTGATTCCGCAAGACTCCGGCAAATAAAACTTGAATCGGAATAAAAATTTGTTTCTTTCTTTTAATTCACATTACAAAACTGAAATTGCAAAAGTGGAGCGTTAAAAAGATTGGTTTGTCCATGCTGTTTCAACGGGCACCCTTTCAGTTGGTCCAACGGGAGTAATTGAAGCACTTTAAGACAGTTGTAACTTTTGCATATGCAACCAAGACACTGAATCGCGGCATCTAACTGCGAGTAACAAAGTGATTCCAATCACCCGGCATATTGTAAATATAAAACAACTCTTGTTGCTTTTTACTTGAACGTAATACGAGACAAAAGTTCCCGATCTAACACAGTGAATGACAACGTAACACTAACTGCTAGAGCAATTGAGCTTAAAAGGAACGAAAACTTAACGATTTTTTACCCGGCGCTACCTGATCAATAATAGTCAGTGCGCTCTTTCAAACTGAGCTAAGGCAGCTGTTTAAGATTAAGAGTCGTTTGTATCTTTGATCACCATGCAGTAATTAATTTTGAAGCGTTTCGGGTTTTTGAAATATGATGGCCTTCATTTCCGAAATATGTTTATTCCCATTATAAAAAGAGAATTGTTCCGACCGCCTGCTACTATTCTCGATGAGCGTGAAATTCAAGAATATTTATTTCGATGGCCGACACATTGGCGACAAACGCTGAGACTGAAATTTTCGTTTGGCCAAAATTCAAACAAAACTTGTTTGATTTTAGCTAACTATTTGCTTGTCATCTACAGGAATCGAGCAGTTTCTAAAAGGAGAGAGACAAGTTAGGATAAGAAATGTTAATGCTATTTCGACAAGCAGTAGCTTGCCGTTTGCCGAGTGACGTTCCACGTAAACTGACGCAATCCCAATTTTAAATAATGGTTACTGAAAAATGAAAGGTGAATATGAGTCTATCATAGAATGCGTTTGCAAAGCCAACATAACTGGGTTTTGACACTTGATTGGCACATGATTGATATATCGTATTCGCTTCAGTTAACCTGCCAAAATGCGCGTGAAATGTCCGTTCTGCTGAAATATCTGTCAATCACTAGCTGTATCTTGCATGTTTTTGCCTGTATATTGACATGCCGAGGCCTGTTAAAAGTCGTGCATTTCTGTGGTAATCACTGATAAAACCGCAATTTTCATGTTCTATGGTGTTTGAGTTTACAATTCGAAACAAAGCGACGGCTCTCTTTTGTGAAGATTAATACTCGTGAACTTTGCTGTGTTTCTTAATATTTATGCGCCGACCAACTCGAAACTTCAACATTCCCCCCCATCCCCCTCGGAAGATTGGATCGTTCAAATTTCCGCCCCCTCTGACCAAAACGGTGTTCAAATGCCCTACCCTATCGTCGGATTTGTCTGTCATACCCTACTAAAGAACAATCGTTGTAGGCTCCTGTCGTCTTTAATAAAGACCTTTTTTGTAAGCCAATCGCTCACGAATGCTATATCTCTTCCTTTCAACTCTTCCATCTCGTCCAAACACGTGTTTTATAGCTGTTAGCGACTTTGGCGCCCGAAAAAAAATCATTTGAAACCTGACACTTCCGGTTCAATTTTCCCCACCCCACTCAGGCAAAGGTCAAATTCCCCACGGGATGTTGTAGTTTCGATTTGATCGGCGCATTACGGCCATTTTTTTGATGATCTATGAAAGGTTGAGTTCTCCCGTACGTTTGTCTATTTGAATTTTGTTCCACACATTTTCTCTCTGAGCAGTCGCACTGCTACAGGCTAATCACATCGGCGTTTTAAGAAGCGAATCACTTTACACCGAAAAGGGACTCGATCTTTTTCGGTTCCGCCACGCTTAGGTTT
Organism: Montipora capitata; assembly: GCA_949126865.1. Classification (NCBI taxonomy): domain Eukaryota; kingdom Metazoa; phylum Cnidaria; class Anthozoa; order Scleractinia; family Acroporidae; genus Montipora; species Montipora capitata. The sequence continues at coordinate 21,466,564 of OX421452.1, forward strand.
CTTTGTTAGGATTCAAGGAGGAGAACTTCCAACTTTTCTCTTTTCGAGTACTCAGCTATCGACGTGTTGCTAAAACATCAGAATAAGGGGTCAGCAAAACTACGTATACAGCGTTGGCACTTCCTGAGTAGTTACCAGCTGTGTGATATTCACAATGGACAATGTCAGGCACACATTAATTTGTCATCTCCACTCCGACAAGAGAAGAAGAAAAATGGATTCCCTTTTACTTTTGAAATGAAACAACATTTACTCCTGGGTTGGTATGCTTTATACAGATCCTTGAGTAAAATTAGAATGGATCAAATTCTGAAATGATTCAGGGCCTCCACAGACTAGACATCTACTTGTCGACAACTAAATGTCTGGTCTGTGGAGGCCCTCAATCCTTTCTACAAAGTCAAGAAATTCCCTGCATCTAAATATAGTACGACCAGAGGTCTTTCCACTGTAGAATTGTCGCTCTGTTCTAAGACTTTAGAAATCATTTTGAAAAAGGCGTTTCATCAACGCGAATTTGAGGCTTCTTCAAGTACGTTTTTGTATCGTCTCGAGATTTCTTTCATATTTTTGCTGCCATTTATTGACTCAATCATGACGAATTAAGGGCTATTGTCCCTAAAAAGCCCCATGGAAATTCTTTGCAAGTAGAGGTTTGACTTCATCTTAGCTGCTGTCGGTACCTGCCGGGGTGTAGCCAGGGACGGATGGGGGGGGGGGGGGGGGAGGGGGTCCTGAGGTGCCTTGTGGAGCTATACAATTTGCCATATCATTTTCAACTGAAGAACAGTAACTATCGGGACTGTTTAGGTTAGGGTGTTTTTAGTGTTCCCTCCCTGAATGTCGAACAAATTTGATAACTTGATAGAGCAGTTGATTCAAGTCCTCCTCCAAAGCTGCTACAAAAATTATTTTAGATCACATTTTTTAGTCAACGGAATGGGGAACTTCGACTTCCCCACGGGGCCTCTGATTACCCAGGGAAAGAACGAAATAGAACTAACTAAAGAATATGGCAACTACAAATGCATTGATTCCTGAGCGACGCCCAAAACTGTTTCTTTTTTTTTTCAATAAAAGTAAAAAGTCTCTTTTAAATTTCAATTTAATTAAACTCGCAAAGGGTATAACTCCTGCAATGCGCAAAACAATTTCCTATGCTGCATTATTACGTTTGAGTAGTACAAAATAGTTTATATATTTATAACTATTTTGGATAGTCGGAGTTAATTATTCTCAAAAGAATATTAACATGTAGATCAGAACCAGATCTGAAGAAACAAGGAAAAAAATGTTACAGTGTTATAAGTAAAATAACCACAACGGAATACTAGCACTGAGGGGGAAAAGGGAAATATTTTTGCAAGTTTTTGCAAGTACCAAAATCTTTGGTATTGGAAGAAGTTTCACCAAACTTCGTGACCTTTTCGAAAAAAATATTTTGTAATTATTTATCTAAATACTTGGTTTTATACGACATAATAAGAGATCTATTCATGATTTCTTTTTTTTTAATTGTGATATCTTAATCTTCTACACGCGAATCTTTTATCGTTTGGTTATTAGAACAAGCGCTTTTATTGACTTTCTAGATTTCTTGCCGCCCCAAGTCGTATTTTAAGTCAGAAGCTGGTTAGCCAAGATTATGCAGAAACTTGAAGCGAATCCATCGAAAAGACTTCGTTTGATATCTAATACTGACCCGAAGGAAAATCTCCATATCTTCTGTTTTTGAAGTCCAAGTTTCGTTATTTCAATAAGCCAAAGTTTTATCCCCTCTTTATTTTGCGATCATCACTATTTCGTGCGAATGCACTGGATAAAAATGCTCCTAACCTTCAATGCTTTCAATTGAAAGTCAAAGGGAGACTTTTTGAGAGTTTTGAGCGCCAAACAAAAACAAAACAAGCACAAATTCTCCGCAAAAAAGAGGTATGAGGTCATTTCTCTTAAGAGAAGAAACCACGACCGTGATTTCAAAGAGGAAATTAGGAATACTGAGAAAATGCTGTCAGTTCCGAAGATCCGAGTACGTTAACACTGAAACTAGGCCAGGATATGTGAGTCCATGTCTATTAGCCATAGTTTAATTCTTGTTAGAGTATCAGTTCCTTTTCGCCACTAGCAAACTTATAAAACAGCGAAAATGGTGATAGGGCCGTTTAGGAAAAGGGGATAACTTTGCCGCCGCGCCGCCAGTGTTTGGGGAGCTAAATCAAAACTTACTTGTATTCTTAGAATGAAATGTTTTGTCCATGAGTGGCCTTGGCTGAAGTTTAGCCAACAAGAGAAGAAACGGTCATGTCCTACCCAAGAGGAACGCTACTTGCCGTCAACTAACATTAAAACGCAAATCAATTCCTTTTGTTGATGACTTCTGCTTCAGACACCTTGAACAGGGCACTTTTCTACACAATTTTTGTTTTACTTGTTTGCTTTTTTTAGAGAGATTCAAAACAAATTTTCCATTAGAATCACGTGGAACCATAAGGATGAATTGCGTTATTTGTACCATTGATCAAATATTTATATAAAATACAATAAAACGGGTAGAAATTATTCCGACAAAAATGAGACAATAGTCTAAATATTCATATATTGTAGTTTGAAACTGCTGATAAAAAAAAATTCAATTTAAAAAAAGGGTCTTTGAAAATTTTGTTATATTACAGTAACTGTTGTCTGTTAGGTACAAATATCATGAAGTTTTTCAAAAAAAAAAAACTAGAAAAGTATTTTCATGGTAACCGTAACTTTCTTGCCAGCAGCGTCAGTACACTTAGTCTTACTATTATCAGGAACGGTCCGATTTATTCGTCTTTAACCCTCTGTTTGGAGGCCAAAGAGATAAATTATTTTTATATCATTCTCTCCTTTTGTCTGGAGCTCAAAGTGCATTCATCACATTAATGGATAAAAGCATAAGACGGATTTTATATACTGGCTTGTCAACTTGCACAGCCCAATACTCCAAAGTAAATGTGACTTACGTTTGAGTGAAAACGACAAATTCTTGTCCTTACTTATTTGAGATATGATCTTAGGTCGTGTTCTATTGGGATCAACCGTTTCAACCGCGACTGGTTTCGGTTGAAGCGGTTGAGGTTTCCCAATAGAACAATTTTCAAACCGCTTTCGGTTGAAACGAGGTAACTTCTGGGAAAAGTTATTACCAGACTTCTCAGCGTTGACAAGTTGAGGGAAAACAACACGGCAGGAGCCCGCGGCCGACTTTAAATGGCCCGCGTAAACGACAGCGGTCGCTGCCAATGCTTTTTCAACTGTTTCAACCTAGTTTGATGCCGGTTGAAAAAGTTGATCAACCAAACCAACCAAAAATGTTTTTTTTTTCGAATAGGACACGAAAAAACCCAACCAACTGAAAACGGTTGATCCCAACGGTTGATAACCAAACGTCCCAAAACGATCCCAAGACGATCCCAAAACGGTTGATAACCAGACGTCTATCCGATGAAAACCAATGGTGCATCGCGCTTCGCGTTCGTCTCGCTTGAGGAGGAGGCAGCCCTTAAGCCGCTGTTACAAGTTGAAACTTTTAGTTGAAACTTGTGTGCAACGGCGTTGCGAGACAAGTTTCAGGAGGCATTGCACCGTGTAACATGAAAGGTCGAAACTCGTTCGGGAACGTTGAAACTGGTCTCCAAATGTTTTTTACTGTACATGACTTTAGCCGGTATCTGATTGGCTTACACAGCGTAGCGTAACAAGACTAAGCGAGAACAGTATCAAGAAGTGGTGTTACACAGTGAAACTCCTGTTTTTATCACCACCACGATTGCTGCGACCGTTGGAGAAGTAGAAAGCGGTTCTACTTTTCGCGAAACTTGCCTCGAAACGGAAGTTCAAAAAAGTTTCACGAAACCAACCATGTTACACGGTGCAATACCTCCTGAAACTTTTTGCACACAAGTTTCAGCTAAAAGTTTCAACGTGTAACAGCCGCTTTACGAGCGTTGAGTCTATTGTTCTATATTTTTACGAAATTCAATCTTATATTCATATATTCTGTTATTAAATGTATCATTATAATTTTTAAAGGAAACGATCCAAAGTCCATCTGAATGCTTTTGTTTTCTAGCCATTTTTTTTAAATATTATTTTTGTCACTGCAGCTAGCCTCATCAACTCACCTTCTTTGATTCCAGTCTTACAACAACGCGCGAGCGTGCAGCTTTATCAAAGCGGTTTACGAACTGGCGAGAGACGGCACTATTCCTTGATTCTGTTCGTTTTACAAGGGAAATATTTTTTATTCCCCAGATGTAATTTAGTTCTGCTGATAAACAACGTGCTACGTCAATTAACTCACCGAGAAGAACTGATTGACAGATAAAACGCCGATTTTAATAAAAATTAATTACCTAATTAGAAATTCATCATCAAAAAGGTTATTTAATTTCCGTGTAATTTAGCTGGGCTTTGGTCATTGCGTAAGTGAATGTATTTTAAAGAAATCGGGTCCGTC
>OX421452.1:21478549-21483549 GCA_949126865.1 Montipora capitata
GTCATTAGCCACCTCCACGCAGGTGAATAGTTGTAAGACAGAGACTTTTTATCGAAACAATAAAACGCTCCGCTTTCGGCGGCGTGCTTTCATCTGTTTCTCGGTGCGTACACTCCCTGATGTTGAAACACTCGCACTCGTTTTTGGCATATTACTTAAGATTGAAGTGTTCATTGAACCGATTGGAGAGCTAAGTTGATTGCCGGCTTGGCAGGATTAGCTTGAAGGGCTTCTGTATGAATGAGACCACAATTGTGTATAACAGCCAGAAGTCAGGCTACTTAGCCAAGTGCTGGAGCCTCACTCAAGTCATTTCTCCCGACATTGAACTGGATTTCCTCACTAACTTTTCCCTTCAGGTGGGCATGTTAAACGTAATCGCAATGTACCCTCGTGCAATAGGCCTCTTTAGCTTGTACATTCTGTTTTCCCATTTCAGACCGCGTGATGTTACTCTAAGGAAACGTTTCTTTCAAATGTCGTCTAATGCACCTGTATATGTAAGCATAACGTATGAAAAAACAAATAGAACATTCCCTCGAGATCATCACTTGGTATGAAATGGGAAAACAAAACGTACAGGCTAAAGAGGTCAATTAAGGATTATTTCACATGCATTTTCATAGTTTTCCAAATCGCCCTTGTCGCTTCGCGAGTGGGCAGTTTTGTGAAAACTCTGAAAATACGCGTGAAATTAATTTATCCTTCATTGCCCTCGGGCCCATAGCATTGCACATATAAACTGTTTCTTGATATCCAGGTCGTAATGCAAACCTCGTTTCGGAGCATACTTGTATACAAGAGAAGACTTCTCGGGGAACAGAGAAAAGCCCATTGCAAAGGGATGCAACAATTGATGGAAGTTATTGGTTCTGCAGATGTTGGATGGTGTTGACAAATCGGTGTGCAAAAAGACACAACAAACGGCTTGTCTTTCACATACCGGATCCGGAATAATTAACACCCATAAAACAAAAGAACAAAGCAAACATAACAATACCTAATCAACAAGGCCTAATCGGAATTACAATGGTTCTTTTGTCTTTCGCCATTTTGGTCCGGTATATGAAAGTCTACCCCAACAATAGGACATTAGGGAGCTTACGAAACGAGGACCACGGCGGCTACGAGGACTTCATTTAAAAATACAAGTTCACGTTATTTATATCACTACGAAACTATTTCACGTTGTTTCGCGTTAAAAATGTGTAGTAACTGTCGAGGAATTGAACTGGTATGAGTGAGTTGGAAGCGTAGAGAGAGAATTGAAAATTCATCATGTGCTAACGTCCTCCACAGAACCTTGAATTTGGTCATTTCACGTCGTCATTTAGGAGATGACGGCAAAGAAATGTACCAAAATGTAAAACGCACGTGCAGGGCGTGTAGAGCAATTGTTTTTGCTCACTAAACCCATTGTTTTGTAGCGTCGTCGTTGCCGTCGGCGCCGTCGTTTCGTAAGCTCCTATTTGCATGATGACGTCATTTGACAGCAAGCACCAGAATCCTTCAGGTTTTGCTTGTCTCGTGCTAATTAGAGCTATCGTTATTTTTACCCTCGGGTGGGGATAAAAATCTAAATAAGAAAAGAAAAACAATCTGAATTCTGGTATTTGTAGTCAAATTACGCCATCGTGAAAGTTGCCTATTCCCAACAAAGTCAGGACGTGTAGTGTATTATGGGAAAGATACAATCCATAAGACTTTCTAAACTTACAGAATCAGCTGCCATCTTGTTTTCAACATGTCAATACACCTTATTCCAAAATGGCAGCCATTCTTTCATCGCAAAATGGCCTTTTGGCCTCGCTTTCAAAGGTAAAACTCAAAAGAAATGTTCTATCCAAAAGAATATTTAACCTTGAACGAGCGTAAAAGGACCAATTTGCAATCAAACAGAAGAATACTAAAATCGTGGCCATTTTAGAATAAGGTGTATGTTTTGCCTTTGTTTTGCTTCTGTTTTGCTATCTCCGTGGAGACTATATGTAATGCGCGTGCGTGGCCCCAACAATGTTGGAAGAGGCGTGCAAAAGGATCCACCATTGTTGCGCTACGCTTTGGCGATAACGAAACAAACCAACTGTTGGTTCAAAAGTTTGACCAGTTTCAAATTTCGTGCAAAAAGAATTTCGCTTTCACACGACGCAAGCGGACGCAAGTATAAGAGCAAACACAAGGAAAAGGAAAAAAAATGATCCTTGTGCTTGTGCTGGCGCTTGCGTCGATAGTGCAAACCAGGTTTTACCTAACAAGCCAGGCACTTGGAGGGTTGAGATAAGGATAAGGTATTGACCACTGTCAACCTGAATTTGGTGATTCAGAAGTCTTTCTCGTGTTAAGTACATTAAAAGTTGAACTAATAACCACAGTACTTCGCGCTTCGACTTGCTGTAAAAAAAAAGTCGAAGTGAACTCGGAAATGATCAACATGCTCGATGCTCTTGTCACTCTATTCCCTATTCTATTCGCAAATTCAAAATGCTGTATTTTCGAAACGAAAGAGGTCACGGAACTGGAAAGTCGAAAAAAGATTTATTTCTAGGTCATCCTTAACCTCCTATAGATAAAATTCAGAAGACCTTGCGATTATGATTTTAGGATATGATGACGTCACTGTGAAAACCACCTATTGTTTTCTTTCTTTTCAGGGTCCAGAAGGATCGGAGGGTCATCAGATGGGGGTCCAGTTTGGGGGTCCACGTTTATTACCGTCCCGCAAGGACCCGCAAGCATAATTGAACTGTTACATTTCCCTTCCCCTCGGCAGCATTTCTACCATTCAAGTTCACGTTTTATTTCCTTTTTAAACGTGATCTGAAGACAGGCATTATTATTTTTCTGAAGCTAAGTCAATACAAACTGGCACGTAAAGGGGAAAGCTATACATTCAAAGGAACAAGAAATTTATTAACTAATTTGATGCAGTTGAAAATGAAAAAAACTAAAATTATGTTCAATGTCACAGCTTATGTAAAAGCTACATTAATTGAAGAACAATCATTGCCTGCTTCCTCGCAAGAGCTTTCGGGAACATTGATAAAAGTGCAAACTGCGCTATTTTATTTTCAGTGTAGGGAAATGTTTTCAGTGCTACCTGTCCAACGAGCTAGAAACCGAATGCAATGGAGACAAGTCCTCTGGATATTCTCTCTCCCCATGTCAAAGCGGAGCCACAAGTTAAAGTCTCTTTCTTTTTGTCAGATATCTGTTCAATCTTGATGACCAGCACCAATCGTCATTATCATCATCCCGAGCATCCTCTGCACCCACATATTACACACTCAACAATTTTTCCCTGAAAGGAAAACCAAGTAAAATATGTTTTACTGTTGTTCTGTCTTTTGCATCAATGGATGACAATGGATGACAATGCACCAGTGAGTCTGCTAAGCCAGGGATCAAGGGGTCGACTCCTGCTTAGATCAGAACTCGGGGTCTCAAATAAACTGTGGAGAACGAACTGAGTTTGCTTTAAAAGGTGATAACTATTTGCAAAGGGTGCAAGCACAACGAAAAAAATAAGTTACTGTATAAGTCGTAACGCAAAGACTTGGATGTTTATAATAAACTCTGTTGTCGGTTAAACATTCGAACATTGTTGGCAGAGAATAAAGGCATCCGTGGACACTTTTTGCTATATTAGCATAACTAAGAATGTCCTCTTAGCCTGAATGTGTTTCTGGAAAGGGCCAAAACTGTTGAGGTTTACATGAATTTAGGCAACACATTTTCCTACATGTCTGTAGCTAACCTTCCAAAGGAGGACATTTCAAGGAAGACAAGTCTGCAATAATTCACTTTGCTTTTCTTGTCTTGAAAACATAGCAAAAGCCTGGTTTTTTTTTCTAAAAAATGGCTTTTCGGAAAGGGCCAAAACTGTTGAGGTTTACATGAATTTAGGCAACACATTTTCCTACATGTCTGTAGCTAACCTTCCAAAGGAGGACATTTCAAGGAAGACAAGTCTGCAATAATTCACTTTGCTTTTCTTGTCTTGAAAACATAGCAAAAGCCTGGTTTTTTTTTCTAAAAAATGGCTTTTCGGAAAGGGCCAATTGAAAACTGTTGAGGTTTACATGAATTTAGGCAACACATTTTCCTACATGTCTGTAGCTAACCTTCCAAAGGAGGACATTTCAAGGAAGACAAGTCTGCAATAATTTACTTTGCTTTTCTTGTCTTGAAAACATAGCAAAAGCGTGGTTTTTTTCTAAAAAATGGCTTTTCAGACCTTTTCTTGGTCTTTCAGAAAAAAATGTCATGACAAATGCATACAAATACTTGAAGGATTTTCAAGACAATCCTAAAATTGTTACTGTGGCTATGCAATGAAATGTCACATTTTAAGAAAATAAGTGTACGATAAAACGACACCTTAAGTCCATCCCTGGCTATCCTGCTGCTCTCACTCATGGCTTACAACTTGTGACAGTTTACTGATTCCCCAGTCCCAATTAATAAGATTTTTGTTCCAGTGGTCAATAATATGACATGTAAAATAACACCCAAAGGCAAACAATAATTATTTTAGGCCCTTTGCAAATGCCATCCAGCAGCTGCTGTCCATGTATAAATCTCAATTAATTTTTTAAGCATCAAAATCACTGTAAAATCTCTTAACCAAATGTCAGTGGCTTCAAAATTGACATTCTTACTAATTTCATCATGCTCTTTGATGAGTAGCATGATCACGGTACCCATTTCTGTAACATACCTAAAAATTGTGAAATTGTGTTTATTGGGGTGAAAATCACTTATTTTGGCTTATTTCACACCCAGACTTACATATCTTTCTAATTGTTCGGAAAATATTAATGTTTGGTCCGTTAAAACTGAATTTTTGATTTACCCATGACCCCTTGCAGGCGTGGTCTTTCATACAGATAGTCAATTTTGAGGCAAATAAAAAGTAAAAACAGAAAGCTTTCACTACATGGAGGATAGCATCCCCTCATTTAGTTCTATTGACACCCTAAACGCTGGCTTTCTGCTCCACT
>OX421452.1:21493549-21498549 GCA_949126865.1 Montipora capitata
CAGCTTACATGTGCAATAAACAGATCATCAGCAGCAAACCTTCCAAATGCGTACTTTTTGACCTAAGACACTAAAATTCACGCTTTAACCCACTGTCGCTTTTAAAACTGTGCAATCGTGCAGCCGGTAAGTAAGATGGAGAAATAACTTTGCAGTCGGCTTGCCTCGCCTGTCGACTTTTCCCCGGCCTATTTGCTGTGCTGCCTTAGAGCCTGTTTTAGGGTAGTAACAGTGAAAAGCTTAAAGATGAATTTGTCGTCGAAAAAAAACTTGTCTTTAGGTTAAAACAAATTCAATGCAAACTGACATTTTACTGATTTCTGTTGTTATCGCAATTATTTATCTTTTGCGGCAGCGTTCTCTGTTTTGCGATGCTGTTTTGCGATGCTGATCACGATCGATAGGCAGGTAGAGAAGCTGCTGAGTAGACAGTCAACGCATAGAAATGCCTCCGCGGGAAAACGAAATGATATTGTTTTTTGTCTGTGGTAAACCCTTATTGTTTTCATAGGCATACCTGTTAAATAGTATTAAGAACCAAGGACTGAATAATATTGACTTTTTCTTTAATCAGACTACTTTCATGAAGTAGATCTAACAGCGAACGAAAACACTTATCAATATATAGTTCTTTTTGCCGGTTTGCGCAAGCCTTGTGGATTTGCATGGTGTTGTGGCGCGCGCGCTTTTGAGTTGCATGTCTAAATTTGTACCTAGTAATAGTTTTCACTACATCTGCTCCCGCCTAAGATAACGCAGATGGAAGTTGAGGTGTGTGCTGGATATTGTGATGCCTTCATATTATTTTGCGTGTAATTAGGTAGGGAAATGAACGTGAAAGATGCAAGAAAGGATGAGCAGCAACAAACAGCATTTATTTTTAATTTCTATCAACGTTTATTTGATACGCTATCAATTGAAAAGCAATTTTCATAATTTTGGAAAATGCCTTGAAAATATGACAGTAAAACAGGAACAGGAACATTCAATGACTAGAAGGCAACATTTCGTGGTCATCGTTCGTCGTCATCTTTTTGATCCATTTAGTTCTTTCCACGGTACCTTGAAATACCATAAAATAGGAACAAAACAGGCTTATTATATTCGGATCGCTGATTTTTATTAGATATAAAAAACTGTTGTAAAAATTATCTAAGATTGCTTGAAAATGTTGATACTGAGACTATGCTTTTTCTTTCTGAGGTTGTAGTTTGTGGCCGAGTCTGTCGCCCTTGTTTCTGATTTCATTTGTGTCTGACAAATCGTCGCCCCTGTCTATCAGATACTGTAATCTTTGATTTTTAAAGTAAAAAGAATCGCTGTAAATATTCGAAAATTATTCATCTTCAATCGCCATGCTGAACAGCGCTCTTCTCCACGTTTAAAAGAAAAACTTAGAGATGCACATGAACGCTCATTGAAGTTAATACCCGTCGGGCGGGTTGGTATCTGGATAGGAGACCATCGAATTATACTTACGCCGTGGTTTTTCGTTGACGCCATAAAAATTATGTATCGTAATGACTTTTTTTCAATTGGAATACTCACATTTAACGGAATCCTGAGCATTTATCACTTTAGGAGACATATCGTAAACGCTTTAATAAGGCCCCTTTCGTATGAGACCTCCGATAGCCTCAGTCTTGTATAGACCTCTCTAATAAGCCCCCCTTCACTCCCCTTGAATTTTGTGCAATAAACATACGCCGTAAAACATAGTTTTAAAAGCTTATTTACTCTTCAGCTTTACAGTGCTAACTTCATATGAGCTACTTTTTGCGCTTTCTGGCCAAGTTCTGATTTCAAGACTATTTGAGGACATTGTAAACTGCTGTATACTCTATACTCGATTTATTAAAGCTAGGTGATATAAACTAGAAGACTGATATTTTGACTCTTGAGCTTTTACCAAGCCCCCTCGATACGAGTCTCCGGGAAGGGGAAGGGGGAGGGGGTGGGGTGGGTTGGGGAAGGCTTATTAAAGCGTTTACGGTGTATCTGGAAGTAATCATTTATTATGAGGTTTGTTCGTTGGGCGAACTAACTAGACGAGCCGAGATGCCATGAAGATGAAACATGTATTTTTCGACTACAAATTTATCTTTAAGCTTTTCACTGTTACTACCCTAAAACAGGCTCTAAGGCAGCACAGCAAATAGGCCGGGAAAAAGTCGACAGACGAGGCAAGCAAGTTATTTCTCCATCTTACTTACCGGCTGCACTATTGCACAGTACTTAAAAGCGACAGTGGGTTAAAGCGTGAATTTTAATGTCTTAGTTCAAAAAGTACGCATTTGGAAGGTTTACTGCTGATGATCTGTTTATTGCACATGTAAGCTGTTTTTTATCTCGCATTTTCTACTTTGTTATCTCGCATTTTCTAGTTTGTTATGTCGCATTTACATGTTTTTTTTTCTCTACCCAGGATTATCTGGCATGTCCCCTACAGGCTTCCGTACAAATGCGAACCAAGCAAGGTACAGATTTTGTTAGCTTGCTTTATGCAAACAAATACTGATGCAAAAGTAAATAAATATTGATACACAGTTTTAAGGCGGCAGGTATTTTTTGCAGGTTGTAGGTTGCAGGTTGCAGGTTGAAATTTAATTATAACTGGATATACTTACCGTGACTGTTACATGAATGGCTAACCTTAGGCCTAATTAGGCCTAAGGTTAGCGAAAAACATTTTGGGAGATTTTTGCTAAGTTGAATTTTGTTATTGTACTTTTGCCTGCACCGAGTATTAATCGCAAAATCGAAAGTGATATCGAATTCGTCGGGCGAAGTCAAGTTACCCCGGCGTGTTTACTCGCGAAACAGTGAAGCGTCTGTGTCAAATGATGGCAAGATACAGCAAGTCATTGTTACTGGCAGGAAATTGGAATTAGAATCTGACAGTGAAGTCTTAGAGGGGAAGACACACTACATCAATGTAGACTTAATGAATCTACTTGAAACAGCATTTGAGGAAATAGGGGCTCTGGAAAACCTTCTACTCACGTTGGAGGTTTCTTTTTATGGGGAGGCAAGTTGATTCTTTCTGTAAGGTTTTTTTGTAAGCAACATCTTAATGCCTGCGGTAATCTCTCCAATGTACTATTTTCACGGGCCATCCCACATCCCACATCCCACATCCCACAAGAAATGTGCGAATTCAACACAAAGATCACAATCGCCCAACTCTTGAGGTTGACCACTGTTTCTGCAAAGTCAAAAATTTACTCTCCAAGACGAGGTTATTTATCACCAGGTAATTCCATAGTTTTGGGAATAGCAGCTACTTTATTATTCATCAGCTTCACAATGTTTTGCCGATTTTGGGGCTCATTTTGTTGAAACTCAAGCACGCTTCCAACAGACCTGTTTATTTTCGTGACTTATGCGCTGTTTACAGTGCACTACCACAAAAATTCTCCCCGTATCACATTTCAGCACACCTATGCAAATTTGATAAGCTCGAAAATTACACAACATGATAAATTTACAAAACGTGGAAATTTCACAGAAATCTTTTCCAGCGAAACATTTATTGAAACAAACAACATATTTGCTATAAGAGGCAAAAAACCCTTCCTATTTCAATTGCGTGCGTGCAAACGAGACACAATCGGTGTCACAAAGCATACGCAATTAAATAAATCTCTGACAGTTTACATCAAACTCTTTCCGAAAGAACCTTGGCCGTAAATAATAAAGAACAAAAGAGACAACAAGCTTTTATTCAAATAATTTTTCACTGTCACATTTCCATTTTTTTTTACCTTTGCAGAGTTGAGTCACAAAATGAATGTAACTTGCCAGACAACTTAGACACGACTTCAGTAAACATAGTGATGCATTCAAGGAGTTCGATTCCTTCAATGTTTGTTGAATCCATAAAAGAACTGCCATTTGACTTCAGTGTTGTATATAATACCACGTTAGTAAAATACTAGAAACAAAGCTTACTTGATATCCAAGGGCGAAAAATGAAATCGGTTGTCGAAGACAATTACTCGTCGCTTTAAAGATTCCTGATATATATATTTCACCGCCTGTTGTTTATCCAATTCACGTTCCATTATTGAGCTCCATAAGGGTATATTTTGTTTAAAGATGCACTAAAACGCCATTCGCGTTATAATGACTTTAGACGCCATTCCAGGTTAATAATTAGATGTCCTCCTGTGTGCACCGGAGGAATCTACGCATTACCCCACCCCCCTCAAACCTTACAAAATACGCACAGACGACTCTATGCACAAAGACACCACTTAGCAGGGGAGTGACAGGCAAGACTTTTCCCGACACGGAAAAAAATAAAACGACGAAATGCAACGCAGATTCCGAATGAGTTTGGCAACCCAGTAATAACCCCTTCACTTAACCACTAGACTACCACATTATTATTTTTTTAATGTCACTATTTTTTTTTTCTCCCAAATGCGGCAGTACACGTGTATTAACACAGTGAAAAATGTCGGTTACCAAACTTCAAGAGAAAGCTATCCATTTTAAAATTAAGCTTTAGACTTAACCATTATTCAGCAACGATAATCGGTAGGCTTACCAGTTAGTTGATCTTTAGTGGTTAAGTGGATAAAGACAGCTCCTTCAATGTGGGTTCTCCGGGTTCAAAATACTTCATTTAGAGGAAACTGACAATGAAGGAAAATCCTTCATTTGAGGAAGAGATCGTGTTGCTCCGGGAAACTTCCCGATCCACTCGACCGGTGACGTCCCGTTTGATTCACGTGAGGACGACTGGGAACGAGGCTGATGTATGGAGTTCAGTGCAAACTGGGCGTACACTGTTATGTTCTAGTTTGTCACAACAAAGTTATTTGTAAAGTTACTACAGTCTCTTTCCAGCATTAAACTAGCCTGCGTAGCACATGGTTTGGCGAATTTTACACGCTTCTTTCCACCAGGGTTGTCTTTCGAGTGATTGTTTTGAAAATGGCCGCGCGAAAACTTGGACCAAAGTAAACGAGAACTCACTCCTTCTCCTCGCTCCT
>OX421452.1:21516049-21523549 GCA_949126865.1 Montipora capitata
CAGCAGTGAGTACTCGTTGAAATGATTCTGAGAGTTCGCTGGAAGACGCGAAATTTTTTTCAGTAAAAAATGAAAACGGTGAATTTTAATTAAGGCCTTTAGGGAAAGGCAAAGTTAAAAATTATAAAATAACTGAATTATTACTAAAAGAACATATGAGCGTTTTGTAGAAGGGAACAAAACTCTAACTGTTTTTTTTTTTAAACAAAAGACAAACTATCATATCTTAATTCCCTAGACTCGTGAGACACGTGAGGATTTCGCTCGTTAACATTTTATTTCACATGTAGCTGAAATCTATTTCAACGCAGTTTTAATATGCATTGCGACATGAACAAATTTGTCACTAAATAGCCCTCAGCTAGCAGTTAGGATAATAAAGTTCCCCTGTCACGTGTAGACCTTTTACCAGGCTCTTTTTCTACGTTATTGCAAAAACTATGCAAACAAATGTATTTTTATTGAAAAGAAGAATTGATTCTCGCACTTCACTGCACAAGTGCCAAAACTGCCTAGCGAGGATAACTGTTACATTTCGTCTACAACCCGCACTTCAGATATATACATTTCTTAACTTTAAAATGTATTTTTTATTTTCTACAGTCAATAGGCTGTTCAGTTTCCACGTTACGTCATCGCCGCCATGTTGGTGGACGAAAGATCTCTCATTAGTTAATTCCTTTTGTTTGTCATCCAGCAATTGTATATCATTACATAATTTTTGTCTGTGTTTCTAGCGATTGGTTGCAAACCATCTATATGCATGTATTGAATTCATTTATCATTTAAACAGAATTCCAGTTACGTTCTTTTTGTAAATGATTTCACCTGCTGTTGGCTCAAAACTAAACTAAATAAGGAACTAAGCACAGTCTGAAAAATATCAGCATTTGCTCGTTCCATCATGAACGGCTCTGTGGACGCAGTTTCTGGTGTTTTGCCTCCATCTCTCCTGACCAAGGTTTTGGAAACCACAGTACTATGTTCCACCCTCCTGACAAACTTATTTGGCAACGTATGCGTCTGCCTGGCCGTAGCTTACGTGCGTCCCCTCAAGAGAAGACCAAGTGCTTCAATCCTCACCAGCTTGGCAGTATCCGACCTCGTTTCTTTGTCTTTTACACTTTTCCGTTTGGTATGGTTGTATAACGCAGAGGCAGCGTGTGCTAAATACCATTACTTCTTCCAACTGCAAGTAGCACTGTTTTACATCAGCAGCGTTCACATTTTTCTTCTCAGCTGTGATCGATACGTCGCAATTGTTCATTCTCTGAGATACATTGAAATTGTCACCAAGATAAAGATCAGAGGAGCGTTGCTTGTCGCATGGGGGGCTCCTTCAGTATCTACAATAATCCTCCCTTTGATTTATTCAATAAAAGGACGAGCTGCCTATATTGCAGCTATGGCCGGCTGCACCGAGTTACACAGTGAACCTTCTCAATTTTATAAGGTTCTTACTGGCTTCAACTTTATTTTCTTTGTCACCATTCCGTTTCTCGGAATGACGTTTATCTACAGCCGTATCGCTAAGATTGCTTGGTTTCAAAACAGCCGCGTTTGGCCAGGTGAGAGTCTGAACCCTGAACTGGCTGAACTGACAAGGAAGAGGAAAAAGGAGATGAAATGGGTGAAGACCATAGGTAAGTATGCGCTAAATTTAAAACTGGAACTCATAAACTTAACTCGTTTTTTCGTTATGAAGCAAAACGCTAAGCAAACCTGATTCTTTCAATGTTGACCATTTTTGTTTGCTTGAAGGAATACTTGTCTTTGGTAAGGGACTGGAGCAGTTGTATAGCTACTTGCGGGACAAGCCACTATAATAATTCTATTGTATTCGGAGTTTTATCTGAAATAAATCAGGAGCTGGAAGCTTGGCGCCAGGGTGCAGGGATGGTGCAGTGGTTAGAGCACTCGTCTCCCACCAATGCGGCGGCGTCATATGTGGGTTGAGTTTGTTGGTTCTCTACTCTGCACCGAGAGGTTTTCTCCGGGTACTCCGGTTTCCCCTCTCCTCAAAAACCAACATTTGATTTGATTTGAGTTAATTGTTAATTTTAGTTTAAAGTGTCCCCAATTAGTGCTCCAGCGCTAGAACGACTAACTAGACACTTAAATAAAGTTCCTTTCTTTATGGTGTTGAAGAACCCACACAATATTAGTAAAGAGATGGGAACAGAGTTTCCAGAGTTCTAGTCTGCTAGCGCTTTACGAGTCCACGGTAATTGGCAGTAGCTGCTGTAGTTAACATACCTGGAAGTCGAAGATAATAAAATTGAAATCAATGTTGCTCATTCATCATTTTACTTGCTTTAAAGGACCAGACGTATCCACAAAATGATGAAAGGTTCCGTGTGGGGCCTCCTTCATTAAAAGAAAATCATGGTTAAAACTGGTTTAGGATCGGATCTATAAGCTATTTTGAGCTGCTCTCAATGAAATCCGATTATAAATAAGAAAATAACGATAATAAAATATTACTGATTTCGTCACTTTATTTGTTCCATTGGTATTTCTGTTGATGGTCCCCACTAAAGCCCAGTTGAACACTTCTATAACGTGCCTACTGTAAACTTTAATTCATGGTGAGTACGGAAAAGTCTTGCTCCCAGTTCAGTATAACGGGAGGCAGTGGAGAAGCGAAACTTGAGGCATTGCGGCCCCGTGGTTAGGACGCTTGCCTTGAGATCCGGGATTCCCGGGTTCAAGACCCGTTCTAACCACTCACTGAATATGATCCTGGTAGTCCCTGGTTCAACTTCTCGGCCGCACTTGTAAATAGCCAACTGTTTCGCCTCTGGCTATGGTTGGGATTCTTAACAGTTGTTGTTGGTTTTGTGTTTTGTTGTTTCGTTGATTGTGTTTCATTGGCCCAGAAAAGCCCCTATGGGGAGTGGTCAATTTATATATTTGTATTGTGTTGTGTTGTGTTGTGTTGGGTTGGGTTGTATTGTATTGTATTGTCAAAACGTTGGATGCAATGTTGAACCAACACTATGGTGTGAGGCCTTTATATAAAAACTAGCAAAGTAAAGTAGGTTATTTCTAAGTTTCAGAGTTCGATGAAATCGATGGAGTTCGGAGTTATTTTGATATAATCCAGTCTTACTGCCGAAACCATTTTGCTTTTAGGTATAGTGATTGGTGCTTTCGTGCTCTGCTATCTTCCGATATTTGTATGTACAGCACCAGCAGCTCAACTGGGCCCCAATCGAGTTCCAAAGACATTGTGGTCAATCGTTCTCTCAATGGTAACAATAAGCGGCGCAATCAACCCAATCATTTATACACTCAAGTCAACCGAGTTCAACATTGCTTTCAGGAATGTTCTAGGCAGAACGTCCCGGAAATTATCGCGACATGCAACATCACGTGATACCTAAAAAAATCCAAATCGTCTGGAGTCCTTATCAACTAAATTTCCGAGTACGAATATACTTCAACCATGCAAAGCATCAGCTGACGTACTAAGGTAGGTCGAACACGATGGGGCATGTGATTGGTAGTACCTGGTCAGACAACTTCTGTTTCTCCTTCATGTATGATTAGAAGACTCATCGAGCCCACTTCCAACAACTTCATTTTTCCGTCGGCAATCTCACGCCAAGCAGACAAATGAAGAACGCGTCGTTGAAGTTCCCAAACTCGATGAAAACTAGAACCAATACAGAGGCTTACCTTTGTCAGGTTTGTGACCATTTTTCAACTGAAGAGCTGTGCTAAAGTGTTTTTTTAATGCTTGATTTTCACCTCAAACAATCGTTACGCTACAAAAAAAAAAAAGAAAAAAACCACCAGCCATTCCCTGCAAATTCAAGAAAACGAGATACTGCAGAAGAGCAACAACTACACAAAATGCCAGAATCTCAGAGTTACATTGGACAAGTTATACGTTAAACTAGATCATTTTAACCGGCGGCATTTTCAATATAGCTTCAACAAGAATTCTGCATAAATGTGAGTTTCAGTTTTGATAGAGAAAGCCCTTAACTTATTCACAGATATCGAAGTATATAGTGAAGTTTGCTCTGTAGAGTGTATATTCAACCTAGGTAAAAAAAGAGGATATCACCAATTTAACATAGGTAAAAGCGGATTGAACCTGAGCCCGGATTTGACCCACAACAAATATAGGCTGACAGAATGATATCGAAATACAGATTCTGCCATGTGAAGTGCCCGTAAATACCCCTCTGATTTTACCGTACTTGGTAGTGGGACAAATAACCTCAGTGCTAATTTGCTTGCCAAAGCGTTCGCGAAAATTTGCATTAACCTCTATTGATACATGGCTAGTGCTTCTTGTCGATGTAATGAGTGCTCTAAATGGGTAACTGGGGACCTTTGGATTCTAGGACGAGGACGAGGACGAGAACGAGTACGAGATTTGACTGCCCGTTTTTAGCAAAAATACTTACAAGATTCATAACCTGGACGATAAATATTACTCTTTGTTAGCAGTGTAGGTTGCTCAGTTATTCTTATTGCTAGTAACTAAGCCTTTTCCTGATCGAAACACGCCAAAACTGCTAACGTGTTAGCGACTTGTTTTGACACGCAGCTATTTTCAAGAATCGCGCCGCTCTCATTTCACATCTATGAAGTAAGCTCTACACTTCGATGTATTTCGTTGTTTAGAAAGACTTCCAACGACAATTTTGGCACAACGTAAGAGAATGGACTTGATCTCAGATCTCGATCTTGGAGGAGCATGCAGTCGTGGCTCTGTTGGCTAGTGCGCGGCATTCGGAGAGAGAGGTCCTCTGTTTCGACTTTCCTCTGATCCGTGTAGCTAAAGCTTCAACCCACTGACTCCTTGGGGTTCCCCATTGAGTAAAATCGTCTGGCGTTAGACAGAGTAAAATACTAAGTATGACCGGTTTAGGGGTGAAAGGGTTAATGGGATATTAATGAGTCATTAAATATTGCTGGTAACGTAGCCTTTTTTGCTGATCGAAAAATGCCAAAACTGCTACAGAGTTGTTGACTTGTTTTGACTCGACGATATTTTTGGGAATTTAAGCAAAGACGCGACGGCTACAGCAACGACAACAGCAACGACAACGCACCGGAGGCTCAGTTGGTTGAGCACCGGGCTGCCATGTGGGAGGCCGTGAGTTCGACTCCGGCCTGACCAACACTCAGGGTCTTTAGATAACTGAGGAGAAAGTGCTGCCTTTGTAATTACATCTGCAAATGGTTAGACTCTCTAGTCTTATCGGATAAGGACGATAAGCCGGAGGTCCCGTCTCACAACCCTTCAATGTTCATAATCATGTGGGACGTAAAAGAACCCACACACTTGTTGCAAAGAGTAGGGCATGTAGTTCCCGGTGTTGTGGTCTGTCTTCTGTTGCGTATCATGATTGGGAGGGTAAAAGGGCGCACTTAATTTGGAGCCTCGCTCTGTTGTGCGACCCCCACCACAGCCTGTTTCTCTGTTGCGGTGAAAGTGATTTAAAAATAAATGAAGCAAGAATATTATTGGTTAACAATGAAGAAATAACCGTGCTACACGTGCAGCACGAATTTCCGTGCATTTCTTTGCCGTACTTCACTAAACAACGTGAAATCACCAAATTTTAGGTTTTGGTGACAACATGACCATTTATTTTTTCTGTTTACTTCAAAACCGTTCGTCCCCATCCAGTCACAAGATGGTTCGCCCGTATTGTACAACGTGAACAAGACGGAGTAATCGCGAAATACTTGCGATAGCGCTAAGTTATATTTTGTAATGACGTTTTCGTTGCCGTAGCCGTCGTCTTTGCTTAAATTCCCTATTCTTGCAAAACCTCGTACTACAATGGCCAAAATGACGCTCGTTTGCGCGCGCTCACTGTTGTTCTATGAGAAATTCTCGTTCTCGTAGTCGTTCTCGTCCTAGAATCTAAAGCTCTCTATTTCTGGGGTATAAATTAATAAATTAAAAAAAAAACTAAAGGTAATTCTGACGCTAAATCGATGCTTCCCTTTATTGTATCAACACGGATAGGCCATCCATTTCATCAAAAGCGGTTCCTTGAGATCAAGATAAAGCTGCCGTATTCAATTGATACCGTATGATAAGAATTAGACATATCTATTTAAGCATTCGACGCACTAAAATGAATTTAAGCAAGAGTGAATTAGATAGGAGTGTTGATCTATCACTTTGCGGCCTTGCCTCAGCACAGTCACAAGTGGATTTATTTTTAGATACACTTTGCGCGCGAAACAAACAAAGGGCCGCCAATTTGAACCAATCAGAAGAAACCATGTCACGAATGACTGCTTCTGATGTGTATCTTTCAAGATCATTTACGCAGGCGCAAAATCTGGTACCCATGATCGCCCATGATCTCACTCTGTCAGACACTCTGTCACAATCTCGTACCCAGAGTCCTCGGGCTTTTTGGTCAGAGGGTGAGCGCCCAGAGAGACTCTGGGATAATGGAAATAATGGCCTCCATTTTCCCAGAAAACGTGGGTTCCGGTTGTATTGCGCATGTTTGAGAAAAGAAACTGGAGAAATGATCATTGGCTTGCTGTAAGAACGAGTGATGATGAAACTTCTGACGCTATTGGTACGTGTATTTTCAGCGTGCACTCCATCGTGCAAGTAACACGATCGAAGGGGGCTTAAGGATGATAGATTTAGACTCCCAGATTAAAGACTTAAGACTTTTCAACCCCAGTAATGGCACATGGAAATCGTATCTTCAATATATTTTAAGGAAAAATGGTGGCTTCCTGTTATTTAATTGTAACTACAATATGGTCCATGTAGAAATCACTTCTAAATTTTATCGGGAACTATTACAGTGGTGGGCCGATTTTCGTGAAAGTTTCGCAGAGGAAAAGGATTGGCAACTTATCATTTGGAATAATAAGGAGGTACTAATCGATAACAAACCTGTTTACTATAGACAGTATTTTAGAGCTGGTATCATCTGTGTACACGATCTTCACTTTGACGTAGGCAATTTAACTTCTTTTAATAGGATCACTTCACTAATAGATAAAAGTAACTTTTTAACATGGACCGGACTACGCAATTCTGTACCGCCCAAATTGAGAAATCTCGATTCGAATGTTACTTTCGATCTATCAAAACCTTCTTTTAAATATTCTGAATGCGTATTTGATGTATCTAAAGCAAAATCAAAACACTATTACACCCTCTTAGTTGGCGCTAAGGCTCGCCTTCCAAACAATAGTATGTACTTGCAACGCGAATTTAATATTACTAAAGATCAACTTGAAAAGTCTTATCATCTTCCACATACTGTCACTTGTGAGCCTTACCTAAAGGCATTTCAATATAAAGTCTTAAATACAATTGTGTACATTAATGATAAATTGTATAAGATCGGTTACATTGAAAACTATTATTGCTCTTTCTGCAACCATGGGAAGGAAACTTTATACCATCTTCTGTTCCATTGTCCTCATTCAAATAAGTTTTGGAAAGCCTTCGAACTATATATATTTCAGGTAACAAGTCAACAGATAAGT
>OX421452.1:21528549-21533549 GCA_949126865.1 Montipora capitata
TTATACAGAGACCTGCCATCCAGAATGTTGAAAACCCATTGCAAAATAAAACCCATCATTATCACTGTCCACCTGCCAATCAAATGTCACTAGCTTGTCATTCATAGTGATTGACACTCGCAACTTGTCTTCGGAGACTCTACTTGCCTCGAACACTACAACAGAGGCTCGCTTTAGCTGTGGCAATCTTGTTGTCATAGGTGTGCCGTTGACATAAACCACTCCTTTGGAATTCAAGCTCACTGAACCGGGACACTGCAAAACCTGCTTTGCATTACTGAAATCAAACAATGCAGTAGTAAGACCAATGCCATCCCCATTGCTGGAATCTCCACTTTCGTCGATCTTGAAGACTAAAGCAGTGTCCAATCTGTAACTCATTGTCCTTGATCGAAGAACTTTGGAGCAATCAGGAAACACTTTTGTGGCTGTCTTACGCCTGTTGCTAAGCTGATAAACAGCAAGTTTATTTTGATTGAAACAGTCTTCAGCTGACCATTCTAAAGATAAGTGAAGAAAAGATACGACCATTTAATTAACGTCACGCTAATGTTGTGTTCAAATTCAAATGAGATAGCCGTTACAATATAATGAAAGCAAACCGACTTAAATCTTTAGAACAACACCGTCTAAAAATAAGTGTTTAGACTTAACTTTGTCGATCAGCGCTGGTTGAAACGAGTGCTCAGACGATTCGTACTTTACATCATGCAATCATTGTAAAATGTCCACAATCCTTCTCTCTGTACCAACATCCAATCACAACCCGGTACGATTCCTGTATTTCAATAGTCGCTAGACTTGTTTAGACACGACGATGACATTTTTGCAAAACCTGGTACTAAAATGAGGACGGTATCACGTTTTTCCCGCCAAAATGACGCTAGTTTGCGCGCGCTCAATGTTGTTCTATGAGAAAATCTCGCACTTGTAGTCGTTCTCGTCCTAGAATCTAAAGCTCTCTAATAATCAAAGTTACTTCTTAATGTAAGCCTAAAGGCCCGTTTAAACGGTTTAAACATTTGACCAACATTTGACCAACATTCAAATGTTGGGATGTTGGGATGTTGGGCAAATGTTGGACGCAAAAACAAAGTAGTGCGGAGGCCGTTCAAACATTGCGCCAACACTTTCGCGAAATTTGATTGCCAGGAACTAAGAACTAGAAACTAGACTCTCGTCCAGATAAACTACGTGCCGCCAAATTGATTTGTCGATCATGGAGCATGCGTGTTCTTCAATTATTGAACAGTGTTCAAAAGACTTCAACACCATTCAACATTTTCGAGAAAAAAGGAAAAGTTGAATCGATGTTGAATGAAAGTTTAAACCGATAAACTTGATTCAAAACGCTTTCCAAACTTTCAACATATTTTACGCTTTCAACAATGTTGGACGACCAGTTCAAACGCACCGAACATTTGGTTCAACAAAGTGTTGAATGCATGTTAAAGCAAATGTTGAAACCGTTTAAACGGGCCGTAAGGTGAATGTAGTTTTTTTTTTAATCTAGCTAAATTCCAAACAATAAAATTCACAAATGCAACAGGATGGAAACCAAAAAGGAAAAAAAAAAGGCCTCTTTTCACCGTTTTGACTTTCAAGAGGGAGTTCATATCAGGAAGTACTGTGATTTGAAAGAAATGGAATAGGCCATGGCAACTCAACATTGGCTATTCTTGCACAGATTTAAGCTACATTGTAACATTGAAATTTGGACATGTTGGTTTTTTCTTGTAAAAGAGTAAACTTTAACAGAGGTCAATTTGAGAAAAACTACTTCTAGCATACTACTAAACCACCAACTTTTAAACCCATCCTACCCAAATGGAGCATGGAAATGAAACCCAACCCATTGCACCAAATACTGTAATACATGTCTGGATTATTTCCCTACGTTCTGTCATTTGGAGAATTTGATGTTTCAGAGACTTTTCTGATAGTGTAGTCTTGACAAAACGAGAATGTAGCGAAAATTATTATTCTCATTTTACAGCATTCCGAGAAGTGACAAAAATTATTTAAATTAGACCTCAAAAAATTAGTAATTCGGTCGACATCGCAATGAGATGGGAAACTTCCAAAAGACGTTGGCTTCAGCCTCAAACCGCAACTGCATGACTAGTCAATTGTCATTCCCAATATTTAACCCACAACAAAATGTGCAAAAAATTGTTATGAAACAACTTTCATGCCTCAAATTTTATCTGCCCACGGCCTGCTAAGTTGAAAATAAATGCCAGACACTCTGTAGGCAAACAACTCCTCACCATGCGGATCCAGCGTGGTTATTCCATTGCGTGGTATGCTCCATGATCCCCACTTTGCTTCGCTTCCGTATCTCCCACAAACACGGAAAGTGTAAGACACATGTGGCTCCAGGTCTGTGACCAGGTGAGATGATTCCTCGCCACTATAAACTGTGCTGAATACGGAATCATCATTGCCTTTGTTGTCTGTGCGACAGCACTGAAGCATGTATTCTTGAACCATGCTGTAGTCTGTAATAGACTCACTGTCTGAGTATGTCTGAAAAAAAGGACATACATACATGTTTACATGAACAAGCTAGTAGTTGCTTCAGTGGGTTTGTTAACAAATTTTATAAAGTGTATTTACCGTCTAATATTTTGCGTGTTCTCTTTGACCATGGCAAAATGGTGTAATTATAGTGGAATAATAAAATTTAATCATCTTAAATTTTATTTCTTAATTATTATTTATTCACTTTTTTCAAATTATAATTTTTTTTGTGTGGCAAATTTGGTACCCACAACTTATTACCCATGCTCCAAAACTTATTATCCACGAACAACAACTTTTTACCCATGACAAACAACCAGAACCTACCCCTAACTGAAACAATGGCTTTCTTGTGACAATTTAATTGATGTAAATAATAACTGTAGCTTAACAACACATCTTTTCAAATAATATTAAAGTTGATCACCATTACAACCCCAGTTCTCTAGAGCTGAAGAACATTTACACAGAGCTTCACAAATTTCATGACAGGATGTGTCGCCTGTTCAATAAGGGACAAACCATACCCATAATAAGCTGGTCATTACCTCATCATACCACTGAACAAGAATAGCCCCAGGTTGTTCTATGAGATCTGCTATTTGCAAGGAACCAGTCATGGACAATTCTCCTAAAGAACTGACAGCATCTATCACTGACTGGGTGTTATTTTCACTGAATTTTACTGTTAGTGTTTGAGATACACAAGGGGTGTCTGGATACCTAAAGGTAAGAACAAAAAGACACCATGCAAAAATAGGCAACTATTTGTTAGAGGTCAATGAAAATATAACCAAATATTCAACAGCCCAGAGGCATTGAAGGGTGTTTCACTTTTCAAATAATTGGTATGTAGTACATTAAACTATTTATTAATGTACTACATACCAATTATTTGAAAAGTGAATTGGCCGATCATTTCGAAAAGATTACCTTGATAACAAAATGCTGTTCAGTTTCAAGTGTTCTTGAAAAACTTAAATAAAATATCACCAAATCAGAGCGTGAAATGCAATGCAAAGTTGGAGATAATGTTCTGCTTTGTTCAGTGTTCATAACCAGCCATATCTCTGTAGTACTGGGGCTTTCGTTTACAAAGGCTATGCTTTGCAACAATTTATTAACCTATTCTGTTTATTATTGATGTAATATGTAATATTAAAATCTTTGGTCCAAATACACTTGACCTGGTTTGACTGAGATCCCATCCCTTTCTTGCCTGAGAGGAAGCCAATTGAAATATTGACCCCAACTTGAAAAAGGTTCCATGAAATACTAATGGATTGTTTCATTTTATTCCAGTGAGAATTAATATCATATTCCAAATTCACATCTTTAAAAAGTACAGACTTATCCCAAGATATCGAAATTGTTTGACATCATCAGGCTGTTTGTGTGTTTTGGTTTTTTGTGTTTCAATTCATTTGTTCGTGTTACTATCACCATGCCGACTCATCTTATGGTACATCATCATCATAACATGTAGTTTACCATTGATATTGTTATCGCAGGTAACTTTAAAAGGATGTCAGGCCTGAATTGAATAAAACGTTCTGTTCACAGTTGTCACTTTAGCCTCATTTTCTCAGCAACCCCCGTCAAAAGCTATTGTTTATCTGCTGTGTGCTTTCTTTTGGAATTTGATTCCAGCTTGGTGATTTTCTCTATTTTTTCATCTGATTTGTTCCAGTGTTTATTTCATTGATTTTACTGTAACGTTATTTTTTTCCTTGACCCGATCCGTGATCCTGTCTGTGATTCAGCCCATGATCCGATCTGGTTTTTGTCAACACCGTGCTTCTGTGGAGTGTGATAAACCCTGTGAATGTAGTCTTGTGAAGAGTTATTGTTTGTGGTTGAGATTTTCATAAATTTGGAGTACTTTAACAGAGGTCAGCTTCAGGGTGGTGTTAAAGTGTGTTGTAAGTTACATGTTAATGTCTAAATTTCTGCCAAGTGACCCAAGGTACATTGTATAATATTTGGCAGTTAAAACTGCACACTGTGATTCCTGCATTTTGATCTGTCTCATGAGCAAAGCTCTGGTTTGTTCTATTGCTGGTAAAAATGGTCACTTTTTGTTTATTGTTTGCCTATTCTGATGCCTTATCAACAAGTCATTAATTTTGTAAAGTGCTGGAAGCAGCTGGCAACAGTTTAGTGGATTGAGTTTGTTTTTGGTTGAAAAAACACAAACTCAACTTTTCAGTACAAGTTACTGTGAAGTGTAGGCACACGCAGCACATTCAGTGGACACCCAGTCAATTTTGTGGTTAGTTTGTACAGTAATACATTTAAGGGGGTTCAGCAATATCCTTTGTGTTCAAAACCCCCACTCCTATTAAGTGAGGTAACTGATTAAGCTGAATCAATAAAAATGACATACCTTATAGGTAAAACTTGCAGTTCATTTTTCAAGTTTTTTCCTTCACTGAGAAGAGTTGCATCATCTTCATCAAGGGAAGCATTCCCTGCAA
>OX421452.1:21546049-21553549 GCA_949126865.1 Montipora capitata
ATCTGAAAGTTGGATTTATCAATGCCTGAATTGGGCTGATTGAATATCTGTTATTGGTGGTCGCTCGTTATTGCGGTCTACAACGGAACGCAGTTTTATTTCAAAACAAAACGAGTATTTGTAGAAAACAGTCACTAGTGATTACATACCTTGTATCTTACAGGTCGGTGACTTCCTCAGGGAAACATATAAAAATGTGAGTTGAGAATTTTCGTGAGAACGGGAGGGGATCCAAACACATCGAAGATGCCCAGCCATTGCCCTCGATGACACCCTCGATCTCATTCATTGCTTAGAATACCTGCGCACGACTGTTGCGCAGTGACTGAGTATTAACATTCTCGTCCCCAGAGCCCCGAAAACATTTCAGCGTAATACAAGATGGCGGACAAACGAATTGAAAATGACAACAAAACTAAGGATTAATGTAGTTTGTTCGTCTAGAGATAAAAGGTTTTTGGTAAGAAGAAACGAGGTTTATTTCGTTTTTATTGCAGGTTTTTGGGGTTATGCTAAAATTAATATAAAACCCTCCTCCACAACCGTGGACCTCATCGGGGACCGGAATTGGAATTTGCAATTAATGAAACAAAGAAAATGACCCTGCCTTGCTGCTTCAATGCCAATAAATAGTTTTATTGTAATAATGATAACAATGCTAAAAAAAATTATAGGTTTTTGTTCAAGAAATAAGTTATGAAATTAATAGTATCATATTAAATTTTGTTCAACATGGACTGATAGCACTTAATTTAATAACACAAATTAAAAACTAATTAATGTTAATTAATGCTAATAAAAATTAAGAAGCGATTAAAAGTAATTTGAATTGCTAATTGAATAAATATAAACTTATTATAAATACCAGGTCTCAGTAGTTCAAAAGGTAGGTAACGCTATCCATTGGATAAATCACTATCCAGTAGATAAACACTATCAAAACCAATATTGAGTTATCCAGTCGATGGTGATTTATCCACCTTGGCAACTGGGGCCAGATGACTTTCTTTTTTATAGGTCCTAGCTGAGAAGGAATGGCCGGTTTCCATGTTTGGAAAGAGTGCAGAAGATATATTCCACAGGTTATATCCTGATGAACCAAAACTTGAAATCTCCAGTATACAAAATGAGTTCCACTTTGATATACCACTAAATTACAAAGTTGAAGAAGTCATGGTTGATTCAGGACTCGTATTTGTTGAGGAGAGAAAATCAAGTTATTTATACATCATGAGGTAAGTATAAAAATAATTTTATTAATGATGATGCCATCATCATTCAGATGGTAATGAAGGGAATTAACATGTGGGAGGCGCGGTGGCCTCATGGTTAGTATGCTCGACTCCGGATCGAGTTGTCCGGGTTCGGGGCCTGGCCGGGGACATTGCATTGTGTTCTTGGGCAAGACACTTTACTCTCACGGTGCTTCTCTCCACCCAGGTGTATAAATGGGTACCGGCGTAATGCTGGGGGTAACCCTGCGATGGACTAGCATCCCATCCAGGGGGGAGCATAAATACTCCTAGTCGCTTCATGCTACGGAAACCGGAGATAAGCGCCGGCCTTAATGGGCCTTCAGGCTCGTAACAGAGACTTAACCTTTACCTTTATTTTCTTTTTGCATATTCAAATGCACTTTTGAATCAATAGTGATCAATTTAAGAGTGAGATCAGACATCATACAGATACACTGTACAGGCGATGCTGGCAGCTGCTATCAGTCCATTAGCGATCTCACCCAACCCATGAATTAATGAATGAAAATTTAATGAAGCCTGACCGCAACACCAGGAACTCCATGCCCTTCCCTTCGTGAACAGTGTGTCGGTTCTTTAATGCCCCACGGAATTAATCAACAAGCAGTGCTGGAAATAATTTTTATTTATTCAGAGGACATATGTCCTTTCAAATCTTCCTTTTGGTCGGACATTTGACAAATTGGACTGGACATAATTTATTGACTGACAACACCTTGAAGAAGAGAACTCAAGATGTGCTGGTGACATGTTCGGCCATCGTGTCCGATCATAATGTGAAATTGGCCGGACATTTTCAAAATTTGTTCGGACAATGTCAGATGACCGACTGTTATTTCCAGCACTGAACAAGTGTTGTGAGGTGGCCTACGGTTTATCGACTCCTTTTCCAAGAAGACTAGAAATTCTAACCATTTGCAGATGTCATCACAAATTAGGCAGCATTTTCCTCCGACCTCCTGCATGGTACTCCGATGCTCAACCAACTGAGCCAACCGGTTGGCAGTGGGCTCAGTTAATGAAGTATTGTGTGATTACTGGAAGGGAACTGTACATTTTGGATAAAAGTGATTCAGGGCTCGGAATTTAATAATTTTTTTATTTATCATATATTTCCGTGGAATCCCTCCTTGGTCTGACCAGAAGTGAATGTTTACATCGCAGTCACATGGCTGAAGATCAGTCATTTGAAAATGTAAGTTGCCACTCACTACCAGACTACTATTTAAGACTGAATGTTTCAGCTCAAACATTTTGATCAAAATTGGGAAGCAGGACTGGTGCAGTGGTAAGAGTGCATGCCTTCTACCAATGTGGCATGGGTTTGATTCTTTTGTAGCTAGTGGTACAAAAACCACCACACTGGAGCATTGTGCTCTGGGACATGTATCTATTACAAAGAAAATTTGGATTAAATTGCTTTGTTTTCTAAGATGTCCCAGTGTGCAATTTGCTTAGACCCCAGTATGGCGGTTTTTGTACCATGTAATTCAGTCAGCTGCAAATGGCCCAACAGATTATGAGTTTGTGTTCTTTACTCTGCTTGCAGCCAACTGATTTCAGCACAACCCACTTCAAAGACAAATACAAGTGATCAAGAAGTATTAAATAGTCCTGATTCGGGACAGTATCCAGCCACAAAGAAAACTAAAGCTGTAAGGAAGAAATCAAGATCAGTGAAGATTCAGACCCGTAAATGTAATCATGGTAAGGGAATTGGAGAAGGCAACTCGAGTAACACAGTCACATCAACAACCAGCCCAAGTCAAGCTGACCAAGGTACAATAATTGAATGATGCTCTATTAACCAAAAGATGATTAATCTTTCACTTAGTATGGATGCTTATGGGTTGGTACACTGTAGGTAGGTAGGTGGGTATGATTGGTCATCTTTAATTAGGGGGTAAAATACATGAGACGGGGATTAACTCAGAGTTCGTATCACTGCCTCCACACATTTCTTTTTATGCGTTTACATGAGACCGGCCTGACCATGAACTCAGACCGGTCTGACTTCATCTCGGTTGCTTGACCGAGATGAGAAATTCTCGTACTGGTCTGAGTTCGTACATGTACCACTCCCACGTAAATGACAACAAATCTCAGACTGAGTTCAGAAATGTCAAGCCTGTATGCTTTTGGGTAAGCCATATATTTACTAGTAAGGTAAAACTTATCATTTCATTCCGAAACCAAGCACCAAGGCGCCAAGCATCTTGTCCTGGCTTCATGTAAATGGCTGCAAAAATTTCATATTGGTAAAAGTTCATCCTGAGTTCATCCCGGTCTCATGTAAGTACCGTAGAATTCCGAAAGTTAATTTTTTATGCCCCCATTAAATCCCAAAAGTAACCCCCCCCTTCCCCACCCCACCCCCTCTTTCCACCAGAAAGTAACGATTCCCTTGAAAGTTGTGGCCCCTTCAATAATGTCACTTAAAACAATAAAATCTATTGTCTTTAATGAAACACCATACTTGAGGATCGATTGATTAACAAAACTACAGCAAAATATCGAACGATATTGCCTTCTGGAATACAGCAACGGCAACATGGGAAAAACTCTGATACGGCCGGTACCGTAAGGTATACGGTAAATATTGTCTCAGTTTCCCTGAACTAAAAACAAATAACTATTGAAAAGCATAATGCGTAGTGTGTTTTAAATGCGGATGGATCATGGAACAACCTGAGTGGACTTAAAGCAAAGCCAGAAACCTTAAGTTTGTGATTCTTTGTTAACTTTTATTACTGAATCCTACTGAAATACTTACAAACACTACCTTACATATTACGATATACAGTCATATGACGAACGCATTTACTGCTGAAGTAAGTCATTCATGCCTGCAAGTACCTGTATGAAAATCGATTTTAAAAGAATTTGTGTCAAAACTTGTCTACATTGCACATTGTCAGGCTAGAAACTTATTAAATAATTGTTACAGCTTGTTTTTGTTTGCTTGCATAACTAGCATTTCGAACGTAGAGGGTAACAATTAGGTACTAAATAGTTTTGCTTTGATTAAGTCAGATTGAGTGTTCAGCTGAGGTTTCTTTTCGTGGATAAAAAGCATTTCGTAAACTAAGCATTCAAATTTTCCACGGCATTTCTTAAGAATGGTAAATTGTTCCTGAAGATCTTTGTTCTTCTGATTGTGGGCGTCTCGCAGGTGTTTTCCAATAGCAGAGTGTGTTCCTCAATGCGTTGGAAAAGGTGTCGGCAAGTATAGCCAACATAATCCGCATCACACAGATCACATTTGAATTTATAGACAACGCATTGTTGATTTATTAACGGTGGTTTGGCCTCTACTACTTTGATGTCGTCGGCAATTTTCTTGCTCGTAAACACTGGGCGCAGATCGCTGTTTATTTTCTTTCCAAGATCGGACAGCTGTCTTCGTACAACGTCGGCTGATCTTTGATCCTTGAACGGCAGAATAATTCGAACTAGCATTTCACCTGAACATTACTAAATATAGTGAACTTTTGATCTCAAGTTACATGTCCTTTTTGCATGAGACAGCTACCGAATTACAAAGTAATGTTTTTTAACTATCCAAAAGTAGCTGCCCCTTAAGCCTGTAAAATCCAAATAATGTAAAGTAATGGGGGCCGATTACTTTCGGAATCCTACGGTACCAGAGGGCCGGCCTTATTGGTTTCAAAGTGTATTTTTTTCCATGTTATTTAATATTACCATTGAGACGTTTACCCCACTTGAAAGTGAAACTTATAGATTTTACTATAATGGCTAATGCCAGACGATTTTACTTGCCAATTGGTGCACCAATGTAGGTGTAAATGGGACATAATGTACATGTATAGCTTTTGGTATGGGTTACGAATAAATATATTTCAATGAAGAGATCATGATTTGAGGATATTAAACTACTGCTCACTGTAATCATTACATGGATTCCTTACTTTGGACAATTAATCACCATCAGGAAATGCCAGCCATCATAATACTATGAGTGCAAGTAATAATCTACAGTGTATAGATACCACAGTGGTACTGTTTCTACTATCAAGGTAGCATTGAAACAATCACTATCCTTCTTGAACAAAATCACCTCTGATGCAAAATTTGTTTTCCTCTCTCTAGCTACTAGTCTGATGCCTCAGGTCATACAAAGAATTTCAGAAGATTCAGAAGTTGATATTGAGGTAAGAGGGAGGAGTTCTTCTTTCTTCCTTTTATATTTATTAATAATGTTATTGAAGAGCTTTATCAAAGACAACAACGAGTATCTTGCCATTATGGCATGTTGTTTATCATGTACAATCATGTCAAAATTAGAGGAACACAGATTCATCCTTTACTCAGGTTCTCAACAAAACTTAGAATTTGGGATGCACTGGGTTGGAGCAGTGGTGAGGGAACTCGCTTCAAATTCCAGCTAATGTGGCACAGGTTAGATTTCCAGACTCTGACTCTGTGTCATAAAAATGTGCGGAGCTTTTTCTCTGGGCACTGCGGTTTTCCCGTCTTCTCAGAAACCATATGCTTGATTTCATTTGAGCTAGACTGATATGATAAAATATAAAATTAATGTACGATGTCCCCAGTTTGTGCCCCAGCACTAGAAGACTTGGCATAATTTTGGTCATTTCACATGTTTTGTAGAGAGGGATTTAAACAAATTAAGTTTTTATATATGATCTTTTTTTTTTCTTTCTTGACCCATTCACACTTCAAGTGCCCTAGGATGCTGCCCATTGATGGGTAAAATTGTCCGGTGTTAGGTCAAGTCCCACTTTTAGGGGTCAATGGGTTAAAACTGCATCAACATTTTGGCATAGCATTATTGCTATTGCCCTTTGGAGGTTTTCTTAAGATTTTTATCAACAGGGTAATTTGGAAAAACATGCTTGTAGTATGGAACTGAAGGATCAAAGGGCTCTCCTTGAGGGATCAAGGGATGTGCCCCCTATTCTAAAACTTTTCAAATAATTTTGATACTCCCAGTCAGAAAGTTAATTTTCATCATTTTGAGATCACGTTTATGTGAAATGTAGGGTTACTCTGCTGTGTGAAACAAAAATCAATCTAAAATCAACCACTTTCTAAGAATCTTAAGACAAAACGTTTTATGTTTGATTTATGTCTCAGTACAGTGCAGTGGCCTCATGGTTATAAGTGCGCTCGACTCCGGATCGAGTGGTCCGGGTTCGGGTCCTGGCCGGGGACATCGCGTTGTGTTCTTGGTCAAGACACTTTACTCTCACGGTGCCTCTCTCCACCCAGGTGTATAAATGGGTACCGGCGAATTTAATGCTGGGGGTAACCCTGCGATGGACTAGCATCCCATCCAGGGGGGAGTAGAAATACTCCTAGTCGCTTCATGCTACAGAAACCGGAGATAAGCGCTGGCCTGATGGGCCTTCTAGGCTCGTAGCAGACTTTTTTTTTTTTTGCATTTGATACATCGGCCCTATGAGCAGGTTAGTTATCATTAGCACATAGCTCTATCCTCCATCTGGCTCTCTCTTAAAGTCGTGCATTAATGACATCATTAGGCTGATTTAGCAACAGAACGGGAATGTCAGTGGCGACGTCGCGTGCAGCAAAACTACCAATGAGAATTTAGAATAGAGAAGAAAAGAGTGGAGTCAATTCTATTCTGAATTCTCATTGGTGTTTTTTCTGTGCGCGCTGTCGCCACTGACGTTCCCGTTCTGTTGCTAAATCAGCCTATTGTCGCTGTTAGAGCACCTGCGCTAGATGCTTGGTTACTTTGTTGCGTTGCTTTGTTTCATTTTACACAACACTACTACTCAAATTAAAATGCAAGCTGTAAGGGTGTTTGACAAGTAACCTTAGTGGATCTTATTATTAGTTTAATTTATACTGTAAACAGAAAAGCAGATTTTTCCTTAGGTCATCCCTGAAATAAATAATTATAACTTGAATCTGCAAAATTGGTAAACCAGAGATACTTTAAGTTTGCCGGAAAAAAGACAGCAGCCATGCCTCCTTTTGCACACATACAATTCAAATTAATGCAATTGACATTCACACATTGAACACAAGCACACGTGAAATGTGAAGGTAAGAAATTACAGAATTTTTATTTCATGCATCGGTGCATTGTCACGTGCATTCTGTTTCTTCACAAAAAAAATATTTCTTTTTTTGTACATAAATTTGCATTTGCACAATGTCATGTAGTGGTTTCAGTAAGTACCAACAGCCAGAAAAAAGCATTGGCTTCTTCACTCAGAAGTTGGCTACTTTT
>OX421452.1:21558549-21588549 GCA_949126865.1 Montipora capitata
AGCTCAGTTGGAAGACAGCAAGATTTTTGCTTGTACCAAGTACAGTTCTTGAGGTTCGGTTGCGGCACCGGAGGTCGATTTTTAAAATACGGACAGTAATTATCTTTCATTACTGAAGCGCTCTCACTTTTCAACAAATCGCCCACACTGAGAATCGTCTCGATGCTTAAGACCATATATATGAATGAGATACTTGCGAATTTCACCATTTTCCGAGAGCAAAAATTTGGTGAAATGCGATACTTTGGCGATACTTTGGTCTGTGATTTTTCAAAGAGGTGGTCGTCTTTCCTAGTCTTTTTAATGTTTAACTCCCTTTGGCGAAAATAAACAGATGGGAGATGTAAAATAAACATTTCCGGTAGGCTTTGAATATGTGTTTGTGTTAAATGGTAATGACCCCTTGAAAATTTTGAGATAAAATACGTCAGTTACGGGTAAAATGAAAAAAACGTCGCTCTCTTGGTATTCACTGATAATGTACGGATTTCGTTTGAAAGATGGCCCCACGGGTATGCGAAAAACAACACAAAAACGGAAGCAGTCGAAGCCTTGGGTGACTACGTTTATGTAAGTCAAACTTGTACAAACACCAACGACTACACATTTCTCGCAAACTCTTTTTAATTTTTTTTTATTCCAATCATTTGTTTTTATTTCCTAGAGCTCACAGAAATCTAAAAAGCATCGGACCCGACGGCCAAAACTAGTCGAGCAAAAGCGTTTACTTCTAAAATTGGTACACTGGCAATTAATACGGATTTTTATTAGTTTCATACAAAAGCGTGTTTTAAGCAAACATCTTTTCGTCATCACTTTAAGCGGTTCTGAAAAATTGTCTTTCTCGTTTTGTGGTGTACAACCATTTTCATCATCAAGGCTCAACCATCTTAATTACCGTGCACAAAATGTGTCAAACTTCCTATGTTACCATTATCTTTGTCCCTACGTGATGTTCCTGAAGTACTGGCTTCCTTTTAGTGCAATTCTTCCGCCATCATAATTCAGTGCGACCCGGCTTAGGAAAACAGCTCGGCCTCTACACAACCCAATTCGGAGGAACGAGGTGGAAAGGAAAATCTCGTTTCCTGGAAAAAGTTGTTGGACTGTTTGTCAAATGAAATCTTTGTTAGGTGGAAGCCAAACTCCCATAGAGTTCAGAATATTCGATGCTGGCCCAGCCAAACCTTGCTGTGTGGAGAACGACTGTAAAATGTTTCTCACAAGATTGAAGTCCACATCAACAGGAAGTTCCTCTTCACTCTGTCCCCGCGGTTCCGCCCGCGATAAATTCTCTTGAGACATTCGATCGTCAGCTGGTTCAGGTCTCTAACATAATAAAGAAGAATGGGTTGAACATTATTTGATCTTGAACAACCCTTGACTAAAGACATTTTGGCGCTGCAAGAATCTGACAAGAAGTAAAACGAGTTTGCGACATCTTCCATAAACTATGTCCCCTCCATTAGCCCATTGACTCCTGGAAGTGGGACTTTACAGATTTTACTCTGTCTAACGCCAGACTATTTTACTCCACCTGGGATAGTCTTGCATGGATGCATCGAAAGAGATCCAATCGAAGCTTATGAACGCTCTCTGAAGAGACAGGATTCGAGTAGAAAAGGGTACACTTTGAAGTTGCTGGATTTTAGGAATCTCAAACATAAGATCGGAAGCAAGGGAATAATACAAGAGCATTTTTTTTGAGGAAACAGGGACGGCCACCCAACCAACCTCCGCCATTTCTGTTCGCAAAATTTAGCAATTATTAAAACATTCATTCACTACTTGCTTGAGACTAAATATATACGTTCCTTGTTGCTCGCCATCGAGCCTATCGGGACCTTTAGATCGGAGGACGAGGACGTTTTCCGTTCTGAGCACGCGCACTTCGAAAAATGTAGGTCTCCAAACGTTAAGCGCATGCTCAGTAAGGAAAACTCGTGCTCGTAGTCGTTTTCGTCCTCCGATGTAAAGGTTCCTAATGGCTGCCTGAAGAGGTCACTGAATTGTTCGATGTGATAAAGCTGGACAAGATGACGGTTTCAAAGATTTTTAAATATGCTTGATATGAGAAAGGGATTCCCTAAATCAGTGAAAAAGCCATTGACAAATTAGCATCTCATTAAATAATATGAACCTTTTCAAAGCTGTCCGCTATAGAAGTGCGTGCTAATTCCGCATCCATTTGCTCCATATACGACTGCATTTCTCTGTCTTCTCTTCCCTTGAACGGACTGTCAGTAGTATCTAAGGACCAAGCAGAGACCGTACGCAACACTGAACTCAAACCAAAAGTAAAATCTTGTTACTTACGAAGAACAATTCGATTATAACATGAGGGAAATGGTAGACCATTCAATGATCGAGTTAACGCAGTACAAAATAATGCCCAAT
Source organism: Montipora capitata (assembly GCA_949126865.1). Taxonomy (NCBI): domain Eukaryota; kingdom Metazoa; phylum Cnidaria; class Anthozoa; order Scleractinia; family Acroporidae; genus Montipora; species Montipora capitata. The sequence goes on from OX421452.1 coordinate 21,560,947, forward strand.
AAGCACCAACTTTCCGTTAGCCTTCTTCGCAGACATTCTTTTGGCTCTTCACGCAATCTTCCGTTAACAACGAACAGGAAAGATTGCGTGACGAGTCACAAGAATGTCTGTGCATGAAGCTAACTTTCGGTTTGACATTTTAAATTTAGTAATACTCAAAGTTAATTTACAGTTAAAGTAACAGCGACGATGGGTTTCTGTTAAAAAATGTACTGACCCTTTCTTTCTGTGCAGGGGCTTTTTTTGGAGATCGGAGTCTTTTCCTATTTATCGTATCTCTATTTTTGCTGCAACAGATACTGTTTACCTTAGGTGAACTTCTTATTAATGCAAAACATAAACAAAGTCAAAATGGTAGCCTAAACTATCGATCCTTTCAACTCACACCACCCCCCCACGCCCTCCCCATCCTTGAATACTCCCAGATCCGCCACTGCAGTAACGACTGTTTTTTCGCTAGCATTGCAATAGAAATATCACAGAGAGGAGTTTTTTGATCACTTGAGTACAACCAAAGGTATTGTTTAATGAAGAAGTAATATTCATCTTTGGTATTCATTGTATGAAGCCGGATCGCCAGTTGAGCATGCACAATTTGGGTACTAAAGGTAACTTTCGCATGGCCACGGAAAAGTCTGTTTTCTGGCGCCATCAGACGAGGAGGCAACGATATAAAAGAGGATGCGACCGCTTTCTTTGGCATCAGCTGTTTAACAAGGGCTAGTTTGAAAAAAAAAAACCAGCACAAAATAATCTCTGATAAAATCTCTCATTCATATATATCACGAAATAATAGCTCCAAAAGCAAGAAGACCTTTGTTCGGTCGACCAGGGCTATCACCCGAGAACCCCTTCAAAACTGCATGTGCGTGTTCAAAGTCTAATAAGGTCAAAGAGTCGAACAGCGTTCCGCACGGGAGTCACATATCAAACTGAGATTTCGCCCCGACTGCGCAGGGTTAATAAAAGTGCAAATGAGGCGAAGATCATTTCTAATACGCATGCCCAGCTGGTGACCCAGCCCCTTAAATTCTTTAGCAAAGAGGACACTTCGTGATAGCCAACATGACCTTAAGGTACCTCATCAAGCGTCAAAAAATTTTGAGCATGCTTTCTTCAGTAGAGAAACTTCAGATTAAATTGACAACGAAATGAAACTTTTTAAAACAAGAAGATGAGACTTAAGCCAAGACACATATCCTAACCTTCAAATGGTTCCTTTTCCTCATCTGAGCCGGATGTCATTTCGTCAGAATTCTCTTCATTATCAATATCGGACTCGCTACTCGTGTCAGCTGGACGGGAGTTATGGCCTGAGGAATGAAAAAATTCTCAAACATGGAATTAGTTGAAGCTCAATATGACGATAAGCAATGCATTTCAGACATTTTTTGTTTCACACTTGTTATTAACAATGTTGAGCGACCGTTCAAACGCTCCTGCCGTGTTTCTACAGCGTACTGTAACAAATGTTGGCCATCGTTTAAACGAACTTTTAGGTTAAGGAGTAACACGTGTTTCGTTGCTCTGATCACGAAGGTAGCCCGGTTCCCTTATTCGGCTATGAATTCCACCTTTGCTCCCTCCTTTTTCCCAATCACTCAAAGTTTGATGTTCTCCAAGATATTTTGTCTTTGTTCCCCTGTTAACTATGTTCCATTGCCGCGTTCCCTCAATAATTAACATAAGATCCTTCACATGAGCCATGAATTCTTATTTCTGATCGTTTCCTCCTCACCTAAAAGTTTTCCCACAGTATCCACGAATGAATCAGCATCAAATTCAATGTCGTTCTCTTCACCATCCCTGGAAAGCAAAATTGATTTCTCAATTCCTTATGAATAAATGCCCTTACTATTCCTTTTTTATTCATTAGACCATTTTACGGATACGGCGGCCATTTTGAAATCCACTGTTTCAAATAGCTATTATGGGATTCTAAGGGGGCAAATGCACACTAATTTGCCCCATTGGAATCCCAGAATAGCTATGTGAAACAATGGATTTCAAACTGGCCGCCGTATCCGTAAAATGGTCAATCAAAGATTTTACCTGTAAGTACAATTTAGTCTGAAACGAAAGCGAATTTGATGTATCACATTTGGAAAGGACCTACATAGCTGGCGGTTTAGTCCGAACGAGCAGCGAAGGGATTGAGGAGGGGAATGCTCACTCGGACAAAATCGCCATCTACTACGTCATCTACCAGTCATTCTGCTGAAAGTTATAGTATCACGAAGAAGTTGGCAAGCAGTTTCAAAGGTTCTTCTGAAATGTATGTGTATCAATTCCATAGAGACGGTTGTCACAATGACGTCATCAAATCTAATTTTGTCTATATGATGATGAAGATGACCTAGAAATAAATCTCTATTCCAAGTTTCCAGTTCCAAGACGTCTTCCGTTTTGAAAATACAGCATTTTGGATTTCCGAATTGTCACCTTGCGTGACACCACGATACAAAGTTATTTGGTTGAAAAAAATGCCTATGCCTATGAATCTCAGCAGTCTGAGCGTTTCAATTACATAGACCTTGTTTTGTTTTAATGCTAATAAGCCTTTCTAGCCTCGCCACGACAAGCAAATTTCAAAGGAATATTTGTTTCAAAATGAGGGCAGTAGGTCTAATTAACATAAATACAAAAGAATGTAAAAGTGGTCACCATTTATGGAAGTGGTCTATTAGGAGATGTGTTCATGTACATTTATTTCATCTCATGAGTAAGCGCCTTCATCGGTAAATAAATTCCAGATGTTCGTGTTGTTTCTGGCCGCCATATTGGTGCACAACAGTGGTGCACCAAAATGGCGGCTCCACACAAAACTCTATAAAGTTGCGTGAAACGGGTCGACCAATAACTCAGAAACAATGTACCGCACAGACCTGAGAATTGGTGAGGTGATTTATAACTACAACATTTCAAGTTTTTGGCTCATTTCATTGAACGGTTTCGATTTTATTTTTTTCGTTGCGTGACAGTGAAAACGAGGAGGATGAGCCCATAATCAGGAGCCTTATGTAACAGCATTTTTACAGATCAAGCTCAGTATTTTTAGACGAGTTCTTAAAGTGCCCCTGTGATCGAAAAAACCACTTCCTTTTTGCCTTCAGATTTTGAAAGTGTGTTTGCTAAACACCTGACTGGCAAAATTTTGAGCTTTGATTTTTAACCAAAGGCCGTTTACTTTGAGTGTAAGTTTTGGATTTCACGGTCCGCCGTTACTCACGTTCAAAACTGACCGATTGGACCTCAGACGGTTGGATCCAGGGAAAAGTGACGTCAGAGGCTCACTAGCTTAAAATTTCAGCGCGTCAACGCAGCTTATTATATATGCAAAGCGTGAGTTTAAAAGTCTGAAAGCCCAAAGCCCCTGTGCTGCATATTAATTCTGCGGCGTACACACGTATCGCATTCTTAAACTAGTGAGCCTTTGACGTCATTTTCTCCTCGATCCAGCTCTCTCAAGAACATAATGTTAGTAATGGCGGACCATTAAATAGGAAAATTACAGTTAAAATAAAGAGGTGTCTTTTTGAAATCAAGGCTTAAAACGTGGGTCACTTAGTGTTTTGTTAACATAGTTTTGAAATCCAAAGAAAAATATGAATTGATTTTTTGGTCACAGGGGCACTTTAAATACGATTTGACTTGCACGAGTGGCCATTCTCATATAATTTCTCATGCAATACTTGTGATTAGCGGCAGGAAAGGTCTGGTTTCTCGGGGAAATCAATCTAAAAATAACTCGGTCTGTAAAAACGCCGTTCCATAAACACAATGAAGTTGTACGCTCCTAAAAACATGGGCTCCTGCTATTGCTAATAGTGCACAGTAAACACTTAATGACTGGTCCCGAGGGAAGCAAAATGAATTGTTTCCCGAGGGCCCAGTTATTAAGTGATTTGTTATATGGCACAAAAAGAAAAACGTGCAATGGCAACAACAACAACGGCGGTCGTCGGTCAACATTCGCGGGTAACAGTGCACTGTTTACCCTCTGACGTCATAGATTTTTTTGCACTGTTGCCCGCTTGGAGACTTTTGGCGAGAAACAGTTTTATTGTTAGATGTCATGTGACCTCGAAGTAACCAATGAGAGCGCGCGCTGTTAGGGGAAAAATTTCAGCTATAAACAATGTAGATTGTTTTCTCTTGATTTCTTTACTGTTCTTTTACAGTGATACTTTTATCTGATTATGTGCATGAATTTCGTTCATGGCCGCTTAACGAATAGTCTGCTTCGCAGCCGTCTTTCGGGCTGTCACGCAACGCTCCCCCGAAAGAAACGGCTGCTCACATCGGAACCACATTCCTTTCCCATTGTTTAAACAACCAAAGAGGTAAGCCGATTGAGTGTGAGGAAAATCACTCATTGCGATTTTCCGGCAGCCCCATGTAGGTAATTGGATTGCAACGCCGAAAAAATCTCGACCGGCCAAGAAAGAGTATTCATTTTCAGCGGCAACAGTACCCATAATTTTGCAAAAGTATACAGTACTGGAAACTGTTTGTGTATTTGCCTGGTTTCTGGCCGCAGATCGAATCTGTGTTTTGACCGACAATCTTGGACAAATTAAATGGAAAATTGAGACCACTCCTCCCCGCAAAATCAGTGATGGGAAAATGGCGCGTTTTGGCCTTCACGCGGCTTCATCCTTGATTTGGGGGGAAGGGGGTATTTCTGTTCCATTTTATTCTGTCCAAGATTGTAAGTAAAACCTCATCTACCGTAACAGAAAGCCTTGCTATAACCTAGGTTTTTTTCAGACGAGGTCAGATTTTGTCTAGACATTTGTTTGCTTTGGTTTCAGCTGTTTTCATGCATAGTGGCAGTTGAGTATACGTGAAATCAATAAAATTGCACGTACAGGAAGACTTGATTTTGAAGTCAATAAAAATATCGAATAATGTGATTATATCTACACCCTTTCATTCTTTCAGTTCTCCACTTACTATTGCGCTCATGGTCAACGCGGTCGCTTTGAAAAATACAAACAACAGACCTGCATATTTGTGGTGATCGAGCGCATTGATGAAACGAGAGGTATTATTGGTCGAGTCCAACGATACAGTTCCAAAAAATGGAACTGTAGCTTGGATTGGCTCAATCCGAGATAGGAATGTGGTTCCAATGTGAGCAGCCGTTCCTTTCGGGGAGCGTTGCGTGACATTCCGAAAGACGGCTGCGAAGGAGAGTACTGAACTATCGCTTCTCTCGTCCCCACAGAGCCCACTTTTCTTTCGGTCAGCACCAAGAACACGGACTCTGGCCACAGCCAAAGCAGAAGTCCGCGAATCACGGACTTCCAGCTCTTCTGCGCATTCTCAGAAATTTTAAACAATAACGATCGTCAACGGTTAATTAACAATTATTCCATAAGCGCGCGTTGGATATGAGATGGTAAATAGCCAACGAGGCGCGTAGCGCCGAGTTGGCTATAACCAGTCTCAAATCCAACAAGCGCGAATGGAATAATTGTTTTATTAAATTCCTTTAAACTCGAAAAGTTTAGAAAGTACGAAATGCGAGCGAAAAAAGCGAGCAAATCCGAGAACCGATGCGATGTCGTGTAACACCTTGTGGTCAGACAGACGCAGGCTCGTCACAAAAACATTTCTTACCTTTTCGCGTACTTCTAAACGTCGGAATTTAACCCAGCTGTCCAGAAAAACTTTTTTTTTGCTTTCTTCAGAGAGAAATTTCGCTTTCCGGCGAAAAAACTTTTAGCTTGGCAACACTTAGATCAATCATTTACCATATACGGTCAAACCAAGGTATATGAGCTGATAACCGAGATTGAGTGAACCAATCAGAGCACGAGAATTGCATTATCCCAGGTTGAGAATTTAATAAAACCCTATACCATTACCGCAACTGGGCGTACTTTTAACTGTGGCTAGAGTCCGTGTTCTTGGCACCCACCAAAAGAAAAGCGTACTGTGGGGAAGGGCATTAGGTTTACTCGAATGAGCCGTGACATATCACGCAATCCACCAGATATTCTGCCATATGACCAGATATTCGGCGGAGAAAATACAAAATACCAGTAGTCAATTTTGTACTTCGAAAGGCAGTTGCACTAACAGTCGTTTCTCTAGGTACCGCAGTTCCATAGATTAGTCTTTCCCGCAACAAATCCTAGACTTGCAACAAGTCGATTTCTTACTTGAAGCACTTTCAGCGGCGAGCGAGCGACGGACTCACGAAAACGGGCTTTGAGAAAGTCTAAAATTAACCCTAAAGGGCACCATGAGAATAAGAGCAATATAACAGTTGACATATCTAATTAAAAGGCGCACAAAAGACTACTGGACAAAAAGTGTTTACATTATTGTGCCGAAACTTCATAGGGTCGATCTCTAGTTTTTCCTTTTCAGGATACCGTTTTTTTAATTTAATTTTTTTGACATCTTGAATAAACTTGTTGCCATTGTCACAAGACGATCATTTAAAAAGGTTCAAACTTCTTTATCTCGCTAACAGAAAGATCACATGCTAAGAAAATGGCAAATTCCGACATCTTAAAAATACAGCGCGTGCGATACATTTGGAGGGATCTTTTCAATCTGCCCTTGAACAAGATTTTGTTAATGATCTCAAAACAGGCAGAGTAAGTCATGGAAAACGTGTCATTCTGTTGATCAATGCTTTTGTGATATTTGGTGGCTCCTAAAGGAGCCGTTGTTTGTTTTGGCGCTAAACTCGACGAGTTTACTTGCTACTGGTATACTTCGTCACGGCTTTGGTTCCTTCACTGACAGCGTGTTTAGCCAGTTCACCGGGCAGAAGCAGTCTAATGGCGGTCTGAATCTCGCGGGAGCTGATGGTTGACTTCTTGTTGTAATGAGCAAGGCGCGAAGCTTCGCCAGCGATGCGCTCGAAGATGTCGTTGACGAACGAGTTCATGATGCCCATGGCTTTGCTGGAGATACCAGTGTCTGGGTGAACTTGCTTCAACACTTTGTAGATGTAGATCGCATAGCTTTCCTTTCTCTTTCCTCGCCTCTTCTTCTTTCCATCAGCCGCGGCCTTTGCCTTACCAGCTCTCTTCTCGCCTTTCTTTCCAGCAACTTTGGGAGCCATAACTGTAGATCAGAACCGATTGAAATACTTGCTACTGCTTGAAGAATTTTGAATTTATACTGAAACTTAGGAGAGATCAATTAACATACGGATCGAAATGCTCGATTTCTGATTGGTGTTTTTCACTTGCGATCTTTCAATAATGTGACCTTTGAGGTTACATTGTCTTTTGCACAATAAGAATCGCTTACTTGCGAAACAAAACCTATCAAATTACGAAAACAATGAACATGATTTAATTGGTGCATTTCGATCCTTCCTGCAAAAGAAAGTATTATAAATATTGTCCTTCGCCTCCACTTAGTTTCATTTCTCCTCTGTTTTTCGACTAAAGAACAGATCCGATAGTTCAACATGTCTGGTCGCGGTAAAGGAAAAGCAAAGGGCACCAAGTCTAAGACCCGCTCATCTCGAGCAGGGCTTCAGTTCCCCGTTGGTCGTATCCATCGTCTTCTTCGCAAAGGCAACTATGCTGAGCGTGTTGGCGCCGGTGCTCCTGTGTACTTGGCAGCCGTCTTGGAATATCTGAGCGCGGAGATTCTCGAGTTGGCGGGCAACGCTGCTCGTGACAACAAAAAGACAAGAATCATTCCCCGTCACCTTCAGCTTGCTGTGCGTAATGATGAAGAGCTGAACAAACTCTTGGCTGGAGTAACAATCGCGCAAGGAGGTGTTCTGCCCAACATCCAAGCTGTTCTTTTACCCAAGAAGACCGAGAAGAAACCAAAAGCTTAACTTAAGCTTTCAAAATAACACAACGGCTCCTCTAGGAGCCACCAAATGATAAGAAAGTCATTACCAACAACATTCTGAAAGTGACACTGTCATGTTAAATTTCCTGTTTTTATGTCAAAACTGGCTAAAAATCTAAATTAGTACTCTAGCTCACACATATAACATTCCTGACAACTCACTGAGACGATACGAAATATAATATGGCACAAAGAGCTATTCGTATTTAACTTTTGGCGACTTTCAGAGGACAACATATCCAAACTTGAAAAAACGGGGAAAATTTTTTGAAGTTTCATGCCTCCATCCTTGGCTGCAAACGAAGAACAGCTTCAGTACACTTCAATGGCCATTGGCAACAAAACTACATCATTATTTTTTGGTCTTCATTAATGCAAACACGTGCTTTAGTGCTTTGAATTTTGACTAAAATAGCGTTCTTACAAAACACCGCCAGAAGGGTTTGGTGACATTCTGAAGATTTTGAAAACTTGCCACACATTTTAAAAAATAGCGTAATGTGAATGAAACAGGCCAAGAAAGATGGACCTTCAAAAGAAACTTTAGTGCTACGCCGGAAACTGTTGACCTTTCAAAAAATATCACTCATGGTTTTGCGGTTGACTGGCTAGACACAATCTTCAGAAATCGGTAATTACAAAGCGTCGAGACACTTAGATAAGCAGCGTTTGACATCATTTCTTTGAAGTATCTCATTCGATAGAAATAGCATTGATACGGGAAAGATGTCAAAAACGTTCAAAACAACTGGACATCCGTTGCAAGGGCAATAAGGACGCTCATAAAGTGATTCAACCTATTTCACACAGGAAGTTACTGTCATGGAAAAATTGTGCAACGGCAAAGAACTAATCCCCCCTAAAAAAAATAGCTTCCCTTGACCACTGATTTTTATTGGTTGTGACTTTTGAATGATTTGGTGGCTCCTAAAGGAGCCGTTGGTTGGTAAAGATGGCACAGTTTTATCCGCCAAATCCGTACAAAGTGCGTCCCTGTCGTTTCAGAGCGTACACCACATCCATGGCTGTCACAGTCTTGCGCTTGGCGTGCTCGGTGTATGTGACAGCATCACGGATGACATTCTCAAGGAATACTTTGAGAACACCACGAGTCTCCTCATAAATTAGACCAGAGATTCGCTTGACTCCCCCTCGGCGAGCAAGACGACGAATAGCCGGCTTGGTGATGCCTTGGATGTTATCACGAAGGATTTTACGGTGACGCTTAGCGCCTCCTTTTCCGAGACCTTTACCTCCTTTGCCGCGACCAGACATAACTACTCTTCTGTGTGTTGACAAATGATGTCCAAAATGTAATTCATTTGCCTTATTTAAGAAAAGAAGTCCGACCTCTACGGAAACCTAAAAAAATTCTTATTGGGCCATCAAAGAGAATACACTCCAAAGGTCAAATTGATTGACATTAGCATCTACAGTTCTTTTACACGGAAGGTTGACCCTGCCTTACACGATCGAAAGAAGTCAAATAAGCTATTCAATCTCTTGAAAGATAAATTTTGTAACGTTTCCCACCAATTCAAGTTATAAGATTTTGTAGGTTTTTCTCCCACTACGACGAAATCCATTCAAAAGTCTCTCAGGTCAAAAATTGACATTGCAGTAAAAACATTGTACGAAGAAAGCCAATAACATAGCTTCATTTTTAGCCAATCAGAAACTAGCCCGCGACATATAAAGCATTTGCTAGAGTCCCAACAAGCATACAACAACGATTTTTTATTAATTTGTCGAGGATGGCTCGTACAAAACAAACGGCTCGTAAATCTACTGGTGGAAAAGCTCCACGAAAACAACTCGCGACAAAGGCTGCCCGTAAGAGTGCGCCTGCTACTGGTGGAGTCAAGAAACCTCATCGTTACAGGCCCGGAACAGTCGCTCTTCGTGAGATCCGTCGTTACCAGAAATCCACCGAGCTGTTGATTCGCAAGCTACCCTTCCAGCGTCTTGTGCGTGAAATCGCTCAAGATTTCAAGACTGATCTACGCTTCCAGAGTTCTGCCGTGATGGCTCTTCAAGAAGCAAGTGAAGCTTATCTGGTTGGTCTTTTTGAAGATACGAACTTGTGCGCTATTCACGCCAAGCGAGTCACTATTATGCCCAAAGACATTCAGTTGGCCCGCCGAATCCGCGGGGAGCGAGCATAAATGGCTTCGATTACTCATAAAACAAACGGCTCCTTTAGGAGCCACCAAATTAATAAAAGCAATGACCAATATCCTATGACATCAAAAGGAAAAATAAACCTACTTATAGTATCATACTTCAGCAACAATTCCTATGTAGATCCATTCCCGAAGCAAAACGATATTCCCAACGAACGGGTCATTGATTAAGAAATACGGCTTTTTTCATTGCAAGAGAGCTAACTTTGCTCCATATGTCTACGCTCTCTGACGACGCATCTCTGAGAAAATGAAATTATATGTTGCTCCCTTCCATAGAAACGAAGGAGCCCGCCAAAAAATCTAAAATTGATTAAATACGTCGCTAAATCAGAGACCTTCGCTGCGACCAAACAGAATTAACGAAGACGATGCAATCAGCAGCCAAAAGGAAAACTGACAAGGAAGAAGCCTAAAATCAATTTTAAATTTATGCGGTCTTTTCTTCACAAACAGGTCCGCTAATCAACGCATTTATATCTTTCAGCTGACCGAAACAAAAAATGTGCGAGACAATGCGGTGGAGTAACGCAACGCAACGCAAAAATCCTTTGCACGCACTACGTGACACCTACGTCACGACACAAAGGCTGATGTTATTATAAGCGCACTACACACTACGTCATGAGTGAGTGAAGATTTGTAGGCCTGCAGCGCGTGCATGATTTACGAAACTAATGTACGGTTTTGTTGAATTACAACAATTGATGTTTGTTTGCGTCCCACTTCTCGCTTTTTTCATATCTCAATTTTCTTAATGAAAATGAAAACTGTTTGAGTACGTTATTGTGAAATTAACAAGACATATTTAAATTCATTCACCAGTCGAAAAATAATATTTTTACTCTCAAAGACCAGGTCGACGAGATCTTTTAGTCATCGAGTGCAAGCTTAAGTTTGGCAACATTACTTTAATTTTGTTGATTGGTAAACATGTAGATTATATCGGCTAGTCTGTGTCTGTTGATTTCACTGGTAGCATCTTTCTTCTGTTGTATTTATTCACACAATTTTTCGCTCCACTTTTATTTTAAAAAATTATATCTGTATGAAAAAATAAAGAAGCGGAAGCCGCCTTTGTGTTAGATGAGAGGGAAAACAAAGCTGAAAAGCCTCCTCAAATCCTCATGTCATTTAACAGCCGCACCGGAAAATAACCGGGTGAAATACGAAAATAAACAGGTGTGTTGGAAGCGCGCTTGAATTTCAACAAATGAGCCCCAAACTCAGCAAGAACTTGTGACGCTGATGAATAATAAAGAAGTTTCTATTTCCAAAACGATAGAATTACCCGGTGATAAATAACCTCGTCTAGGAGAGTAAATTTTTGACTTTGCAGAAAGAATGGTCAACCTCAAGAGTTGGACGATTGTGCCGGATCTTTGTGTTGAAATCACACATTTCTTGTTGACTTTTATAACACTTGAAAGAAAAAAAAAACTAACTAACTAAACAACAAGCCCATGTCTTGTCGTCAGTTTGCCACAGATGTATCCACTTGTTAGTAACACGCAAGGTAACTTGATCACAGGCGGCCGCTGAAATCGATGTCACTTTCGATTTTGCGATTTATTTGTGCAGGCAAAAGAACAATAGAAAAATTGAACGTTGCAAAAATCTCCCAAAATGTTTTTTGCTGATTGTAAGTTTTTATATTCGCGCCACAAAATTATGTTGTTTTCAAGTCGCAAAGTTTGTTGCTGATGGCAATTTTTTCATTCTCCATCGACACTTCCTAAAAACTTCCTTGTGCTCTTCCTTACAACTGTGTATCAATATTTATTTACTTTTGCATCAATAGTTGTTTCGCATAAAGCAGGCTAACAAAATCTGTACCGCGCTTAGTTCGCCATTGTGAGAGTTAAAATACAATTTTCCGCCCTATGTTTCACGCAGAAAGTCGTATATTTTGGGGTCACCCATCCAGATACTAACCCCTCCGGACAGGGAAATTAACTTCAGTGAAGTTTTGCCGTGGAAACTGTCAGACGCTCAGAGTACCCACTTGAATTTGCTGTGAAAAAGAAGTTGAAATTCATGTCAGCCTCGAAGCCAATGTTTCTCGATTCCCATTTATTTTCTTCAATCTTTCTGGATTTAGTACTTTACATATTACGTCCTGGAAAACAAAACTCAGCTCAGTTGACAGTTATGGAATAAAGCACTGTGTCAAGTTACTGCACTACCACACGTACGCAATGGGTACCTATTTTTTTAGTGTCTCAGCTGTAATTTCGTGATCGCTTTCTTTTTGCAATTCTACACTTATTTCTTAGTTCAAAAAACCACTGATCACAAGTAAAAGCAGAAACAATTGTATTTCCACTCATGCATAGCGCCGACCGCATGTATTTGCGTTGAGTTGAGCTGTGGTTACACTACTTTTTGCCATTTTGACATAGGCGTCACAATTTTTTGCTGATCTTGGGGCTCATTTTGTTGAAACTCAAGCACGCTTCCAGCAGACCTGCTTATTTTCGTGAACAGAGCACTACCACAAAAATCCTCCCGTATCACATTTCAACCCAGGTATGCAAATTTGTTAAGATCGAAAATTACACAACATGATATTAAAATTCACAAAGGCTGGAAATATCACAAATTCCTTTTCCAGCGAAAACTTTATTGAAACAAACAGCACAGTTGCTATTAGAGGCAAAATCCCTTCCTATTTCAATTGCGTGCGTGCAAACAAGACACAATCCGTGTCACAAAGCATATGCAATTAAATAAATTTCTGACAGTTCACATCAAACCCTGTTCGAAAGAACCTTGACCGTAAATAATGAAGCAAAAAAGAGATAAGTTTTCATTTAAACAATTCTTCACTGTCACATTTCCAAATTACCAGACAACTAAGATGCGACTTGAGTAACCACTGTGATGCATTCAAGGCGTTCGATTCCTTCACTGTTTGTTAAATCCATAGAAACTGTTTTTTTTTTTTTTTTTTTTTCACCACAGCAAACTTTATCCTCCGGAGCTTTCATTGCGTGTCAAAAACAGTAGTTTTCCTTGATAGCAAACCCAATTTACAGGGTCCGAAATTGCGCCTTCCTGGTCGCCAATGCGACTAAAAATTTAGTACTGGCGACCAGAATTTCACAACTGGTCGCCAATGGGCGACCTACCATTAAGTTCAGAGCCGTTTGCCAACAGGTGTCTGCCTTTTTATCGTGCCGATGTTTTTGAAATAAAAATGAAAGGAGTTTTTCCGTTAACTACCTCCATAACGTCGCAAGCTGCCACGTTTTTTCGCGGTTCCTCATAAAATACGTATTGCGGGCGAAAAAACAACGACTCAGTAAAGAGATTCAAGGGACTGGTACGAGGAATGTAGCACGGTAACAACATGGCGGCTTGTGTGCAACAGAAGGTGACTGGTGTTTCCGTGGCTGAAATTTTCAACAAACTAAGGGGCAGATGGATTTCTCTATTACATTCGAGGTCGGATACATTTTCTCTCCAAAATGTCCGCCTTCAAAAGCGAAAAATAATGCTTCACACATACACAAGACCGCGCGGTCGTTGCTTTCTGGTATCTATAAAGAAGTTCAAAACGTGCATTTTCAAGCGAAAATTTTTGGCGACCCCAATTTGCCATCTGGCGACTGAAAAACAGTTGGCGCCCATATAAAAAAGTTAATTTCGGACCCTGCCAAAGAGTGTCAGCTGTTTTGGATCCCGATGACATAGTTCGTAGACAATGTTAATTGTTTATACTAATCTAACTCTGGCAACGATGACTTAAACTATGAGCCTGAAAACCCCGGGGATAGATTCCAAACATTTTAAATTAAATGAATGATTTTGGTGAATTCACTCCCTTCTACAGTAAAGAAAAAAATCCGTGATGTGACCTTGTCCGTTCTGATCGGCTAAAGTACTTCGCTTTTCGTTTTACGGAAATCAGCTGAAGACCGATCAAAACGAAGACAATAGTGGCAAACGTCAGACTCAAATTTGCGCGGCTTTGCCAAAAGTCGAAGAAATGAAGAGAGGATTTTTTTTTTCCTCAATGGTGACTCGAGGATACTCTTTGCAGGAGTCGAAACCTACGACCTTCCGATTACTAGTTCGGATGCTCTAACACTGGAGAGAGTTCTTTTAATTTTTCGATGTTGACTCGGGGATAATCGGAAAAATCCGAGTGCTCCTTTGCAGGAGGGCAACAAACAACATTCCGGTTGCAAGTTCGAATGATCTACCACTGAGCTGTAGAACATTTGGGGTTAACAGAAATAGCCAGAACGCGCCGTTGTTTTAGTCCTAGCAATATAAAGCGACAATTGTCATCTGAACCGAGTTTAAAGACCTATGCTCCCGTGACCCTCCAACAGCTCAGTGGTATTAGAATCCGAAATACAAATCGGCCGGCCGGAGGTTCGACTCGGCTGCTTAAGGAGCACTCGGATGCTTTCCGAGTATCCCCGAATCACAACTTCCATCTCACTGAGATTCAGTCAAAGAAAGTTGTTTGATTTCAGCTCAGTTTTTGCCCGTTCGCCACAGACCTTGAGTAAATTCTCAAGAGAGAGACGGAGACAAGACAGGATGAAAGAACCTTGAAGGCTTTATGAAAAGCGCATGCATATTGTTTGCCGCTACACATAAACGCCATGGTACATCTCTGCACTGACACGACTAATCCTTACCCTGGAAATTCTGCTCCTTCGTAGCTAGAAACTTTGTCCACGAATGACTTTAAACTGCGTGTTACTGAATCCAAGTCCACTGATGTTTCCTATTAGAAATATAAAAAAAAAACAGAACAGGATACAAACGGGAGAAATTAAAGGCCAAACAAATTCGGAAAAAATGTTTTTTTTCAAAAGCATGGAAGTAATAACTTTTACAAAGCACTTACTCCCTTTTGTTCATTATTTTGAGCATGGGTTTCGCATTGAGTTCCATTCATCGACGAGTTTGGATCACTGTATTGTGAAAGTATCCCTTGTAAATCTTCTTCTGACAAATTTAACCAACTGTCCTCTGCACATAATTTAATTCAAGATAAGATTCATTATTCACAAATCTCACGGTTTTTAAAAGCAACCAATGTGTTCCGTGGAAAGCAAAAATAAGAACTTGTGCTACAAAGATATAGTTGAGCGATGATTTAAAAAGGTGTCGATAATCTGGAGAATCGAGATACAACGATTCTCCAGAAAAAATGGATTTTCCTATGAGAACAATAAACAACCTTGGTGTTGAACTTGAAATAGCAGCACCTTAATTCTTTATCACCTATCTTCAGAAACTATAGTCTGATATCCAACACGGAGCGTCTCGCGCTCACCATTTATTGCCAATAATTAATTAAGCGAAAGAAATGTATATATTTGAAGTGCGGACTATAAACGAAAGTGGAAATGATCCTAACATTTATCTGGACAATTTAATGGCTTACTACAGTTTTCCGAAGGAAAAGATCAATGTTTTGAAATCTGTGAAATTAAAGCAACAGGATGTCTCTTCTGAAGTGCTAGTCATTCTTAGTAAAAGGACTCTTATGAATATTTTTACCAACCTTATCAGACGAATCCATCGTTTGTGTTCGTTTGTTGCCTTTTCAGGACTTGGAAATGCGAAGAACTGGCAAGTATGGCTAACCTCAAGAGAAAGCTAACCATTTTAAAATCAAGCACTAGACTCAACCATTATTCAGCAATGATTTTATAAATAGTAATTAGTGTTGGCAAATAATCGGCACAATTGTCAGCCACGCCCCAGTTGTTCAAAAGGTGGATAGCGCTATCCGCGGAATAAATTAGTATCCAGTGGATAAGTAATAGCGAAATCAATTGCGCTATCCAATGGATAGTGATTTATCCGCTGGATAGCGCTACGGTTGTTCAAAAGGTGGATAGCGCTATCCACCGGATAAACACTAGCAAAACCAATTGAATTGGATAATGATTTATCCGGCGGATAGCGCTATCCATCGTTTGAACAACTGGGGCCAGATCTTTAGTGGTTAAGTGGACAAAAACAGTTCCTACAAAGTGGGTGCTCCGGGTTCAAATCCTGTCCAGGAATGCAACTTTTAATTTTTTTTCTTTTCATCTGCTACCACAAGTCCTGGGACATAGTAATCTAAAGTGACGATAAGTCATTCTAGAGAAAATTAGGAATTGTCGATAATCGTCATTTCAGAGGCAGAGGACATGTTATTTTCTTATATCTGGGAGCCTGGAACAGTGTCTATGACAGACGATTGCTTAAATTGTCCGGATAATTGCGAGGATCACTTCTCTCTTTCGTAATAAGTTAAGCGTTAGGGTTAATGACCCTTTATGCATATTATCGTTTTTGTTAATTTTCTACATTCGTAGACACAACCGATGAGCAAGGATACACTTGTGATGCTTCCCACCATCAGCTTGCATCTAATTACACACACCTCTTGACATACGAAAACACAATATAATATTACTGATGTCCCTCATCTTCTTCTTACCATCTGCTGGGAGCAAGTTTTCATTTTTCATATTTTCCACATCAATGATTGCATCTTTCAAGATTCTCAAAATAGTTTCTCCAGGATCAGGTCTGAAAAATAAAAATGACTTGCTGGCAAAATCCAAGACTACTGTGTGGTTACAAAATATGACACAAGAAATGATTTTTTCGTTTCTTTGATATGTACAGTAAAATCCGGCTATGATACTGGAAACACTGATGAATACCATGAGTGGTGACACTCATTTAATCATTCACTTATTTCTTCATTCTTCCATACATCCATTCTGTCAGTCTCTCATTCAATCATTCAATCATTCAATCATACATTCATTCATTCCTTCCATTAGTCAGTCAGTCAAACTATGACATTGTAGGGAATAAAATAAAATAGAATAGAATGGATAGCTTTTCTAATCTTCCTTTCTTGCAGTCTCGGGGACTGAATTGTGAAGGGCGCAGCTCACGACACGGGGCCAAAGCATAGATAAGGCGACTCTGGCAGCAGCTTTACTGACCCTGTAGGATCTCGCAGCACAGTCCCACAGCCAGATGTAATTTGCTGTGAGTAAATTTTGGTGAGGGAGGAAAACCGGAGTGTCTGGAGAAAACCGTTGAGTGAGGTTGAGAAGGACTGTAGCTCAACAGCCCACATGCAACCACAGACATGGTTCATGACCAATGCATCAGCTTCTCCCTGGAGTGTAGGGCATACGTTATTTACCATATGGTCACCTTCCCAGGTATTAATCCCAACCAAGACATGACAAGAAGGCCGCCCGCCATCAAAGGCAACCCGAAGGCTCCTTTTTTTTTAGCTTCTAGCATAATTTACGGCAGGGCTGGGCACTTCTCCAATACCGTTGGATGCACCACAAATGGAAAGCTGAGTGAGCTTTGGAGCTCTAACGCGAAGTGCTAAGACGCAGTCCGTGAGCGATATCCACTACACTAAAAACGCATTCTGTCCAAGACCCCATCCAAGAGGACTTGACTTCAGTGAATAAACGGGAAGCAGTGTTTTCCTTTGGGCAAGTCATACACCTTGTACAGTACACAAAAAATCGTTTAACAGTTTAAATTCCTAGAACAGAGTTTCAAAACTTCCAACACTTTCAGCTTCCAACCACTTGTACAGATGAGCCTATAATTTTTTTTTCATATTAAGGTTCTCATTGGTATTTAACCAGCCTCTACCAGCTGAGCTAAAATCCAGGACCCCCTGAATGCTAATCAGAACCCCATTGGTGGGAAATTAGGGAAATTCATCGCTAACACAATATTGCTTCGGTGAGAAAATTAGTCACTTACCTGTTTTCAGCACCAAATTGTTCACTGAATTGCTGTTGTGCTTTCTTTAGAAGCCCTTGATACAATCTCGAGCCATTAACTTCACCCTAATAGGACATAATATATATAGATGCCATCAAATAATTATTGTTAATGATAACAAAGCTTGTCCAAAAAAAACAGGGATGAAAAATAATGCTACAAGAAGTTTACAAGTCAATGCTATCAACTCGATAAAATCAAGTATTTTTTATTTGAGAGGACATAACAACATTTATTTAAGTAACATTTTACTGTAAATACTGAGTGGCAAAAACTACTTACCCTGAAATAGCCTTGTTCTGTCAGACAAGCTAAAAACGTTTCCCACAATGGACCCTTGGAAACACAGTTTTCCTGTTAATACGAGAAAACGGGATTAAATTGAACAGTTTGCTTGTACGAGATTTGAA
This sequence comes from Montipora capitata, assembly GCA_949126865.1. Taxonomy (NCBI): domain Eukaryota; kingdom Metazoa; phylum Cnidaria; class Anthozoa; order Scleractinia; family Acroporidae; genus Montipora; species Montipora capitata. The sequence continues at coordinate 21,579,173 of OX421452.1, forward strand.
AACAACACTTCAACCTCTAACCAATCAAAATCTCTCAAGAACTATCAAAATCATCAAGTTAAATCAGAGAATTGTGAAATGCCATCACTGTCTCAATGATATCAGATGCACTGCTTTGGAATTAAATTTAATGATAATAATTATCATTACCTTTGAAATAACTTCATTTTTTACACTTCTCGCACACAAGATCTGAAAGCCACAAGCCTTTGAAGAGAGAAGAATATCTTACTTTATTATATATGCACCAATGAAATACCAAGTGAGCTTTCGCGCGAAAACATGATATCTTCACACATGAAGAATCATGATAAGATGTTATCTTCACACGTGAAAGGATCACTGTTGCTTTGGTTGCATACAAAAATCGCAACTTTTGATTTCTGATAGCGATGAAGCTGACAATATAGGTGACCAATAGTAAAACAAGGGCAATTTACTAAACCATGTGGATGAAGTTAAACTGAAATATGGGAAAAGAACCACTCACAAGGTGCCACTGTAACATGTAAGTCTAAGTCTGAGTAACAGATAATTATTTTATTACAAATGCCATTCCTCAAAAATGCCAGCACGTGGATCAGAGGAAAAAAGTCCAGGACAATGTTCTTAAGTTCAGTTCTTCGCTACCAGCAAGATTTCAGCCAATTCTATGCAAACTATTGAAAAATGGCTCAAAATCCCACATGTAGCTTGTTCATTTTTATACACCGGGCCATTGAATTGGTTTCAAAAAAAGTTATACACTGGATTGTGAGTGATCTGCCTAGCTCCAATATTATTGTTCAAATGGTTGATAGTGATTCATCCAGTAGACAGCACAATTTAATTCTTAGCTAAACAAGCATTAGGCCAGGACCATTCAAGGTTCAGCTGGTATCATTCATAATGCTGCCATTAAAAGATGGTGAAATTTGGATCCCCTTGAGTCAGGGTCGGCCAGGGGGGATAGTAATATACCAGTATACCCGAAAAAAATTCGCCAAAATACCCAAAAATACCCAAAATTCATCCAAATATACCCACAATTAATGGAAGAATTGTATACTGTATACCTGAAATTCAAAGAAAGTGATATACCGAATACCCGTATTTAAGCTGCAATATACCGTATACCCGATTTAAAAAGCCCCTGTATACCGTATACCCAAAAACCCTGGCCGACCCTATTGAGTGAATGATTTAATAATTTGGAAACCAACACTTTCCATGCCCTTTTACTTACCAATTTGTGACCCAGCTCATGAGCTTTGAATTGAGGATGAGAGGCAGGGGGTAAAGTCCACTGTGATCGCATGTCTGGTTTGAATGGTTGCTGGGATAACTGCGCATACAGACAACGAGTAAAACGTATCTGAAACGGATAAATGATCCTTTTGAAAAAATATGGTAAAGCACTCTAACAACATTTTCCCTGCAGATTATCCTTTCAAAGGCTGAAGGTACAACATCTGTGATGATGCATGTAATGTTTAACACATTTTTTTGGTTTTATGCTATAATAGTGACAGTAATAAGATTGGCTGAGGATTCAGATTGTTACATGTACTTGGTTAGCAAACAAAATCAAGAGAAGAAGAATAATTTTATTATTATTTTGCACACTAAAAATGGAACAATTTAAATTTAACTCATTATGAGAAAGGCCAGCTCTTCAAAGCCTAAAACAAAGAGGTAGAGTGCCTGAGTCATGAAATGGAATTTCCAGTTTCAAGTCTCACACCCCATCACAGTAGTGTGAAGCATTCTTCTCACTATTGTATTTCACACAGCTTTCTTCTTGTTGTTTTTTCCTTCTTTTTCGTCTCAATATGGAGAGAAGCTTCAGGTAGTCTACAGTACCACTCAAAGGTAAGTTGACAGTCACTCGCAAGTCGTGAAACTCAACTCGAGACTCCATTCTCGATCCTCGAAAATTTCGAGAATCTAGTGTTGAGTTGAGTTTCGCAACTTGCGAGTTAAGTCTTTTGAGTTTCAAGTCACAAAAAATAATGAGCTTGATGCTTCACTGATCTCTCGAGAAAGCACACTTTTGAGTTGTATATGCGTCGAAAAAGTGAAACGGATATCAAGAGCGAGTCGTTCTGTTGACGAAATATGCACACAGTTTCTGTTGTTCCTTTCCTCAAAGGATCAATGTTGCAATCGTTTACAAAACGGCTCTCTTCACAACCGACTTGAACATGCTCGCTTGACTTAACACTTGAAAGCTGCAGCTTTTTTGACCCCTATAATAAGCATTATCGATCATTGATTTTAAGGAGAGATAATGTAATGCCTCGAGCAAGCAATCTCAAATTTACGAGTTTGCATATTTTTTCTATGGCAGTTAAGTAAAAAGAAAGAGAAGCCTGTTGTTGCCCAGAACTCAGTTGAATTTAAAGTTTCGATGGACTATGAGCACTCATCCTTTTAACCACAGAACCAACACATGCGCAGTTGCATTACGGGAATGTAAATGTTTCAAGTTTCATTTATGCGGGTAACAGGTAACGGGCAACAGGTAACAGATAATGAGCAACAGGTAACGGGTCACGGGTAACAGTTAACGGGTCACAGGTAATGGGTAAAGGGAACAGACAATGGATAACAGGCAACAGGTACCATGTACCAGGTAACCGGTACCAGGTAACAGGTAATGGGTTACAGGTAATGTGTAACAGGTAACGGGTAACAGGTAACACGTAACAGGTAATGGGTAACAGGTAACAGGTAAGGGGTAACAGGAAATGTGTAACGGGTAACAGGTCATGCCGTCAAACTGAAGTCTTGCTAAACAACCATAACCGGAACTCAAGACGGCAGTGAAAAAGAACTGGGCAAACGAGACTGGCGAATGGCCTCGAATATAAGATTTTGCTGCCATAAGCATACTATTTGGTAAGTTACTACTTTGGATTTCCAATAGAACACAAAATCCAAAGCCCAAGGCAGAAGAGATTTTGGACAATATTTACGTTCCCACTTGTTGAAATTTTACCATTTGGTGACTCCATTCCAGAAAAACTCTTCCTTGACTTGGCTTTACTTTACTTTTAATTACACTATTTAAACTTTGCACTATTTTATACTATTTAAACACAGTCAAACCTTTATTAGTTATAGTACACTAGCTATAGTACAATAATATTAGTACTTAGTTAAAACAGTAAAAAATAGTGTTTTACAAGGTTGCCGTGCACCTGTGGGAGCCTGACCATTCGTTTCCATAAAATCGATCGATTTCCCTTTTAAAACTACATTTCCTGATGCTTTTTTACTGGAGCTGCCAACACAAATGCCTGTGTTTTTTTGGTTAAGATTAAAGTTTATAGCTGCATTCTTTTTCAGGGTTAGGGTTAGTACTCAATACCCAACAAAAAAAAGGTTAAAAAAAAAAATTGCTGTAAGCCTTTGAGATAACTACCAATAACAGCAACTGAACTTTTGCAAAAGAATCGTTTTTCTTCGGACTTTTCGTCGCACGGATGCTTTCAGTGAAACAAGGGATCGCAAAACCCGGTACCTATTATGCCGGCAGAGATTGCCACCGGTTACCCACCACCCTTTACTCGTTACCTGTTTCCTGTTACCCGTTACCTGCTACCCGTTATCTGTTACCCGTTACCCGTTGCCCATAGAAAACACTTGCCGTTCGCTTACAATGACATACGCAAATTTCAGTTGCGAACGAAGTTGCCCTCAAGCAGACGTCACACAATGCTTTGACTCTCGATTACAGTTATTTCAATTATTCTTACTATTTACGAAATCATCAGAGAATATTTCAAAAGTAAGAAGCATAGCTTCTAGTGTGTAGGAACAAATCAGATACTGCAGGCATATTTACAAGTACTCAAAAATGTAACTGTGAAAGTGCATGCACAAGCCTTGCAGTCTGCGCTGGTTCGTTTTGATCCACTGCCTCTTCACCATGCAATACTATACGTCGTGTTTGAGAAATAATGGATGCACGATTTGCGTCAGTTCATGCCCATGGTAAATGTATCTGACAACTTTTGATATAACATGCGAATGAAGATTTTTACCTTTACTCGATTGCGTAGTGGTGTTGGCCTAATAAAGCAATAATTTCATAATTATACAGGTGTGAGTTTTTAGAGCATGTTATATTTCCGCTTTTGATTCTCCAAAACGAGCAAGCAAAATTGCAGCTATAACCGACCAAGTTTCAGTTTTTGTCATGTTGGGAAAGACGTGGTACTGTATTTGGAATTCCAGTTACAATGCCGACTTTCAAACGAGGCTCCTTATTACTCTGATAAATTACATGTCCGTGCCTGGGTTTGTGCCCGGCCCAGAAGGAATGCATCAGAAACTTGTATATTTTTTTCAGAACAAGTGAACAAATAAGATGACAAGGTTTTTATTCTACATGCAGAATGATAATGAAGATACTATTTTTCTCATGGGCAAAGAACATTGAAAGCTTGCTTAAAGTCGAAATGAATATTGCGTACAAAGGCTCCATCAGTGGAATTGTTCATTTCTTCAAGACAAAAGTCACTTTCTTAAGTTCTTTTCAAGTTTATGCATATTCCAAAGTTCATCTTTCTGGACTCTCGATTCTCGAGCCTCGATTCTTGCATCTTGACCTTCATGATGCGAGAATGGAGTTTCGAGGATCGAGTCGAGTCTGTCAACTTACCTTTGAGCGCTACTACATACAATCTCAAAAATTGCATCAAAGCATACACAACACATACCCTGGCCATCAGCATTGTTTTTAGCCTAAAATGCTCCATCCTTCTGCAATCCTGTTGAAAATGTTAAAGATAAACTATTAGGAAAGTGGAATACCAACAGTTAGTATCAACCAGTAAAGGTAGTCTGCACTTCAGGTATACAATTAGGGGTAACCATCATGAAATTTCCCTTCCAATTACCAAGCTGTCATTGAATGATTTCCATCACCTTCCTCCCCTTCAAGAATTCAAGATAGTGACAGAACATGTGTTTGGTGAGGAGCAAACACAAACCGATCAGCCAAAATAAATCTGCATAATTCTAAGATCCTTGGTTAGATCTGCATGAAAAAAAATTAATCTTCAAAAGATATTATTAACAAAGATTCTCACCTAAAGGACTCAGTTTATGGTGGGAACATTTTTCAGTCAAACAATTACATTCTAACCAAATGTACGTGTCTAGAGTCAATATACTGAATACACAAACCTTTAAATCCGCAGGATCCCGTTCATAAAATGCCTGAACAATAGGGCTGATCAAAGACGGCTTTTTATCCAGAACATATTTCACTTCTGCTGGGACATAACAATGGGCATGATGGAAGATATTTTGAGAATGCTTGGCAAGTCTGTAGGGGCAACACAGTATTGTGTTAAGAATTGGTTCAAAAAAGTCATTCTGGAGAATTATTATTATTATTATTATTATTATTATTATTATTATTATTATTATTATTATTATTATTATTATTATTATTATTATTATTATTATTATTATTATTATTAAATTCTCTCCAGTTGTCGGGTGTTCTACTGGGTAATGTTGATTGTGTCTCAGCAACTCCCCGTAGCTTAGACACAACACACTTCTGCAACCGGTGTGCAGTTCCAAGAATGGCCAATAATTGTACAGTTACTGTACACTTCCAAGCATGTCAGGTACATATAGCTTGCCAAACCATGTCTTTGCACCTTTCGATATGCTTCTATGAGCACCAATCACCAAAGGTATTATTGTGACTTTTGAGCATCCATGAATCCTTCTGATTTCTAACGCTAGTTCCTGGAACTTTTCAACCTTCTCCTCCTCAGTCCTGGTGATGTTCTGGTCCGCTGACACAGCTATGTCAATAAGTGTCCATTTCTGTGTGTCTTTATGCACTTGAGTAATATCTGGCCAATTATGCTTCAGCACTTTGTCTGTGTAGATAGTCATATCCCATTTTCTGCAGTTGGCAAGGGTAGATGGTCATATCACTTGTCAGTACACTCTATCCAATATTTCTGGCACATCTCCCAGTGTTCCCGCAGGGCCACCTTTGTCATGGAGCTTCCTATGCTCTCTATGGGCAAGCTTCTTGCATCCACTGACAATGTGTCGTACTGTTTCAGTGGCATCTCCACACAAGCTACACAGTGGTGTTACTGAGGTCTTATCTATACTGTATTTGATCGAGTTTGTTCTTACAGCTTGTTCCTGAGCAGCAAGAATCAAACCTTCTCTCTCCTTTTTTAAGAATCAATTCCTGAGCCATTTTCAAGACTATTATCCTAGTTCATCTGATATTTGTTTCACAAATGCACCATGTAGGGCTTTCTCCTTCCAAGTTTTAACTTTCTCTTCTTTCCTCCTCCTCCCATAGTCCTGCAGACTCTCTTTTTCAACAATCACTTTCTCCTTCAACGCAGCTTGAAGCATCCACTCTGTGCTCCCTCTTTGGTAGCCATGGAGGGATTTGCTCTCCCTTCTTACACACTCCTCTTTCCCCTTCCTTTCTCTGCAGGTACAACCTCGCAACATTACTCCTAGGGTGCAGACAGCCATTCAATGCCAAGATACTCCTAGTTCTTCTACCCATGTTAGCTACCTCCTCCATTGTCCAGGTATTGTTGCCACCGATCAAATTTCCTCCATTGAGTTTTGATCTATATAACTTCTCAACTCTTCTGATATACTATATATATATATATATATATATATATATATATATATATATATATATATATATATATATATATATATATATATATATATATATATATATATATATATATATATATATATATATATATATAGAAAGTTATGGGAAACTCAACACTGGACAACTTCTGAGGAAAACTGTAATTACCCTGAGCGGGATTTGAACCCACGTCCCCCTGATCACTAGTCGGGTGTGATGACCACTACACTATCAGGACAACCATGCTGGGAACATGGCTGATTGATCACTTAATGTGGGGCTTTCACGTGGGACTCCCTTATGGGCCAGCTTTTCTATGTGATAACGTTGGATCAACATGTGATTCACAGGCAGACAAGGGTAAGTAATTTAAAGAGTCAGTTAAGTAGATCCCTTGAGCCAACAACGCATCACCCTTAGAAGGATCGCAAATGGATTCACAGTCCAAGTTGAGGAGAAATTGAGAGAAAGTTATGGGAAACTCAACACTGGACAACTTCTGAGGAAAACTGTAACTGCCCTGAGCGGGATTTGAACCCACGTTCCCCTGATCACTAGTCGGGTGTGACGTGGGTCAGGGGGACATGGGTTCAAATCCCGCTCAGGGCAATTACAGTTTTCCTCAGAAGTTGTCCAGTGTTGAGTTTCCCATAACTTTCTCTCAATTTCTCCTCAACTTGGACTGTGAATCCATTTGCGATCCTTCTGGGGGTGATGCGTTGTTAGCTCAAGGGATCTACTTAACTAACTAAATATATATATATATATATATAGGCAGAATATAAAGGTTTACACCAACAATGGACTCACAGCAGAAGGATCCAGAGGATACAGTACCACCACATGAATAAATAAACAAATACTGAGTGAAAATAGTGGGGTAAACTTCTAACTGGTCTGACCTGGTTTCACAACGTTTCGGCTATTCAGCCTTCTTCAGATGAAAGTTAAAATCTAAAAACTAAAAACTATTTACAATGGCTGCGTGTATTGGAAGTACAGGCTTATATAGGCAACTTAATTAAAAAATACAAAGAGGTTTTAATTACAATAGTTAAAATAAAAGCAAGTGTCAAAAGTTACGCGACAAGCCAAACGTAACAAATTCCCCGCAGAAGGCCTCTAAATGTCTGAATGATCATAATGGGAGCCACAACAAGGTCCCAAAGCAAGGCCCTTAAACAATGCCGTAAACAAGGCCATGCGGATTGAATGTGAATAGCTGCATCATCCAATAGGCTTCTCTTGTGAGCAATAACTGGTCTAAATGTACTGGATTTTGGAAGGATACAACTTGTTCAATGACGGTAAATCTCATTTGAGAAATATCATGTTGGGGGGAACTATTCAGACATTTAGAGGCCTTCTGCGGGGAATTTGTTACGTTTGGCTTGTCGCGTAACTTTTGACACTCATTTTAACTATTGTAATTAAAACCTCTTTGTATTTTTTAATTAAGTTGCCTATATAAGCCTGTACTTCCAATACACGCAGCCATTGTAAATAGTTTTTAGTTTTTAGATTTTAACTTTCATCTGAAGAAGGCTGAATAGCCGAAACGTTGTGAAACCAGGTCAGACCAGTTAGAAGTTTACCCCACTATTTTCACTCAGTATTTGTTTAGATATATATATATATATATATATATATATATATATATAAATTAGCGATAAAATATAAAAAATCTTACAGACAATCTAAAGCTCTCTAATACTAAAACTATATTGAGCTCCTATACTATTCCCACGGGGAAAGTCAATTGGCGGTAGCTTTGAAAGTTCTCACTATGTTAAGAGAACTTGAGATGGTAGCCTTCTGCATCCTTCTCAAAACATCATAGCTCCTACTGCCAAAGAGCTTCTTCATTGTCAGGTCTACATCCCTTGACAATCCCCCCAGCATGTCAATGATGATGTTACAATGTTCAACGTCATAGCCAGGATACTGTTTCTTTTGCTCAAATCGCACTTCTTTTCCTGATGCTCCATCCACAGACAGGACATCTCCACAGCTCACACCTTCTTATTCTTGTAGTCCACAAATCGAGTGTCCACTCTGTTAGCCTTGACAATGGTGTGTTCCGCATAAACTGGAACATCCCAATTTAACGCTAATGCCTCAGATGACTCATAGACTGGTTTGGGTACTGCACATGAGTACCAGGGAGGGACTGAATAATTTAGCCTCAGATCCCTGTCATCTCGAAAAAGAGGACTTTCAGTGGTGCGTTGTGTCTTTCTAGATATTTAGACTAGGCCATAGCAAAGCACCCTGCCAGCACATGCACAAGAGTCTCAGGAGCTTTCCCACACAGTCTACACGTGATGTCACCCCGTGCTGCACCTGTTTTGTGGACTGTGTACACCTTAGTGGGCGTAAGCTGCTCATACAATTCCATTACCCCAGCGATGGTATGGGTAGGAGCACAGGTCCAATCACGCAACCACGCAAAGCATCCACTCTGATTTAACTCGCAGTCCTGCCACCTAGCCTCTAAGAACCGCAACCTTAGAGGTTACCAACCACACCTCCCACCTCTGTAACCCGGGTTAAACCCTGGCCTCTGGTCACATGTGGGCTGAGTTTCAGTCGACCTCAATGTGACTCTAAGAGTTTTTCTCCCTCATCAAAATCAACTTTCAGCCAACTACAACTAGCTGCGGGCGGATACCCTCGATAGGGACAACCGGTGGTATCCTTCCCTTTCATTCAGTTAAACGAATAAAGT
>OX421452.1:21596049-21611049 GCA_949126865.1 Montipora capitata
TAAGAACATTTAGTGGATTCATCCCAACAGCAAACAGAAAATTTGTGCTCAAATCCACGTCGCATTTACGTGCATGAAACTTTTGTAAACAAAGCATCTATCTGCTGCCAAATAGAGGAATGTCCACGAGATTAAAATGTTTCCGTTTATGTGACTAAACAATGACTAAACAGACAGAAATGTTACCATCGATTACCATCGAGAGTAAAATTTATCGTTATAATTTTTCTTGCCAAGAACATATTACTAAGAAACTATTACGGGCTCACGGCTCTCTTTAAGAATTGAAATTACTGTGGGAAGATTGTTTTAGTTAAAATTGAATTTTCTCTGTTTGAAATATTTAAAACAAGGCTTATTTTAATTTATCATTGCCGACGATCATTATTTGGAACAATGGAGAAATTAAATGTAAGCTGGTTGAAAACGTTTTGAATAACCACAACATACTGGAAATCGAAAAAAAAATTATTCACAACAGTGTCCGGCCAACAAAAGGCTTTGAAAACTTAAAGCTTTTTAATCTGCTCACAGTTTCAATCGTTCGGAGTCCGAAAAAACTTTCCCGTTTTTCATGGTCTATCGTTTAAATTTTGCTGTTTAGCAAAAAAATTACCAAAGAGGTGATGGGGGCGTTCAAAATCGAAAAGAGGAGACGACAACAAAACGACAGGCGGTCTATATTACTTATTCTTTGTATTGATCAGATAGTTTCACTTCGATTGTAAACTCGGGTCATTCACTGTTTGGAGATGCTCAGGGAAGAAAACCATGGGTTTGCCGAAAACAAGAAAAATAATCACTTTTTATGATTGACTTTTGCAGGGTAGGATTTGCAAAAACCGCGAAACCCCGCCGAATAGGTTGCCCTGTGTAGACCTGTGACCATTGGTAATACTCGAAAATAATACTTCAAGCATGAGATGTCATTTATAAATAGCCTTTAGAGAAATCTATTTTTTAGCCGTTTCTTAAAACGCAGATACATTTCCGTTTTCTTTTAGCGCATTTCCTTTGTCCCTTGTCGGCTGGTTACAAAATTCAAACTATCCCTTTTCAAGGAATCGGATCGAGAGACCGTAATGTTTTCCCTTATTTTCCACCCGAACTGAACTTGTTCTAACCCTCAGCCGAAGTGTTCTGTCTCAAGAATTTCAAAACCTCCATTAAGTTGCAGTGTTATTATACATGTACCTGAAAATAGTTGAAGTACGTTTGCCGATCGGGCTTGGCAGTGACGTTTTTGTTTACTCCGGAGAAACATTTGCTGACCTCCTCCTTTGCCTGGCTACTTTTGTTTGTTTGTATCGGTTACTGAGACTTATTATAGGTCTTTGACATTTTCTATTTATTGACCTCATTGCTCTCCTGCAATCTGCAAGAGCGTTATAAGGATCAGTAAATGTACTCCGTTGTCTAGGCTAGTCTGTGTTAATTCCTGGGATAATATTCCTGTTTGCGAACCATTTTATCGTTGATTGTCACACAAACTTTTAATAATGAATGACAACGAAAAAGAAAAATATTGATTCTGGTGACTTTTCAAGACCTTTATTAGAATAAACCCGAGGCTGGGAATATGAGCTGTAACAAGGCCAATTACTTGACAGAGCAGGGATTACTAGTCTCACCTATGTAAGGTCTATTATTACATTTTTCTTTTGTTGTACGAACGTTTCGCCTGAGGTTCAAAACATCCCGAAAACGTAACCAGGCGTTGAGCCAATATGTAGTACCAAGTCGGCGTTATGAAAGCTTTCGTGATGAAATCGCAAAAAAGTGACAAAGTCCAGCCTCAGTATTAAACTGCGTAGTTATGGAATTACAATGCACGACTGATCATTGGACAGAATTTAAAAGCAGAAAACTCGGAAATCGATATGTATATATCTTGGAATTCTTATCAAACACAAAATCGTAAGCAGATTTTAACTTGAATTAGTTTGTTGAATTTTTCGGTATTAATCAGTGATTTCCATCAACAAATCTGCGGCGAGAGTTCGTTAACGATTCGAAATTCGATCGTATGAGGATCTAGACTTCAATCTGAACTACCAAGGTGGTGGATAACTGAGAAGCAAAGAAGAGGTGGAAAATAGATAGCATTTTAAGTAACACTATCTTGCATTACCAGCAACGTATACGTACTGCCTGTCCAGGAGTAATTTCTTAGGGCACAAATGCAAAATGGGGCGCTTCAGCTGAAATTAAAACAACAGCATGGAAGTGCTTCTAGAATACATGAGTACAACAAAGAGGATCTAAGACGTCAATTGTGACGGTGGGCGTTATCCAATTTTGTTTTTTTTAAACAGAGTTGCACTTAATTTGGGACGGTTCTTTTTTAGTTAGAGTTCTGGATTGTCCTAAAGACGCCGAAAGTTCATTAACGTTTAGTAAATATCGTCTTTTTCTCAACCTGTTCTGTTTTCAGGAACTCAACCAGCAGACGTCACCACAGTTCCGTTCGTGTCGTGATCTCCGTTAAGTTTGTATGTTGTTCATCGGCAATCTTGATATTACCGAATTAGCGTTATCATGCAGACAGCTGAGGCAGTTTTTCCTGACCCAACTATTAATATTGGCTGTGATTAGCGTGACTGGAAAAACAAATTATATATTGCGGTCGCTGTCTTAATATCTTTAAAAGTGCTACCGTAATTTTTGATAATGTTTTTGTTTTTTTCAAAAAAAAAGAACAAACGAGAACAAGGAAAACAAGTAAGGGTTCGCTACTCATCCGACAAAGGCCGGCGAAATCAGCTGTCACATATTTTTTCATGTCATGTCATGAGCGCATCGGCATTGAGTCGTGAAAGCCTAAGGGAACGCAGATTACAACTTTTGTTATTACATGTACTTTACAGTTTTCAAGCGCCCTTGACAATTCGTTTTTCAGCTGTATTCAACGCATGAAATTTTGCACTCATAGGCCGTCTACACGGTTTAACAAGGCAATATTCACTTGATGAAACCCGAAACATAAGAGAAACTCCAGAAGTGAATTTTTTTACAAACTTTTTTTCATTAGAAAGACTTCGCATTTAACTTGCCCGAGTAATAAGCCAAAGAGAACTTAGAAGATGATTTATTTTTGAAGAGAAATACTGGGAAAGAAGTTGCTATTTTAATTTCATTTTAAGTTTTTCTTGAAGTAGTGATAAACGGGAACTGAGTCATTAGGCAATAGATTATATTGAGGCTATTTTGGCAGTTGATTTCATCCGGCCCACTACAATTTCCCCTTAGCGAAGGACACCATTTGCTAAGGGGTTTGTCCAATTAGGTGAAGTATTTTCGTGATTTTAGTATGGGAAGCTTTATTGAAATATCCTCAAATGATTTTACACTGAACATTTGCAGGCCTGTGGGCCTGGGCAGTTGTGCTCAATTTATGTAACTATCCAAAAAAACGTTATGACATTGGCCATTCTAATAAATTACGATGTAATATTGTAAAACTTGTATATGCATATACTGTAGTTAAGAGAATACAAGTAGTAAAATTCGTAGATGCTCATGAACGAAAAAAAAGAAAAAAAGCAAACGAGATACTATTTACTATTTACTATTTCGTAGTTTTGGGAGATGATCCACCTTTGTGAGCGTCAATAGTTGTCTTTCCTAAGTTGTTATCTAATATGCTGATCACTTCTTTTTCGAGATCTTTGTAGTAAACTGCGAGAAAATCAAACACTACTTTATTGAGATTTACTTTATGACCCGGGTATAAGTTCTTAATACCTAGTTGTAAATCTATTTATCTTTCTTGTGTATACATGTAGTTCTCATTGTGATTGTTCCTGGGTTTCATATTGTTCCTTCCATGATGATCCATTCGTTATTCTTCTTATCCAATACACTGATATCCGGTCTATTTGCGCCATGATTCACGGGACATATTTTCCAATTTCCAAGCTATGTCCCACGAGTCCTTGCTTTCAATTGTTGTTCTCTTGGCTTGGTTGCGGATAACATTGCTTGTACTGTGGGGTAGAATACTCAGATTCGTGAAATCCGTATCTTTCCTGTAAGCATGGTAAACGGGGCGTAGCATTCTGTCGTGTCGTGCTTTATACAGTGACTGCCTATGTGACAACACTGAGCCACGGAGTACGTGTGATACTGTCTTCTGACCTTTAGAACAGAGTCGGCAGGACAATTCGTCTACGCCTGTTCGTGTAACTTTTGTGATCTATAGGTCTTCGTGTTAAGGAGTTGCTGTCTAATGCTTGTATCTACTGACATGACTGTATCCGGAATGTTCTTCCACCGTCTAAATATGTCGTATGAGTGGGCTGATATTTCTGGATCCTTGCAGTGTTGAGTCACAAACTTTCCGATCCATGGCTGTTTCATGACTTCATTTTTGCGTTTCTTCATACTTGCTTTATGGATGATCTGTTTTATTTTCATGGGTTCTTTGACCTTCACTATTGTAACGTTGTCAGTATCTTCCAAGACTGTTACGCAATCCTCTAAGTGGCAATTAAGATCTGGTTTTTCTGCATACCTTTTGGCATGTTTTGGCACAATGTATATGCCATAATTTACTACTTGCAGAAGTAAAGGTGTATGGCGTTCAGGAACCGGCTCTTCAGCCTTTAAGATCATATCTGTATGACCGTAAACAAAGGGTAATATGCAATAACAAGTGCTCTAGCTGGTCACCGTTACTATCGATGTGGCGTCACACAGGGAAGTCTCCTTAGTCCTTTACTATTTAACATCTTTATGAACGAACTTGTCACCGTCTCATCCCTCTGCCTCCATGCAGATGATACAACTCAATATACGGCGGATAATAGCCCAGTTGTACTTCAACATTTATTAAACCAAGACACGGAAAGACTACCGGTCAACGGGGACAAGACCCAAGCCATGATCCTTGGGAATTCATCCTATCGATATGACCTGGAGTTCGCGGGCACTTCCATTGACATTAAAGATCACTTAACTTGAGATCCTTGGGACATGTTTGGATAATAAGTTCTCTTTTAAAGAACATATAAATGTAATGTTGAAGAAAGTATATGCTAAGATAGCCGCACTTCGCCGCCTTAAGCGCTTAGTACCTGCAAATACTCTGCTTCTCCTTTATAGGAGCTTTGTATTATCACATTTTGAGTTCTGCAGCTGTTTACTTATGGGCATAGGTAAAACACTTAACAAGAAACTGGAAGATGCAAACTATTATGGTCTACGAACTATAATGAACATGGGGAAACTACTAATTATCACAATTCTTATTTTATGAATCAGTTCTTAGGATGGTAGACATGAATACATCAGAGCATAGACGTCTAGAACAATCTTTGATAATAGTTTTTAAATGCTTTAAGGAGAATGGTCCGGGCTATGTAGCCAATTTATTCAAACGCCGACTTACACCATATAATCTTAGAGGCAGTGGTGTAAACGTAGTACAAATTTCATATAATAGTAGATTCTGTCATGGCTCATATACGTATTTAGTATAAATACACAGGTGATTATACAAAATCGCGCGCTCTCATTGGCTCACCATCTCGGATTATGTGCCGATAATCACCTCGACGGACAAAATGGCTGCCAGTAGTCGTTTTGCCACTGTAAGTGAAGATGATTTCGCGTCGAAATGTTTTTTTTTCCTCTTTTTTGAAATAATCACCTGTGTATTTATACTAAAACAATTATTCGCCTCAGGCTCAGTGATTATAGGTGAATATTCACCGCCTTCGGCGAATAATTGTTAAATAATCTCACGTATCTGGAACCAGTTGCCGTTAGTTGTAAAAAATGCACCTAAGGTATCATCCTTTCGTAGACTTTTAAATAAAATAAATTTTACCGGCTGTCAACGCAGTAATTGCCTTTGACTTAATTTATCTATATAGATATACGCCATTTTTAATTTAACTAGTAAGACATAAGCAATGTAGGCTTTTTTTTTGTATGTACATAATACAACTGTAAATTAATATTGGTCAAACACTAGCTCGGGGGACTGGGAGACCTCCCTGTGTGTAAATTGACATGAAATAAATTATCTTATCATATCTTAAAAGCACTTTAATTAATACTCCTTTAATACTGACCACAAGTTTCTTTTTTGTTTAAAACTTCTTGGAATTATTTGACTAATTTAATGTGTGGATCGTCACTGTTGTTTATAATGGGCTACTTTAAGCTTTGTATTCTTCTTGTACAGTGACTTCATTTCAATCAATCCTTTTCCTCCTTGTTGATTCATGCTTATGCTTTCCACTGCACTCATTGATTACATGTCTTGTTAATCTATTGAGTTCTTTAAGGTTGTTAATACACCAATCGGTTGACCTTATTATTATTATTATTATTATTATTATTATTATTATTATTTTTATTTTTATTATTATTAATTATTTTTATTTATTATTATTATTATTATTATTATTAGTACTAGTAGTTGTATAGTAATATGCTTTTTTTTATTTCTATTTTTAATTTCTAACGCTACACGTGGTGATAGGCTTAAAAACTCTCCAATCACAGTCTCAATAATTATGGCTTCATTTTGCTCGTCTAAGTCTGTTAAAATTGGCTGATTGATTACTTTGAAGTTGGTTTTACGACTGACAGTTAAAAGCCGTTTTTGTAGACTGAAATGTATTTCTGATTTTTCTTTTTCTCTATCCATAGACGTGGAAATGTTTCTCAGCGATCTCTCAAATCAATCCTTGCAATTGAGGCAAGTACAGAAACGGGATGAACTCTTAGAAACCGTGGTTGAACTTAGGAGAAAACTTAGAGATCACAGAGATTCACAGATGCTTATGAATGGTAATAAATCACCAAGACCCAAGAGAAAGAGTTTCCCTTGCGCTGTGTTAAAAGACAGCATGCACACATACGTGGCGCATTTGCAGAAGACAAGTGTGAACGGAAAACTTATGCCACCAGGGTCACCCGAGATACAGCGGTCTGTAGACAAACCTCAAATGCGCCCGCGATCTGTTTCTTGTCCTGACATCCGTTTAACTCTTAGCCATTCGTGGAGAACTTCTCTTCCTAAAGTGCCTGAAAACGATGAACTTACCGTAGATTGCGACGAAGGATCGTAACACCCGAGGTTTTTAATATAGGTGCTTTACAAGGTCAACGAGGGTCAACACGGTTTGCAATGGACTCTTCCTGGAAATTTGCAGATTGAGCAAAGGACGTCAACTGAGTGGTGGGTGGTTTCGTCCAAAGCTTTAACAAATTGTTCGCTCTAAAAGAGTCAAAGGGGAAAACGCCGCCCTTCGGGTTGCCTTCCGTAGTTCACGAGGGAACTTTTGCAAAGACGACAACGATTACAGGAACGTCATTGTAAAATACTTGTTTGATATCATGAAGTAATTGTTCCAATTTGCCGGTTTGTATCTTAAATGTGCAGTGATTGGCATAAGTAGTGAGAAAGTTGAGAATTCAGCGTCGTGGGCTCAATTCCACACAGGACTTCAAATTTGGTCATTGCATTTCTTTTAAATCATTGTCGGCACCAAAGTAACTATGCCAAACGCTCTTTATTCTTGCTCATTAAAAATGGAGATTTATGGCGTTCAGGTTGCTCTCCCCGTTGTTGTTGCTTAAAATCCTTAACTTGATAATAACAGCACTTGAAAATGTCAGTCCCATTTTGAACGAGTGTCTGGCGGTTTCTCTCACGTGAAGGCGCTGTTATCTTCAATAAGCCGAGGTAGTTTCCTCTAGCAACTTGTCGAAAAGCGTTGGGGAACATAGGACCGACTTCTTCTTGTCGACTTGTCTTCTCGTCTTGGGGCAAATATAGATATTATGGACAAGGGCAAAGTTTCCTGCAGTTAGCGTCGCAACGAGAAACCGAGAAAAGATGGGCCAAGAATATCCTTAAATAATATCTTTTAACCTCTTTCTTTTACAAGACTTTTTGCGAAATGTGGAAGTGATCATCGCACTTAATCGACAGGACAATTTAAGCAATTGTCTCTAATTAAAGACAAATGAAAAATGCAGGTGGCTCCAACGGGATTCGAACTCATGACCTCTGCCGGTGCAATGCTCTGTGCTCTACCAACAGAGCTATGAAGCCAAAAAGTCGATCACAGTTGGGAGCAGGTCAATTTTTTGGATTCATTTGCTGCTCGTGAAAGGACTCAATGAATGAAAGAAATGTAAATATTTAAAGTGCGGGTTATAGACGAAATGAAGCCGAACGGAGTACACCTTTTTTGCAGATACGGCGGCCATTTTGATTTCTATTGTTTGGAAAGATATTATGGGATGCTCAGGGGGCAAATTAATATGCATTTGCTCCCTGGGCATAACTATTTCAAACAATACAAATCAAAATGGCCGCTGTATCTGCAAAAAGGTCTATTAGCCAATATCAAAAATACCATAATACTCTTTGTTTGTCCCTCCAAAATTCTGCATAAGCATTGTTTCCATTTTCTCTTGGGACCATTGTAAGTCCCAAGAGAAAATAAAAACAATGCTTATGCAAAATTTTGGAGAGACAAACAAAGAGTGTTATGGTATTTTTGATATTGGCTAACTGAACGTTGAAGCCGCCGAAATGATGGTTTTAGGCCGCCTGAACTTTTCAGGTGTCTGTAAGAGACTATTGCTTAAATAATCCTGTTAAGTGCGAGGCCACTTCTACATTTCGTCTACATTTCGTCTTTCAAGATATCTTTAAGAGGAACTAATAAGGGATGGACCATTTTATTTTTGACGGGGGAGGGGGGGGGGGAAGGTTGGGGAGAATTGGGCAATTTTATCTTGCTAAGATTTTTTTTGTTCGCCTTTGGGTTCAATTCCCACCCTGGTCAGAGTTTTTCTCTGCTCTTGAGTGGGCCATTTCCATTAGTAGGGCTAACGTTCACATGGGTAGAAAATAGCACTTAACACCACCCTCTCATAGTGTCTTCGCATTTTACGTTACGAAAGCTGCTACATCACCCGATTTATTGACTACTTTTAAAATTCTATTAATAATTACATCGTCTAATGTTTTTTGTTTTTTCTTTTTGCGTTACATTGTAAATGACAAAAAAGACAATTTATTTCGTAACTCCCTTGATAGCGTTCCCTTGAAGCTGAAGATATATCCTCAGGCACGAAAACCATAGATAAGTATTTTCAAGCACACTAGTTACGAGAAATCAACCTGGTCTATTCAACCGACAAGCTCTTCGACCGTTTGCTTTTGTTTATGGAAATTCGCATCGCTTATCGTAGCTATCTGATTTGATGGATTTTAGCTTTGGCGGCATTTTCACATATGAAAATTGTTTCACAGCACGCAATGCCTGCGCAATGCTGTCACCAGCTTATTGCAACAGAATTAAAACTCATTTCGGTTCCCGCGCACGCTATGGGTCCAAATGTTTCCAAAAAACAAAAAGCTTCACAAAAAAATTATGTTACTTACGTTTTTCTCCAAATTTGGTATGTCAATTGTGAATGAAATAAGCCAATCATCTACCAGGCTTTAGCCTGGAAAATTGAGAAGGTCATATAAAAAACAGCCCTTGCAAGGCTTAAGATAATGGCCACCTTGTTGAAGAACTTTATGTTGTTCGCTTGTGCAAACGTAATTGCTAAAGGATGGGGAAAACACCAGGGAAACAATTTAAAGAAATTTTAGAACGGTAGCTTGAAAATAACATCGAGAAATGGAGGTTACAACGATGAAGATAAACGTTTTCGTACGAGCCATTATTTTGAGCACATCTATTTTCGAGGAGGCTTAAACCAGTTTGAACACTTTCAACAAACTACTATTTTATACGCCATATGAAACTCCAATAGATGCTAAACAATGTGGCGTAATAGGTTACCATGCCAACAAAAGAGCCATCTAAAAACAGCCTATAGGTAAAGGTAAAGTCTGCTTACGAGCCTAGAAGGCCCATCAGGCCATCACTTCGTGCCGTCTTTTTCGCGTTGATCATCAAATTAAACTCTCATGAATGAAAATTTCATAATTTGGACTTAAAAATTCGAAAAGTTGGGTAAAAAAACGGTTTTGAACATCAGTTCATGTTTTTTGCCCACCCGAATACCGAAGCTTAATTAATTATGCAAAAATACACTCGCCTTTGTTTTTCGTCATAGAGAAATGGCCAGTGTTGACACATATAATTTAAAAAATTCCCGGATTCTTCTTTTTTAGCCAAATTTGGTGGAAATATTGGTTAACTCAAAGAAAAAAAGCTTCTTTTTCAACTTTTTGTACCAGAACATGTAATTTTGAATTTTTTTCCATGTTGTGAAATATTTTTGCAATTTTTTGTACTCACGGTTATTTTTCGGAAAATTCCTTGGTTTTCATGCTGAATATTTTTTTTACTGAAAAGCCTATTTTACAACCTTGAAAATGAGATATTGTAAGCCACACTGCTATAAATAAAAACCCAGGGCCCGGTTGTTCGAAAGCCGATTAACTTAATCCAGGATTAGCGTAAACTTTGGTTTCATTTTTTCAACTTTTGGTTGAAGGTTTCTTTTGCTAATTGTTGTTTTTCAAAATTGATTTCTTCTAATGTAAAGTTTTGCCGAATATCAGCGTTGAACAACGTTTGGAAGCAGAGAAATAAACTCCTTGGTTAATTTTTAATCTGGGATTAGCGCTAAACGGCTTTTGAACAACTGGACCCAGAAATGTTAATTATTTTCACGGGTCTCGGAGGACCCATGTTTTCAACTTGCACTGGTCAGTGTGTGGATCTCAAGGCTTAAAATGCATTTCCAGTCGTGCACTACGTTCACATTTGCTTGACAACTAAGGCTGCACTGAGAGGTCGGTTAACTACAGTATCTTGAATATTCTTATCTTGATTTACAGTGTAGATCAGTTTTACAACAGTATCTTCAATCATCTGAATCAACTACTGAAACTGCCAGGTCACTGACTCTGTAAATTTAATCAAAAAGTTGCAAATCATCCTGTTCCCAGTCATCAGAATTGATCAGAAGCTGCCGAGATATCGACAGACTACCCAGAGTCTCATTTCCATTCAGGTATGATCGGGACGATGAAAAGTGTGAAAGCAGTTTAACGCAATGGTAAGCCAAGCGTGAGATCTGCGATAACACAGCCAAAGCAACCAAGACGCAAACTAAGACTGGAACCAGGCTCAGAGCAACCAGTTCGATCCATTGAAAAACGCGAAAGAGGTCTTGATTGGGTCCATCAGGCTCGATTCCCTCCGACAAATACGTTGCCTCAGCCAAGCTGAACGTGCAAATCGCAACCAGACTCACAAGCGAAATGGTTTCAAAGATGTTGGCTTTGAGGTCACGAAAAGGCCTTAGTGAAAGGTGGTGGACAAGGATAATGATACATGCCATATCTAACGTGACGAATTTTGTGACAGAGTCAATAACAAAGGTGTGAATTGTTAGCAAGATGAATCTACGGCCAGTTAGAATGCTCTCCCAGTAAAGTGTCCCTCTGTCATTACCGGACGGCTCACGAAATGCTTCATGGAGGACCTTCTTGATTTCCTCTGCATCCTCGAGATTCCATATGAAGAGGACATCTTCGTTTTCTGATTTCTTGCAGTGACGAACGAGCCACAGGAGAAGACAGGGCAGAGGAAATGCACATGCTATCAAGAATTTCTTTGCTGACACTTTGTCTTTGGCGAGCATAAGTGATCCCCAAAAGAGAACCAAAATTAGAGGAATAACAAAGACCATTATGAAACCAATGAGAATGTACTGCCACCATTGCCAACATCGGATATTTCCATCTATAAAAAGATGCCAACTTACCCCCATGGGAACGCAGTGCATGAGTTTAAGGGTTGTGTCTGCCAAAGTTTCGTATCCAAGCAACAGTGTTTCCAGGGCAACGGCCAGGTACAGCGTCAACTTCGGTGGAGAGATTTTCTTGGACTTACTTGCAGCCCGATGGATGATGTAGATGAAGCCAATGGCCAACAATATTCCAAAGAATTTTAAGCAAAGAAAAAGCTCTTTGGTGACTACATTGAGACCAGGAAATGGACAATCAATGCTGACGTTCAATGTCTTTACCTGGAAATTAAAAATCGCTATGACGGAGGGGATAAATGGCAACATGTGTAGGGTTTCTTCTGGTGACTTTAACATCAGCAATTCGACAACTTGATAAAAATAGAAAGTAATCTTTAGATATCCAGGATCGTGTGTTTCTTCGTCGGCTTCACGTGAAGTTAATGTTTGTGTATCGTCGTGCCTAGGGAGTTCCTTAAACCACAAAGTTTGTTTATACAAAGCAGAAAATATGGGAGGTTTGAAAACAAAATAAGCTGCAAACGCAACGACGTAGATGATGGTCGCCACCCAAAACCAATGATTGTGACACTTTTCGTTCTTTCTACATGACGTCGAATGCAAGGCCTCGCTGTATCCTTTGCAACACTGTCCACAAAGTATGCCGGATCTCTTACCGTAACAAGCGTTGTAAGGATGACGGATGGAATCACTAGGGCTGATGCAGTAATCTATTGGACAGGGAAAAAACTGTATTGTTGAAGGGTTTTCTGGTATAGGCAATCCCCAGAAGTTATCTTTTGCCTTAATGTTACCATTTTCGCACGATGCACCGAAAGGACATTTCCGGCACATAGTACTCTTGACGATATTCAGGCCAGCTGTCATTCCTCTCTCCAGACTGTAAAAATCATTGGAGCATTTGTCGCAAAACACTGTGATGTATTTCACCTTTATCGAACACTCGGTAAGGTTGTTACCTTGTGTGAACTGAAATCCTTCTGTTTTGTTTGTTTCATCCATTTTCATGTTTTTTCCTGATGGACATCGAAACGTGGTTAAAGCGTCAACTTTCAGTGAGCTTGTTCTCGTTATTGTGAAGATTGGATTGAATTTTCTGCTCATGTTCGCTGTAAAAGATGACTTGCTAATCCTCACAGGGCCAGCACTCTCAGAGTGCACAAAGCACCCTGTACTTGAAATTTCACTGTTTTTACTTTTTAAAAATTTGTTCAAAGGATCATGGAGGAAGGTGCTATCCTCGATGCTGAGGCTGCCATAACCCGTCTTCATATACACGTGACCGCCGGCTGTAAAACCTAGGTTGTCTTTGAAAGTACAGTTCTTTAAAGTAACATTTCCATTCAACAAGTTCAGAGCCCCCCAAATACCAACGTTACCTTCGAAGCTGCTGTCTTCAAATGTAACAGGCATTTGATGTGAATTATTCCATAAAAATATACTTTTATGATTCGGGAGTCTTAAACAGGAATCAGGAGGATCTTCGTCCGAAAACTGGATGTCCACAGTTGCTCTTTCACCCAGTTGATAGACATACTGGACATTATTTATGAATTTGCAGTTCTTTACGACAATTTTCCCACGAACATTCTTTTGAATGGCCACATACAGAGCACTATTGTGTAATTCCTTGAAGGTGACGTTCTCAAGAAACACAAGGGCCCTTATGAAGTTGGGTCTCCGTGTGTCATAATTTTGGACCCGGAAATTGACCGAATATCCGGAGCCTTTTGTCTCATTGCCCCCAACAATCGTCGTGTTCTTGACAAATAAACGTTGCTCGCCTGCTGAGCAATAGCCTTTGGAATCCAGATTCAGACAAACTCGTGTTGCCATAAAGATACCATTTCTGTTGTTCCCTAGCACGCATTGGTCCAAAGTCATATTAATACCAACTATATCGGTCTTTAGTTTAGGTGGTGCACTGGCCGTAATTGCACGTCCATAGGAGCTATTAATTGTTACTTTCGTCAGCTGTACGTCAAATCCTCCGTAAACAAAAAGAGAATTCTCGTTGTTTAGAAACGTTACGTTTCGTAAAGTTAAATTTCCAATGCAGTAAAATTCGACGATTTGAAATGACACCGCAAAGTCATTGCGATCATGGCCAAGTTCTCGGAATGTGGAATCGGTGATAGAACCATGAACACGCACTCTGTTACTAGGAGATGCTGACCGGACATACACGGAACCAGATATGTTTCTATCCTCCGAGGTGACATTAAATCGCCCAAATTTACCCCAGAAAAAACATCTGGAAATGTTGATGGAAAAACTCTCGTTGATCAACCGGACAAAGACGGAAATGTTATTGTACCAAAATTCAGTATCACTGACATCAAGAGATGATTTGCTATGGCAGAGGGATTTATTTAATTCAACAGCTGTATCGCAATTTCTAAAGTGGCAGTTGGATATGACGATATGGGAACAGCTGACGTTTATTAGACGGACTCCATTGTTATGAAACACGAGATTTGATAACTTCAACCTGAAGATTCCGTATGCTGTAGTGCTTCGAAAGACCAGACCATACTTGTAAGGACAAGAAATGTTAGCTTTCGACATCCAACCTTGTATTGTCACACTTTTGTCCAAAACATCAGCTAGGCTCGTTACATTTCTCAAAGCACAGCCGTATGGATCTGATTTAGTGTTGTTGCCATCTAAATAAACTTTTCCTCCATCTTTAACCTTCCGCAATGCCAGTGATAGAGTTTTGCATGGCTGGTTCTTGGAACCACAAAACGATGAGTCTTGGCCGCTTTGACGAGAAACGAAAACACATTCTCTTAGATAGTCGTCTGAATCTGCAACTGAAAAATTCCAAAGTAACGATTAAACCCGACGGATGGCAACAACTCAATTGTGGAAAAAAAGTTATATTTTGTCTTTGTTTAATGGTCGCAACCTGTATCAGCAATGTTCTAAACCTAATTGCGACGGCTGGTTTTTTTTTTTAATGTGGGATGCCACAGGCAGATCACGTCTAAAATTCGCTTGAGTGTCGTTTTAATCGTAGTCAGATATAGTAATTGGCCACGCGCCTGTCACGAAACTCTTAGCTTGATACTGTCATGTCGGACAAAAAAATGGCAGTCTCTTTTTTCTCGCGAAAGGTAAT
This sequence comes from Montipora capitata, assembly GCA_949126865.1. Lineage (NCBI taxonomy): Eukaryota > Metazoa > Cnidaria > Anthozoa > Scleractinia > Acroporidae > Montipora > Montipora capitata. The sequence goes on from OX421452.1 coordinate 21,610,940, forward strand.
CGGAAAAGCTCACACAGACTTTCCAATGCACAAACCACTTCCCTTCTTCATATTACTGCGTTCTTTGATTGAATTCGCAGAAGAGAAAATGCTTTAGAGTGATCTTCGTC
>OX421452.1:21636049-21658549 GCA_949126865.1 Montipora capitata
CGCACGGGTTGCTTACACTTGCACGTTCTGAATTTCGACAGCTTCTTTCCAGCCGCTCTGCAAATATCAGCTAGAATTTGTCCGTAAGTTTCTTTTGTTTTCGATGGTTAAAACAAATTCTCAGAAGAAACATAACCAGTCGTACCCGGCTGAGAAGCTGCCGTTACAAATTTAACATTAAAACCACACTCTCAAATTCTGCATTGATCGCTTAGGTGTGTTTCGATTCCTCGGTGCCTCGGTTTGTTTTGACGAAAGTCAACTTGTGTTAACATGGCTATCTGTTATTGGCTAATTTGCTAATAAGACGTCAATCAGCGTGTGTCAAGTCAACCATTAAAAGGTGGGCGTTTTTCAAAAATAGTGGGTCTTCTTGCAAAGCGTTCCCCCAGTCTCTTGCCCCAACTTTGGCGCGGCCAGTTTTCGGAAATCGTTTCGGAGCTCTTCTGTCGAACAGGAACGCTTGCTACGCAGGTTACCACTGAACCACCGAGAACTGGTTACAAATCGCACCCATAAATGTTGATACAAATAATTGTTATTGCGTCCCACTCTTCACTCGGATAACATTCGGATAACATTTGCATAATCATAAGCGAGCAAATTCTAAAAATAGCCTGTCAGATATACTATACTTAATGGTAATTTTTGGATTGAAAAAGACCATAATCGGCCTTTTTCGATATATTAAAATTCAGCTTGAAAGAGAGGTTCCGAGGACAAAGGCAAAGCAAAGTGATGATGTGCAAATATTTCTTACATTGATTTCAACGTGTTTCTATTGTTTTTGTGCTCATTGCTTCACTATCAAGCTGAATGTCTGATATTTCGACAATGGCTTATTTGTCCTGAAATGCCGGGAGTCATGACAGAATATTCATAAAAAGCGGACAGTGCTTACTTTTCATCACGATCTCCTACGAACTATGGCTTCAAACTGTGACGATTCCACTCCAAATTGTGTAGATAAAATATTTTCTGCGCTGGACAGCCTTACTGGAACAGCAAAAAACCAGTAAATTTGAAATTACTTTATTTGTAGACGACAATTTCTATGAGCGATCAACAACACATCTCGTCGCTAATAAAGAAAAGAAGAATTCAGATGAAATCGACTCGGAAGATCATGACAAAATCAGAGGTACAGACCATCATGAGAAAAAGGTGGACGGTGAATTCGAACAACCAAATCATTACTTATAATTAAATAATGTAAATGTATGAAAGTTAAACAAAGTTCGAGACTTCTTCTTGACTCTTTCGGCTGTCACACCTGTATTCAATAAAAGCTGGCCAAAATCTACGACTGACTGGGCATTTTCACTGCGGTATTTTGCTTCGACTCTTTTCCGTCTAAAGATTTGAAGATAAGGAAATGGCATTTAAAGGGGGTTACTCAGCCTGAAAAAAGAACCTGAGTAGCGTGGAGTATACTATCATAATTAACCAACCTTGTAATTTTAGTATACTGCACTAAAAGAAGGGAAAAATAAACTATTTATTTCGAACGGCAAAATCCCAGATTTTGCCCCACCTATTTGTTTCGCTAATGAGGCGCTTTCATTTCACTGGCGACATGAAGACTGGCTATATAGCCAAGTTCCTCATTTCCACTTTCTCCTCGAAAATCACGCTATTCGTAAACTGGGTACGAGAAGCAAGATAAGCACAAACGAGAAACAACTCTGCGGTCATAAGTGCCTTACTCATGTGCAAAGACAATTTACTGACTGTGGACGATTGAAATTTCGTGTTTCCTAACAGATGAACAAGGACAGGGAACAAAAAGAGTCTTTGTCTCAAAAAATGTCAATCATAAAAATAGCAAAGTTAATTAAAACTTTCTAAGCAAGTAAGAAAGCAGCTATTCTCGGTTTCCACATGACGTCACAGCCGCCATGTTTGTGTCCCTAAACGAAGAAATGGCGGCCATATTTGTGTCCCGACCCAATCCTCTGGGAATTGAACTCTATTATTATCAGCTTTTTTTCGATTACGTTTGAGAACTTGGACTGGACAGTCAACTACTATGTTTTAGACATGTGAACGTTTCATGACAAGCACTAAGCTCATGAACAAGAAACTGCAGAAGGAACCACAATGGCAGGCTTTTGTGTTAGTATCATAATTACCCTACTCATGTGCAAAGACAATTTGCTGAGTTTGACCGATTGAAATTTCCTGTTTCTTAACAGATGAACCTCTAAAGACAGGGAACAAAAGACTCTTTGTCTCAAAAAACGTCAATCATAAAAATAGCAAAGTTAATTATAAACTTTCTAAGCTAGTCAGTAAGCAGCTATAAATAAACAATGACATAAGTGAATAAATAATTAAAACCTGAGAAAAATATGTGTTGAATTTGCACCATTTTGAAAAATATCCCAGTGTATCTAATAGAAATACTGTATCAGCCTTTTTCCAATTAACGTTTGAGAACTTGGAACGGAGATTTTTGCCTCTATCAACTACTATGTTTTAGACAAGTGAACTTTTCATGGCTGGCACTAAGCTCATGATGTATTTGTAGAGAATTCCAGAGTCTATCAAGTGGTGGAATTCGAGAACTTTTACTTCTATCGTAAGTTCTGTAAAATCAAGGTTTCTTCCACTAAACGACGAGAAAACTGAAGGAAAGGAAAAGACACGTGAGGCTATAATGCCATAAACGGCTCATTTTTGTTAAATATTTATTAAAAGAATCTATTGGATAAAAGGTGCCGTCTTGCGTAAGAAGTAGTAATCAAGGTAATTCCATCAAAGATATTAGGTGCGGTTACACTAGACCTCTTGCCCATGGGGAACCTTGGGGTTACGGCTTGGGTTGGGTTTACCCTGGGTTATGATCGACTCCCCATTTGCGGTTACACACTTGTAAATTACCCAAGGGGAAGGTAAGCGTTGGCCTGTTTTGGTGGGAAACTTACCTTTAAGATAAGACAAGATGAGATTTATTAGTTTTTCCACTAAATGGTTTTTGAAAAACTAATTACAATACAAAATACATTAAAATTAAGGATCTAAAAAAAAAAGTAAACATCGAAGATCTGCATGTAAACATCGAAGATCTACATCTGAACGACAAACTTTTCTTTGGCTTATTTTCGGTAATTGTCACGATCGGCGCTTCTCTTAAACTGTCCACCTCAATTAAGTTCAGCGATTCATCGCTTCATTCTAAGAAGGCAACAAAGACGTCGACGTCGACTTCAGTTACGCTTTCTCTAGTCCTTGCAACTCTCCAATTTATAATTTAGACGTCGACTTGCTGCTGGCCAGAAAAGGCGTGCTTGGGTATTTCCACGTCCGCAGTTGTTTACACAGTTCATCACAGCATGTATTTTCCTCGCGTTCGGCAATCTTGTGATTGGTTGAGCCGCTTTGGGGTTTTGTTAACCATAAAACTTACATCTGGAACTGTCATGGGCAATTCTTTTGTTCTTTTTGACGTATCCATGGAAATTTCCCACAGGAAATTTTCCTTTGGGCAGATCGGTTACACATAAAAAATTGCTTCCCCGTGGGAAAAAGCCACTTACCCAAGGGCAAAATGGCTAGTGTAACCGCAGCTATTGTCTTTCATATTATCCTGCTTGTTTTTCGTGGAAATGAAGATTCAAAAGGGGCAAGCTAACGCTCAACGTAATTAAGAAGAACCTTACAAGCGACTAACATCAGTGGGATCATGCCGTTCCAAAAAAAATTATATATTAGTTTATTTTTCCCTTCTTTTAGTGCAGTATACTAAAATTACAATGATGATAAAGTAACACTATACCCCACGCTACTTAGGTTCTCTTTCCAGGTTGAGTAACCTCCTTTAAATTCCATTTTTGCTTTTCTTCAAATATTTAGACGGAAAATAATCGAGTCAGTCGTAAACTTTGGCGAGCTTTTATTGAATACAGGTGTGACACTCGAAAAAATTAAGAAAAAATCTCCAACATTGTTTAACTTTTCTCTATTTTACACGACCAAACCAAAAGTTCTCCATAAAAAAATAGAAACTTGAAAACCCTGAACTTTCGATCAATTGTCGCATCTGTTACTAATACCAAAGCCTGCGATTTTGGCTTCTTCTGCAGTTTCTTGTTTGTACATACACTCACAAATGACATATATCGTGATCTAGGGGACTCTTCTGACTGAAGAGAGGTTTAGAGACGATATGTAATTTACGATATTGTCGTCTCAAATTGTTTGTTTATGGTTGATTGATTCGCATGTTAATATCCTGGGTCCTTAGGAAGAGCACTAAACATTCATCATATTTTTCCAAAAAAAAAAACAAACAAACAAGTACCATAAGAATAACTTGAAGGCTGTTTTTTGTCTGCTGGAGCTGCTTGTTTACATTAAGCTTGTCACGTGCACACGCTTATCATGCAATGCACAATTCAGTTGCCGGTTTCCATTATTTACCCTTTTCGTCAAAGATCTTTGCAAACATGCTGCACCTACGTTTTTCGACGAAATTGACATTTTCAGGGAGAAAATGTCACTAAAACGTCGTCGCAAAATCGACCGAATAGCCCTTTTCACGGTTAGCTTTTTCATTTGCATTACAATGAAATCTAACGTGGATGCGAGGCAATTTCGGGTTAAAACTACAAAATAGCCCGAAATTGCCTCACATACATGCTAGATTATATTGTAATGCAAATAAGAAAAAACTAAGCGTGAAAAGGGCTATTAGTTGATATTATTGGATTTGCTTGGAATAAGAATAGACAATGAACACACATATGTCGTACTTGAATGGGAACTGACTCTGAATCGTTCTGGAAGAGCACTAAAAATTTGTGTATATTTGTAGAAAAAAATGTTTCATTATTTAATTAAAAAATTGTTTAAAATAATGTTAACTATTCAATTAAAAGAATAATGAAAAAATATACCTAAATAAGAGTGTTATCTGCTAAAACTCTCTAAAATTCCCTAAAAAAAACTCAAATTTTTTATTCATTTTTGATAGCGAGGGCATCTTATGGTAAATAACCGCTGATTAGTTGTAGTGTAAATGACTCTGAAAACGGCTGATTTGTTGTGCTCAGTGAACAGTACTCTAGACACTGTTGTAGCATGTGGGTGGACTGAGCCCTCTCTTGGTTGGTAGGAATACAGAAGAATAAAAACGTTTTTTCAACGTTTCTGCCTGTGAAATGTTGCTGTTTAGTATTCTCCTATATATACTGTTATGAAAGTTCTAGTATATGTCAATTTTTTTCTAATATTCTTGGGATTTTCTAAAATTATTTTTCGTGTCTAAAATTCCCAAAACAGTTCCTACGGAATTATGTAGCTAAGCCTATTCTAAGTTGACTTGTCATCGACGAAACAGGCAAATAAAGGAGACCTGTGGAGTTTCAATGGAAGCTCGTTCGAATTGTGCATTGCCAAATGTGACAAATGTGTAAACAAACAGCTCGAGCAGACCAAAAACAGCCTTCAAGTTATTTCTATTATTGTTATTGTTATTTTTTTATATATATAAAGATATTGCTGCGATTAGTTTGTTGAATGTTTAGTGCTCTTCGTAGGACCCAGGAAATTAACATGCAAATCAATCATCTATGTGAACAAACAATTTGAGACGACAATATCGTAAATTACATATCGTTGTAGTATTCCCGAGAGTAATAAAGTATCCAAACAAACAGATTTAACTCAACCAATTTCATTGCAAACGTAACATGGCCGCCGCTATCAAAAGCACATGGTTTTTCCTATCCCAACATACTTAGCGGCCCAATACATTACAATGGTCGTCTCTAAATCTCTCTTCAGTCAGACGAAGAGTCCCCTAGATCACGATAAATGTCATTTGTGAGCGTATATGATCCCTAACTGATATTTAGAAACACCTGTAGCTTTGGCATCACCCGTTCTTCCTCTTTTTCCCCGGACACACCTGAACTCTTCTACTTGTGCTTTAATCATGCAGTCATGTCACTATCGCAAGACAACAAAGGAAGCATTCCTGTTTCTTGCACAGCCCATGACGTGACACTGCACTGGTCATTTATCCCTTCAAAGGAATAAAGTGCCATGGAAAATTATCCTGAAACAGATCACTTTCTAGAATTTCGAACACACCTGATGAAAAACAGAAAAAAATTCCCGCGAAACGGGAGAGGGATTGGACGGGAACTCGGTCCAGTCCCCACACTCTCTAAGTCCAAAATGGCGGGCCAGTTAGCTTGATGTAGTAACAAGTGCATCATCTCAATGCAAGGCTTTGTTTGGGTTATTTTCCTTATAAAAGCAAAACAAGCTTTTTGTTATCCAGCTCTCCTAACCGTGGATGGATGGTTTCATTTTTTCAGCTCTAAAGGACTCGGAAAATCACAGTTCATCTCCATACTGCTCACTGAAGCTCGTATATGTCTGTGTATTCCACGTATGTATGGTCATGCTCCTTTGCTGATGGGTATTTATAACAACTTTTCAGGCTATTACAAGGTCAGACGAAGATTACATGTTAACGAACCTTCTAATAAGCTAAATTTATCTGGTAAAATATAAAAAATGGGCCTGACAAAATATCGAGACTTTCCATGCTTGGAGTAATGCTTGGAAATATGACGTGAAGCTGACTATAAATCAAAGAAAAATTTAAGCAGCTTGTAAAAAGATTGTTATATGTACATCAGAACATGATCATTTGCGGTGTTCTATGGTGGTTACTGGGTTTTCAAAGAATAAAATCACCTTTGATTTGCTAAATTATGTGTTTGTTGCCCTAATCAGAGGCCCGTTTTAGATCAATTTTAAGGTAAGAATCGGTGTTATTTCTAAACAAAGAAACTGATTTGGCTTTGACAATTCATTTTCACTTACCAAATACAGAATAAGGGCTTCTTGTCGACAATTTGGCTTGTTTATGGCCTGAATTAGGCTCAAAATTCCATTTTGCATCGCCTTAGAGGGGCATGAAGTGTTTGTTCCAAAAATTCAATAAACCATAACAAGCCAAATTTTTCTCAACTGATTTTGATAACTGGGTGACTAAAGTAAACAGTGGTATAGGTTTGGAAGTTATGCAAGAAGGTAGGTGAATATAGTGAAATTTTGAAAAATGGCTATTTTGGGTTATAATTTTAACATCAATTTTGGCCAAACTCTAGCCCCAGGCTCCTCTCTGTGCAATACCATGAGGACAAAGTTACATGCATGAACGGAAAGCTCTATTATAGTAGAGTTCACGGTCAAATTCATTTGGCAGCACAATTTACCAGTGGGTCTTATCACACTTTTAAAATTCCCCCTGGAAGGCTGGATTTTTGGTGCTCAAAGGGCAAAAAATGAGACCCCCTGTAACTCCAAAACTAAAACTCTGAGAAGTGAGCCAAAGTGGCTTTTGAAATATCTCATTATACCCAACTTCTGTGCCAAGTTTCAGCCAAATCGGTTGACCACAACTTTTGGCTCCTGGAACACTTTCTCAGACAATGGCACTTAACTATTTCGGCTGTCACACCTGTACTTAATAAAAGCTGGACAAAATTTACGACTGACTGAGCATTTTCACTGAGGCATTTTAGCTTCGACCGTTTTCCGTCTAAATATTTGAAGATAAGGAAAAATGGCATTTAAAGGGGGTTACTCAGCCTGGAAAAAGAATCTGAGAAGCGTAGAGTATACTGTTACTTAACCAACCTTGTAACTTTAGAATATGCACTAAAAGAAGGGGAAAACAAACTAATCTATTTATTTATTTATTTCGAACTGCAAAATCCCAAATATCTCCCACCCCTTCCCAATTTTTTTCGCTACTGAGGCGCATTCATTTCACTGGCGACATGAAGACTGGCTATATAGCCAAGTTCCTCGTTTCCACTTTCTCCTCAAAAATCACCCTATTCGTGAACTGAGTACGAGAAGAAAGGTAAGCACAACAATCCCTCAGTCATAAGTACCTTATTCATGTGCGCAGCAATATTTGCCGACTGTGACAGATTGAAATTTCCTGTTTTCGAACAGATGAACCCAAGGAACAAAAGGCTCTTTGTCTCAAAAAAATGTTAATCATAAAAAATAGGCAAAGTTAATTATAACTTTCTAAGCTAGTTAGTAAGCAGCTATAAATAATCAATGATATAAGTGAAAAAATGATTAAAACCCTGAGAAAAAAATATGTGCTGAGTTTGCACCATTTGAAAAATATCCCAGTGTATTAGATGTCAAATATTAACTATCTAATAGAAATACTGTCAGCCTTTTTCCGATTTCGTTTGAGAACTTGGAACGGACATTTTTGCCTCTATCAACTCAGTACTATGTTTAGACAAGTGACGTTTTCATTCATGGCAGGCACTAAGCTCAAGATGTATTTGTAGAGAATTCCAGAGCCTATCAAGTGCTGGAATTCGAGAACTCTTACTAAACGGCGAGAAAACTGAAGGAAAGGAAAAGACTCGAGAGGCTATAATGCCATAAAGCTTTGATATCTATTAAAAGAATTTATTGGATAAAAGGTTCCGTCTTGCGTAAGAAGTAGTAACCAAGGTAATTCCATCAAAGCTGTTGTCTTTAATTAATATCATCCTGCTTGTTCTTCCTGGAAATGCAGATTCAAAAGGGGCAAGCCAACACTTAAGGTGTTTAACAAGAATATCCGCCCGCCGGATCACAATAATTCACTGATCCGACCAAGAAGAACTTTATCACTAGGGATGAAACTAAATATCAAAACTGACAAGCGTAAAGCTATAACTTAGCTACTCCCAGTCACTTACCTGTGTGATATATACGGTGCAAAATCAATAGGAAAAGAATTCTTCTCAGCAAACAGTTGCTCACAAGGAAAGGCATCTCAGTTAGAGCGAGAGAGTTATATCCAACTCTATCGGCTAAGACAGCTGCAACGATAATATTCCGGGGAGCAGCGGAAGTGCCTCTTTTAATTCAAAGGTAATGAAGCGAGCACAATTTAATTGTTATTGCATGTCTGGTTTGCTAAGGGGCCGGTTATTCCCTGACTGTATTTTTATCCCCCTATTTCTTCATAATCCTGGAGAAAAAATAAAGTTAAACTCCAGTAAATATAATAGGGCTTGTCCTGCACCCAAAACTGTCCGTTTTAGACTAAAACCATGTACAAACAAAAAAACTGCAGAAGGAACCACAATCGCAGGCTTTTGTACTAGCATAGTTAATCGAGGGGGAATGGTTATGAAACCGGAGAAATTTCTTTGTTGTATGTTTTTGTTCTCTTTTTTGGCCTTGACCGTGCACAAAACTCAATAGTTGTTTACTCCGTACTGAGGAACTAACCAATAGAAACGTGTTGGTTACGTAATTCATCCATAGTGTAAAAGCGCAAAACAAAAGATTGTGCACGGTCATGGACTTTCCAACATAAATCTTGGCATCTTTGTTTGCTCCTTTGAGTTTTGCCGAGCTTCAAAACCAGTCCCCACTATTAACTATGGTATTAGTAACAGATTCGACAATTGATCGAAAGTTCAAGGTTTGTAAGTTTCTACATTTTTTCATGGAGAACTTTTGGTATGGCCGTGTAAAATAGAGAAAAGTTAAGCAATGTTGAAGACTTATTCGTAACTATTTCGGCTGTCACACGTTACTGAATGAAAAGCTCGCCAAAATTTAGGACTGTGCATTTTCACTGCGGTATTTTGCTTGGACTGCTTTCCATCTAAATATTTGAAGATAAGCAAAAATGGCATTGAAAGGGGGGTTACTCAGCCTGGAAAAAGAACCTGAGTAGAGTGGGGTATTGTGTTACTTAATCAACCTTCTAATTTTAGTACATGCACTAAAACGAACGAAGAAGAAACTAATCTTTTTATTTATTTATTTATTTTATTTTATTTTATTTAAGTGGGGCAAAATCTGCAACATCCCAGATTTTGCGCCACTGATTTTATTTGCTTATGAGGCGCATTCATTTCTTTGACGACATGAAGACTGGCTACATGGCCAAGTTCCTCGTTTCCACTTTCTCCTCAAAAATCACGCTATTCGTGAACTGGGTACGAGAAGAAAGGTAAGCACAACAATCCCTCGGTAATAAGTTCCTTACTCATGTGCGCAGCAATATTTGCCGACTGTGACAGATTGAAATTTCCTGTTTTCGAACAGATGAACCCAAGGAAAGAAAGGCTCTTTGTCTCAAAAGAATGTTAATTATAAAAAAAAGGCAAAGTTATTTATAACTTTCTAAGCGAGTTAGTAAGCAGCTATAAATAATCAATGATATAAGTGAAAAAATGATTAAAACCTAAGAAAAAAATTATGTGCTGAGTTTGCACCATTTGAAAAATATCCCAGTGTATTACATGTCAAATATTAACTATCTAATAGAAATACTGTGTCAGCCTTTTTCCGATTACGTTTGAGAACTTGGAACGGACATTTTTGCCTCTATCAACTCAGTACTATGTTTAGCCAAGTGACGTTTTCATTCATGGCAGGCACTAAGCTCAAGATGTATTTGTAGAGAATTCCAGAGCCTATCAAGTGCTGGAATTCGAGAACTCTTACTAAACGGCGAGAAAACTGAAGGAAAGGAAAAGACTCGAGAGGCTATAATGCCATAAAGCTTTGATATCTATTAAAAGAATTTATTGGATAATAGGTGCCGTCTTGCGTAAGAAGTAGTAACCAAGGTAATTCCATCAAAGCTGTTGTCTTTAATTAATATCATCCTGCTTGTTCTTCCTGGAAATGCAGATTCAAAAGGGGCAAGCCAACACTTAAGGTGCTTAACAAGAATATCCGCCCGCAGGATCACAATAATTCACGGATCCGACCAAGAAGAACTTTATCACTAGGGATGATGAAACTAAATATCAAAACTGACAAGCGTAAAGCTATAACTTAGCTACTCCCAGTCACTTACCTGTGTGATATATACGGTGCAAAATCAATAGGAAAAGAATTCTTATCAGCAAACAGTTGCTCACAAGGAAAGGCATCTCAGTTAGAGCGAGAGAGTTATATCCAACTCTATCGGCTAAGACAGCTGCAACGATAATATTCCGGGGAGCAGCGGAAGTGCCTCTTTTAATTCAAAGGTAATGAAGCGAGCACAATTTAATTGTTATTGCATGTCTGGTTTGCTAAGGGGCCGGTTATTCCCTGATTGTATTTTTATCCCCCTATTTCTTCATAATCCTGGAGAAAAAATAAAGTTAAACTCCAGTAAATATAATAGGGCTTGTCCTGCACCCAAAACTGTCCGTTTTAGACGAAAACCATGTACCAGCAAAAAAACTGCAGAAGGAACCACAATCGCAGGCTTTTGTACTAGCATAGTTAATCGAGGGGGAATGGTTATGAAACCGGAGAAATTTCTTTGTTGTATGTTTTTGTTCTCTTTTTTGGCCTTGACCGTGCACAAAACTCAATAGTTGTTTACTCCGTACTGAGGAACTAACCAATAGAAACGTGTTGGTTACGTAATTCATCCATAGTGTATGAGCGCAAAGCAAAAGATTGTGCACGGTCATGGACTTTCCAACATAAATCTTGGCATCATTGTTTGCTCCTTTGATTTTTGCCGAGCTTCAAAACCAGTCCCCTCTATTAACTATGGTATTAGTAACAGATTCGACAATTGATCGAAAGTTCAAGGTTTGTAAGTTTCTACATTTTTTCATGGAGAACGTTTGGTATGGCCGTGTAAAAAGGAGAAAAGTTAAACAATGTTGAAGACTTATTCGTAACTATTTGGGCTGTCACACGTTACTGAATGAAAAGCTCGCCAAAATTTAGGACTGTGCATTTTCACTGCGGTATTTTGCTTGGACTGCTTTCCGTCTAAATATTTGAAGATAAGCAAAAATGGCATTGAAAGGGGGGTTACTCAGCCTGGAAAAAGAACCTGAGTAGAGTGGGGTATTGTGTTACTTAACCAACCTTCTAATTTTAGTACATGCACTAAAACAGCCGAAGAAGAAACTAATCTTTTTATTTATTTATTTATTTTATTTTATTTTATTTAAGTGGGGCAAAATCTGCAACATCCCAGATTTTGCGCCACTGATTTTATTTGCTTATGAGGCGCATTCATTTCTTTGACAACATGAAGACTGGCTACGTGGCCAAGTTCCTCGTTTCCACTTTCTCCTCAAAAATCACGCTATTCGTGAACTGGGTACGAGAAGAAAGGTAAGCACAACAACCCCTTGGTCATAAGTACCTTACTCATGTGCGCAGCAATATTTGCCGACTGTGACAGATTGAAATTTCCTGTTTTCGAACAGATGAACCCAAGGAACAAAAGGCTCTTTGTCTCAAAAAAATGTTAATTATAAAAAAAAAAAGGCAAAGTTATTTATAACTTTCTAAGCGAGTTAGTAAGCAGCTATAACTAATCAATGATATAAGTGAAAAAATGATAAAAACCTGAGAAAAAAATATGTGCTGAGTTTGCACCATTTGAAAAATATCCCAGTGTATTACATGTCAAATATTAACTATCTAATAGAAATACTGTGTCAGCCTTTTTTCCGATTTCGTTTGAGAACTTGGAACGGACATTTTTGCCTCTATCACCTCAGTACTATGTTTAGACAAGTGACGTTTTCATTCATGGCAGGCACTAAGCTCAAGATGTATTTGTAGAGAATTCCAGAGCCTATCAAGTGCTGGAATTCGAGAACTCTTACTAAACGGCGAGAAAACTGAAGGAAAGGAAAAGACTCGAGAGGCTATAATGCCATAAAGCTTTGATATCTATTAAAAGAATTTATTGGATAAAAGGTTCCGTCTTGCGTAAGAAGTAGTAACCAAGGTAATTCCATCAAAGCTGTTGTCTTTAATTAATATCATCCTGCTTGTTCTTCCTGGAAATGTAGATTCAAAAGGTGCAAGCCAACACTTAAGGTGCTTAACAAGAATATCCGCCCGCCGGATCACAATAATTCACGGATCCGACCAAGAAAAACTTTATCACTAGGGATGATGAAACTAAATATCAAAACTGACAAGCGTAAAGCTATAACTTAGCTACTCCCAGTCACTTACCTGTGTGATATATACGGTGCAAAATCAAAAGGAAAAGAATTCTTATCAGCAAACAGTTGCTCACAAGGAAAGGCATCTCAGTTAGAGCGAGAGAGTTATATATTTTTATTTGTATTTTTATTTTATTAGCTTTGCCCTGAAGAAATAAAGAAAATAATAAATTGAAGATATACAAATACTGAAAATACAAAGATAACAACTCACCAATAGTAACTTAAATTGGGCAGGGACACCGCAACAGCTAGAGCCAATTACTGCGGACCCAAAAATACCGTAGTGAAAATGCACAGTCCTAAATTTTGGCGAGCTTTTCATTCAGTAACGTGTGACAGCCCAAATAGTTACGAATAAGTCTTCAACATTGTTTAACTTTTCTCTATTTTACACGGCCATACCAAAAGTTCTCCATGAAAAAATGTAGAAACTTACAAACCTTGAACTTTCGATCAATTGTCGAATCTGTTACTAATACCATAGTTAATAGTGGGGACTGGTTTTGAAGCTCGGCAAAAATCAAAGGAGCAAACAACCAACTCTATCGGCTAAGACAGCTGCAACGATAATATTCCGGGGAGCAGCGGAAGTGCCTCTTTTAACTCAAAGGTAATGAAGCGAGCACAATTTAATTGTTATTGCATGTCTGGTTTGTTAAGGGGCTGGTTATTCCCTGATTGTATTTTTATCCCCCTATTTCTTCATAATCCTGGAGAAAAAATAAAGTTAAACTCCAGTAAATATAATAGGGCTTGTCCTGCACCCAAAACTGTCCGTCTTAGACTAAAACCATGTACAAACAAAAAAACTGCAGAAGGAACCACAATCGCAGGCTTTTGTACTAGCATAGTTAATCGAGGGGGAATGGTTATGAAACCGGAGAAATTTCTTTGTTGTATGTTTTTGTTCTCTTTTTTGGCCTTGACCGTGCACAAAACTCAATAGTTGTTTACTCCGTACTGAGGAACTAACCAATAGAAACGTGTTGGTTACGTAATTCATCCATAGTGTATGAGCGCAAAACAAAAGATTGTGCACGGTCATGGACTTTCCAACATAAATCTTGGCATCTTTGTTAGCTCCTTTGATTTTTGCCGAGCTTCAAAACCATTCCCCACTATTAACTATGGTATTAATAACAGATTCGACAATTGATCGAAAGTTCAAGGTTTGTAAGTTTCTACATTTTTTCATGGAGAACTTTTGGTATGGCCGTGTAAAATAGAGAAAAGTTAAACAATGTTGAAGACTTATTCGTAACTATTTGGGCTGTCACACGTTACTGAATGAAAAGCTCGCCAAAATTTAGGACTGTGCATTTTCACTGCGGTATTTTGCTTGGACTGCTTTCCGTCTAAATATTTGAAGATAAGCAAAAATGGCATTGAAAGGGGGGTTACTCAGCCTGGAAAAAGAACCTGAGTAGAGTGGGGTATTGTGTTACTTAACCAACCTTCTAATTTTAGTACATGCACTAAAACAAGCGAAGAAGAAACTAATCTTTTTATTTATTTATTCTATTTTATTTTATTTTATTTTATTTAAGTGGGGCAAAATCTGCAACATCCCAGATTTTGCGCCACTGATTTTATTTGCTTATGAGGCGCATTCATTTCTTTGACGACATGAAGACTGGCTACATGGCCAAGTTCCTCGTTTCCACTTTCTCCTCAAAAATCATTAATATGAAAATAATATTATATCTCTGAACCCCCAAACCTGGTGGTGTGTCATCAAACGGGTTATGAAAGACAAACCCAATACTGCAATAAAATGCAAAAAAAACGTCGTATGGAAGAATTTGCAAGCTTATGTGGAAAATAAGCGTTTAGCTGCCGGACTAGTAGAATGAAAAGTGTATTCATTACAGCCGTGTTCTTTATAGGGGCAAGCGGTGCAGGTTTTACCGAAAAGAACCGGAAAAAATTATCATTACAAGGTGTTTGAGTTAATTGGGCCCTAATAAGAATGTCACTAATATTTTCACAATTTTTTCACATTATAAATATTAAGCGTTTAGTTTCCCCTTTGCGGACAGTCTTCCACATAGAATTGGGAGCCCTGTGGTAAATAACGCCTGCTATGTCATTGGTGATTTTTGAAAAATTCTGGGCGATATTTTTCCCAAAAGTGATTACTTGAGCTGCACACTTTAGTATTATCAAGGAAACAACTCACTATATGCTGACTATTGATTTATGGCCTGGAGACTAGTGCCCAGGACCCAAGCATTATTCATCATTCAAGATGGCGGCTCCCTTGCTCCTCTGTAATAACAGTAAGTATTTTTCCTTAACAAAGGCTCGAACTTGACTCCAATGTGTGTTATTTACTGATTTGTATTATAGAATGGAAGATTTAATTTATTTTAATTATTTTAATTATTTTAACTGTTAACTTCATGAATATATTTAGTTTTTTTGAGCTAAAATCGCTACTTCTAAGACGCTCGAAACAAAAATGCGAAAACCAAATTGAGTTTTAGTTTATTTGTTTCCCCGGCTATGTTAAATTTTACTTTTTATAATTTCCAAAGAAGACATAATATCATATATATTGCATCTTTTATTTTAAGTAGAAAAATAGTGTTTATCTTAGAAATGAAAATTTGTCTTTTGCTGTAGTTATAATTTGGGCGATTATATGAGGTCTGTTGCAGCCTGCAATGTAGCCTTATGGCGGCACACTTAAAACCCTTAGAAACTGTATCATTTTGTAGCTTGCAAGAGTTCCCGCTAAGAATGGAAAACCAGTGTTATTTTAAGTGCAAATATAACTGTGACGACAAAGGTGAACTGGCGAAGGCAGGCCCCGCTCGCATCGAATCAGTAATAAGGTTTTCGAAAGAGTATAAGAACAACGTTCATGTTGATCTAGTTATAGATTGGGAAAGAATCCAGAACTGACCATCGAATGACATAGGAGCTGTGTATCTACATACACTTCTTAGCAGCATTTGAATCGTCACAAGAAACGAGAAGGTTGCGCCAGTGTCTCAGCAAGCCAGCCATTGAAAAAACAGCGCCGCTCAGATGTACCAATATTTCGATTCAAAGAGAACTGTCTTTTTACTGGCAGTTGTGTGAGATTAAGAAAGACAAGAAGCATCCAAACCGCTCGAAGAAAGCAGTGCTTTGCCGGACTGCATATGCAGGTCCTGGCAAAAAGGCATTCAAGGAGTCTATATTAGAAGCCTGTATGCAACGCAATGTTGATATTGCCAACCAAGTGAGAATTTGCGTTGAAGCGGCTTCAAGTGATTTGCACGCAGCGGATGCGCGATATCATGTAAATTGCATGGCAAGCTTTATGTCTCCTAAATCTATTTCTGCTGCCTAAAATGCTTTTAATTTAAGAAGAGGAGAATACAGAACCTGCATTTGATGAAGTCATTGGTGAGTTGTTGAAAGATAGGTCACGTTTGTGGAATTCAGTTGAACTGTATCATCAATATCAGCTATTTGGCGGGAAAACGCTTCTGCGAATATCCCTTGTTGTGAAGATTCAAGATCACTTTTTAATGACATTGCAGTCCTCTCCTCACCTGGACTGTCAAGTCTTATGATGTCTAGACAGAATGCGTCGACTGTATTGCATATCGCTGGCGACACAGAAGCCGACACACAAGATTTCTTGATCGGGAAGCTCGCTAAAATCATCTGTGACGAAGTAAAGCAGATAGATCATGACAATCACCAAGGAAGATATGTCGACGTCAGTTAGCCAAACTGTCATGGATCTTCTAGCGGCATGAACAGATAATTTGAAGGACACTTTCCCAGCACTTCTGATAGCCAACATAATTACCAGTGTTCTATCCAACAAACGTTCAAATCTGCAGATAGTCCTCGGTAATTTAATCAGAGACTCAAAGTCATTAGTAAATCGGCTGTATCAGTTCAGAGTAACTGTTCTTATGATGAGATACTGCGCTTCAAGAGGTCAGCAGCCCTGGCAGCAACAAGGGATATTAAACTAAGTGGAATCAACCAAGGAAGTCTGAGGCTTATACAAGCTGTTGCAGACAACTTTGACGCTGACATATCTTCTCAGAATTGGAAGATAACAACACATTCACTCGCCATGCTCATTACTCGGCCAACGAATGCATCAGATGATGACCAGAACACAAGAGAATCTATTCCCAGAATTTCGAAGTCGGACATGTCGAGAGAAATAGATTTTGAGATTCCGGTGCAACGTTACCAAGGTCTAATGATAGTACCAATGCCGGACAATTGCTCTATAAAGAGTGTTCTTCCCCTCATGGTTCTTTGC
This sequence comes from Montipora capitata, assembly GCA_949126865.1. NCBI lineage: Eukaryota > Metazoa > Cnidaria > Anthozoa > Scleractinia > Acroporidae > Montipora > Montipora capitata. The sequence goes on from OX421452.1 coordinate 21,653,315, forward strand.
TGTGCCATTCTTTCAGAAAGAAGAGAAAGAATAGCTTTCTTGAGAATGTTACCAACAATCAAGCGTGTACGGAATGCAAAGGGTACAACACTATGGTGACAAGGCAACAAGGAGTTTCGATGCAGCCAAAGACAAAGGCAGTATATCTCCCTCTTATCGACATGACGCCATCCGACCCAGACACAATAATGACGGCTCTTCACGAGGCAAAGTGACTAACCCCAGAAGGAGGCCAGACAAATGCCATTTTCACAAGCGACCAACATCTGTATAAAGTTTCCGTCGAAGTGCAGTGGGCATATCCAAGGAATCTCAGACGTTATCAATCGTCTTGGAGGGATGCACACATTGATGTGCTTCGCTGGCGCAGTTGGCACCCTGATGCCACAGAATATCAGGGCAATGAGGCTAGTTCTTGAAGAGTTGCTGAGAAGCACCATGAGCGATGGCAGCATCAGTACAATGGAAGAACTATTAACACGCCTTGGCCATGCTGCAAGCGCAGGCAACACATCCAAGCTGTGGGTCGACTGCTTCATCAAGCCTGTCTTCATCATGATGTTATACGTACGAGCCGAGCTAGAAGGTGACTGGCCACTTCATTTGGTAGCCGTCGCGTCTGCTCACGTGAACTACGCCCGATATGGTCTCTACTATCTCCGTTCAATGGAAAGCTTAGGGCAAGAAGAGCTCTCAAAGTTCATGAAGTGCGAACACGTGATGCACCATGTCCCAGGGCTATGGAACGGCATTTGGAGTGACATGTTCATCGAGACAAGTTTCACTCGCTATGGTCATGGTCCCGATGGGATTATTGGAATCACCTTGAAGCCTACAACTCTCAAGACATGGGCTCTTGGTCTACACATCTGCAGTCGCCTGGAGCAGGACATTATCAGCCTTGTAGGAAAGGAGTAAGACATCACTCAGGAAGCAGCACACAAAGAGGAGATGAAGGCAAGGATCGTGTCGGATGGTGCTGATCGACAAAGCATCCGAGACAAGCTCAAGCTGTGTATTGATCCGCTTGACCCCAAATCACATCCACCAACTATCGTGAACATTGTGAGTGGTCAAGTGGCGGATGACACAGTAAATGTCCAAGACGCAAGTAGCAATTGGTACCAAGCAAATGCAAAAATTCGAGAAAGGCTGGCAAGAAGGTTTTTGGAGTACAATCTCAAAGAAAGTCAAGACTATTTCAGACAGTAAGAAGCATATCAAGGTTGGGTCGCAGAAGGTATACGATACTTCAGTGATTTACAGTAGAGTGATAGGCATCCAAGCAAGTTCAAGGGACATTGATATCAAGAAAGTATTAAGTCATGAGCTGGCTCCTGTGCCGACGGCAATGTTTCATGATTCTGGTGCAATGAGAATCTGCAAAGCAAAATCGGACTTAAAGAAGCGTCATCGCGATGCAGTACGTCCAATGTTGCGGCAAGTGTGCTGGATGGCTCTGCTGTCCTGCGGGTTGTCCATTGGCCAGCTAGATGTGTCATCGCCGACTTTGGGGATAATTTCAAGGGTTTCCTATTAAAGAAACTTCTTGATTCAGATGTTTACTTGATCTTCGACAGATATCGCGAGCACAGCACCACGAGTGTAACAAGAGACGCAAAAATATGTGAGGCAAGGAGGCTGTATCAGCTCACAGAGAACACGCCTCTTCCTGACAGAAGGCTGTGCTAACTGTTTCTTCTAACAAGAAGCAGTTGATGTCCATCATTTGCAGGAAAATTATCAAAAACGAGGAATTCCATGCTCAACATACTACCAGGAACAAGCTGGTTATCACAGGCAGCGAAGATGTCCCAACCGAGATCCACAAAGGGGTTATCATTGCAAGGGTCGATATTGCAACATTTCACGAAGAGGCAGATAACATCTTTGCCCAACAAGCTATCATGTGTGCAAAGGAGACTTCTGGTGCTATAGTGGTTGTTGCAAACGACACAGATGCGGTTATCGTGCTTCTCTTTCATTATTTGAATGAACGCCTTACTTGTCCAATGTTTATGATCTCATCGATTCAGCAAAGGTTCACGGTCAGGATGTCCGAGCGGTTCAAGGCGCTGCGTTCAGGTCGCAGTCTACTCATGTAGGCGTGGGTTCGAATCCCACTCCTGACACGTCTATTAAAATTAAGCTATTAAATGGGGCAAACGAATCATGCGAAACTGCATTCTTCACGTCTTTTTAAGCTAAGCACTGTTTGCAGGTTTGGAAGTGAAAATATGGAAATTAAATTGGCCGCAACAATTTTCATAAAATGGAATCCAGGTGATGTAGGCAAGCCTCGCATCAGGTGTATGATTAATATTCCCATTTATTGGATGATTTAAAGTATACAGTATAAACGTTTGTACAAATCGATATCGACACTAAAGCGCATACGAATCTCCAAGTTCTACCATATGAAATCCATTTCATTCTTGCATGCAAAAAACTTTTCGATTTCGTAATTAAAATCTCAGCTTATTGTCGTCCTCAGCTTATATTCTGGATGGCTACGGGCACAATACCTGATTACGGCAACGCATTCGCTACCTTGAATTAACGATTATCGTTAATTCGCAACTTGCTCTGAATTTACTACTAGAAATAGCTGCCGCTAGAGTGCCAACGAGTAAAAACTGTCACAGTTGCGTGGCGAATTAAAATTAAGAAGCAACCAGACTACAAAACATTTTAAAACTGAATCATTGCTTAAAAAAGCATTGCAACAGTCACATGCTATTGTTTGTTGTTTAGAATGGCTATAAGAACTCAACTTGAAAGGTAGATTAGAGGTGAGATATATGTGACCCCTGCATTACGTGAGACGAAGCTGAAACTGTAACATCGTCGATATAAATGAGCATGAATTCAAGTGTGTCATGTTTGTTGTTTTAACATGTTCTTAGAACGCAAATCTCATATGTTAAAAAAAGACTATCCAAACTGCTTTGCTAAGCTCCCTGAAGCTTGACTGATAGTGGCTTCCTGGCAAACTGCGCTTTAAGACTGTTTTTCACTTTTGGTCACGCTAATGGATAACCACAAACAAACGCACGAACTAACAGCGACACGCCGTGTCACTCGTGACTCATTGGGCAATCAAAACTTGTAACTTTGAGCACACTAGCTTGATTAATAGGAGTTTTTATACCCTCTCTGATTGAGTTTATAGTGAATATATTCAAGTGGTTGTGTTTTTTTTTCCTTAATTATTTTTACGGCACGCTGGCCGACTTTGTCAAGACAATTGACTTTTGTTTTGGCACGCTCGCCGAGACTATCAAATTTGTAATTTTGAGCAAACTAGCTCGATAAAAAAGAGGCTTTATATGCCCTCTGATTAAGTTTGTAGTGAATATATTGAAGTGATTTTGTTTTTGTTTCTTAAATGGCACGCTGGCCGATCTGGCCAAGGCAATTGACACTTTTGGCAAGCTAGCCGTGACCGGCACTGACACTCGCCGTGTTCGAGCTGATCTCGATAACTGCCTCCCTAGGCGATTTTTCGGTCTGCTAGTTGCTAGATTTGCGACACTCTGGCTCCGAAAAACACTTAGTACACAAAGTACACGCAAGAAGACAACGCTCACGAGTGAATAAAATCAAGATTTCCACTCACCTTTTCCTGCCTGGTTTGTTTCGCACAATGGACAACCGGAGAATGCGGGAATACACCAGAAAATGACCATGTGGTCAACGATCATGATCCTCCTGATGTGATTGGTTTAGATAAAAAAATGCCGCGATGCCATTGGCTACCTCGAAAACAATCACCGATGATGTCAGTCTCACATTACCTTATGCTTACTTTTTTATCCGAGATTTCTTCTGGCTGTACCAAAATTAAGTCACGCGTGGGCTCTATAATGCTGCCGCCTCGTCACCCTCGCTCCTCGCGAGGGTGACTCGTTGGCAATTATCGTTAATTTAGAAGACAGGAAGCTTGATATGGATTATGGGAAATGGTCATTTATTTTTTAAGAGACAACCCAAATATATGGAAATAGCACTCGCACCTGAGAATGTTCTCAATCAATTTCAGAGTACGTATGCTAATGAGATTCTGTCGGACTACCTTCCTGTCAGTTGCGGGGTCCCACAAGGATCTGTAGTTGGACCCCTATTATTTCTCATTTATATAAATAACCTTCAAGAATGCAAGCTATCACCGCTATCATCATCTGTACTTATGTATGCTGATCATACGTCCCTTACCTTCTCCGCTAATACCTATGCAACTCTTGAAGAAAAGTTAAACGAAAATATTAACGAGGTCCAAAAATGGTTAAAATCCAATAAGCTAACAATAAATTTCAAAAAGTCAATTGAAAATATATATAATTACTTGAAGTCACTATAGATTTAAGCTGAGGACCCATGTATTAGGGTAACTAATCAGCCGTTGATGCCGCGGCGGACTGCGTATGAATATCTGGGAATTGAGGTTGACGAGGCATTGTGGTGGCAATGCCAAAGAGATGGTGCCTCGCCAAACCATGCTGCGAATGTATATGAGGCTTTAGTCCTTCCCTACCGAGATAATTGCTCTGAGCTTTGGGGTTGCATTTGTAAAATCCAGTGTGACAGACTCCATAGATTGCAAAATAGATCCGGGAGAAGGCCATTCGTGATTTTAACACAAGATCTGCTGATATACTTCACTATCTACGGTGGGACAACCTTGAGAAAAGGTGACGCTCCAAGCAGCTCACAAATAAGTGTTTTTAATTCGGAATAATCTTTGTCCGGATGGTTTAAAGAATTTGTTCGAGCGAACCTCTGGAATTAATTCATACAATTCACAGGGCTCCTCAATTAATGCTTTTGATCCCGGGCCCAATACCGAGGCTGCTAAGAGGGCGTTTTGCTATAGAGGTGCCGTCATCTAGAATGGCCTTGACAACAAAGTTATGTTGGTGCTTCATCTCAAGACTCTCGGCTCTGCTATGATTTGAGGGAGTTGTGGAAGTACTTATTTTCGTTGTTATGAAACTTGTTTAGTTAATTCACAGCTCAAATTTTAGTGCAATAAACATTGGAGTAGTGGAACATTTTTCTAGTATTAGGATATTGCAATTTTTCAGCTTGTGTCTTTTTCTAACGTTTACATGATGTAAACGGCTCGCTGGAAGAGTAAACTGGCGGTCAAGGGCTCAAATCCCATGAGGCTTGTTGAAATCTGAATTGTGTACTTGTGCATGATTCTGTAAATTGGAATGTTTAATGAGATCAAAT
>OX421452.1:21676049-21697699 GCA_949126865.1 Montipora capitata
ATCGTACGATGTTTGAATAATGACAACACAACAACAATGTTTTCGATCTAGAAAACATGAATTCAGCTCATTGCAAGGTCGAATTTGGAGTTGAAAAGGCAGACCCGGTTCGTGTTGCAGATGCTTTACAGATTCCAGCTGTGCTCCGTTGCAGCATTTGCGATGGTTTAGAGGGACTGTGTGTGCTGCTGAGTAAACAAGTGAGTACACGAACGGAACTTCTTTTTTGCTCCAAACACATTCCTGGTTAACATTTCTCTCAGAAAAAGCACGTCATGTTCCTGGCTCCACTCCATCGGCCTAGAGTGACACATCATTTTGATAACAATGAAGATTCAAAACAGCTAAAACCTTTGTCAAGTTACCTTACTCACTTGCATTTTTGCATTTGATCGTCAGATGCCGCCATCTTCTGTCTGAGTCTACAGCTGTCCTTTTAAAATACGATGATTAAAATGCGTCTTATGCCAAAAGTGATTCAAAGGAATCACGAAAAGGTACTCTTTTGAAGATAAACGGGTAAAAGACTTGAATTTACTCACGTTTTCTACACACCGCCAAAACAAGCGGGGCTTTTGAGCCGAGACTAGACGACTTCGCGCTAAACGTACGACGTCAAACGGAAATAAAACTTCACGTCCGGGAGCCGTCGCCTTTCTAAAAAGTCGCTTTTCTAAAGGTTCCTAATATGGCCGTAGTGACGTCAGGTGCAATCAAAGAAAAGTTACATACAAAACGTTTTTTGATTTATTAACCAAAATCGTACACTTCATTCCGATTTTTTAGCTAATTCTGGATGGGCACTAACAGAACGAAATTTTTTTAGGCGGAGTGAGGCTTGTGCGTCCTCCCTGTTCTCAATTTCAGATGATATCGGCCTTTCATGTAAAGCCTGCTTTGCACTGATAAAGAGAGTCTGTTGGTTCTTGTTACGAAAAATAACATTGCGTGACTAGCGTTACTTTCTAGAAGCTTCGGGAGAGTTCGTAGTTTGTTTATTTTAAGGTTCGTGCGTAAGTGTTTCTAAATCGGTGTGTTTTGTAATCTTTCTATAATTAGATTGTCTACGGTTTTAGAAAGTTCTAGAAGCTTATTGTGAGAGTATATAAGTAGACGAGTCCAAGCGGAGGTTTTAACTAGTTTTTCACAAGCGAAGAGAGTTGGCGTTAGCCGTGCTTAATCAAGTGTGACAGAAGCAGTGTTTATTCAAGTTGGCGGAGGCCGTGTAAGTGTGTCGAGTACATGTGGTTCAGAGTTTTTACTTCGTGGAAACTACGTTCACTTTGGAATAAATCTTCTTGTTGTTGTTCCGACAACCCTGCGTTCAGTTTAGTTTGCAAGCTACCCATCTTCAAAACATCCGAACTCGTAACATTGGGGGCCTGTCCGGGAGAGGAAATCACTTGTTTGCCGACTACAGAAACCAGGAAAGGACAGTTCAAGAAGAAGGAGTTACAGAAAAAGTAAGAAGAAGTGTTTCCAGGAAGTAGATATTGTGTGAACTACTGCTGTGGAAGTGGATAAGTTGATACAGATTGGAGAAAAGTTCGGATTGAAGGGAGAAAAGCTTCTCGAGTTTGTGAGGGAAGAGGAAGAAAAAGAAGAAAAACGTAGACGATTTGAAGGAGAACGAAGAAGGGAAGAGGAAGAAAAAGAAGAAAAACGTAGACAATTGGAAGAAGAACGAAGAAGGGAAGAAGAAGAAAAAGAATAAAAACGTAGACAATTGGAAGAAGAACGAAGAAGGGAAGAGGAAGAAAAAGAAGACAAACGTAGACAATTTGAAGAAGAACGAAGAAGGAAAGAGGAAGAAAGAGGAGAAAGAAGGAGGCAATTAGAAGAAGAAAAGGAAAAGAAACGTCGATTACTTGAAGAAGATAGAAGAAGAAAAGACGAAGAGAGAGAAACTAGGCGACAAGAAGGTGAACTGAGGAAATTGGAGATGGAAGCCGAGCTGTTGAAACAGAAAGAGGCTATTGAAGCGGCAAAAAGAGAACACGGGTTGGAGATTGCACGTTTGGCTGTGGCGAATGCTGACGGGCGTCCTGGAGTGAGAGAGGATTGGGCCAAGGCACCCAAGCTTCCCTCATTTGTCGATGGAAAGGACGACTTGGTTGCTCATTTACAAAGATTTGAAAGATTTGCAGCGACAGCTAAATGGGAGAAGACAGGATGGGCTTCGAAACTTAGTGCTCTTTTGTCTGGACGTGCGCTAGAAGTTTATTCGCGGTTATCCGAGGAAGCAGCCCAAGATTATGACAGAGTAAAGCTACAACAAGTTGCAAAAATAGTGGAGACACTTCACCTTCTTGGGGCGTTACTAATTTCCCTATTATCTCTCACACTGCAGCCCCCCTCCCCCCCTTATCAGTGTTGCTAGCGAGACAAAAAAATGTTGGGAACTTAAGCAGTCAACATTGAAAGGGGGAGAGGGGAGAGGAAGTGGGAAAGGTTTAAATTCTAGATACGCCGAGTATTGGAAGTTAGAAAAGGTGTTTTTTAATGAAAGTGTCTCAACAATTTTGCAACTTGTTGTCTGAGTTGGTTGTCACTGTATTGGCGTACGGTCACTTTGTTTATTGGAACGGGAAGGCGTCTATCGTTTGCGTTTAATATGGTGTTTCCAAAAAAAAGGGTTTAATTCTCTGATCTGCTGTGAATGGAAAATGGCCAGCGATAAACTGGATTTTGGCGGGGTTTCGGTATGACGTAATTTGAAGGCATTTCAGTGCTTTCTGCGAGTCAAGTCGAACATACGCATAATTTGGTACACGAAAAGGTGTGATTTCCATCCTTTCGCTTTTTAAAGTACGCTAGATATATCCTGGAACCGATTTCGAAATAATTTGCCTTAAACACCTATATTTCGGTCGACACATGACATCTAAAGCACGCGCAACATGTACAAAATTAGCTGTTGTTTACGAATGAGAAACAGACATAACCTCTCCTTTAACTGCGATCGCATGCCATTTAAAGGGAACATCCACTTTCCGAAAAATTAATTCTTAGCAAACATTGTTATACAAAGATACATTTTCATAGAAGTCCATTCGTAACATTACTTATTGCTTTCGGGCTAGTCTGCTGCCAGAGAAGGGATCGGTAACGCTTACTAGCAAGTCTTTTAAGTGACGTGTCGGGTACAGGCTAATTCCATGTTCTTTGGAATGACTGACTGAGCACAATGATCAAAAGAAAGCACCCGATTGTGTTAAATCCTTTGCGAGATTTGTTTTACAATGAGATACAAAAGTGAACAAATTTGTACCAGCTACACATTATGACATATATATGAAACGGTCTACACGGTCTACCACAACTTTTCACTGAGAAAATAATATGATATCATATTTCTTGCTGTTGCGATGGTAGACCGTGCTTGGATGGTAGACCGTTGGTAAATGGAATAGACGATATGTACAGGATTTCTAACTGTGTGAGCTTTATTACGAATCACCTGGTAATGTATTGGATTGATTAGAAAAGAAAGTACTAGTTGAATTGTGCTGTTTCCTCGAAGATACGATTTTCAACTGTAACGCCACCATCCCGGTTGACGTCACCAAGAAACACAATAAATGGTATTGTGTTACATAATACGAGCGATGTGTAACTTTCGGAGCATCAGATCTGCAGTGCAAAATACTTTGCTCGCTTTAGCATTTGGTACGGAGTCTTCTGTTAGCGATGATAAGTCCAAACACTCGAAAATCGATGCTACCGTATGTCAATAATTAATATCCTTTCGTGTTTGGTACAATGTGCTTTGCACTTCGCGTGCAAACTTCTGAAATGTTTCAGAGCTTATACGATATTTAATGATTGTTTCTTTAGTTCCTGCTTTTCTACGTTGAAACGTTTCCCTATAGGATTCAAATCCCGACTGGCAAAATTCTTGCAATCAATCAGACAACAAGTTGCAAAAATAGTGGAGACACTTCACCTTCTTGGGGCGTTACTAATTTCCCTATTATCTCTCACACTGCAGCCCCCCTCCCCCCCTTATCAGTGTTGCTAGCGAGACAAAAAAATGTTGGGAACTTAAGCAGTCAACATTGAAAGGGGGAGAGGGGAGAGGAAGTGGGAAAGGTTTAAATTCTAGATACGCCGAGTATTGGAAGTTAGAAAAGGTGTTTTTTAATGAAAGTGTCTCAACAATTTTGCAACTTGTTGTCTGAGTTGGTTGTCACTGTATTGGCGTACGGTCACTTTGTTTATTGGAACGGGAAGGCGTCTATCGTTTGCGTTTAATATGGTGTTTCCAAAAAAAAGGGTTTAATTCTCTGATCTGCTGTGAATGGAAAATGGCCAGCGATAAACTGGATTTTGGCGGGGTTTCGGTATGACGTAATTTGAAGGCATTTCAGTGCTTTCTGCGAGTCAAGTCGAACATACGCATAATTTGGTACACGAAAAGGTGTGATTTCCATCCTTTCGCTTTTTAAAGTACGCTAGATATATCCTGGAACCGATTTCGAAATAATTTGCCTTAAACACCTATATTTCGGTCGACACATGACATCTAAAGCACGCGCAACATGTACAAAATTAGCTGTTGTTTACGAATGAGAAACAGACATAACCTCTCCTTTAACTGCGATCGCATGCCATTTAAAGGGAACATCCACTTTCCGAAAAATTAATTCTTAGCAAACATTGTTATACAAAGATACATTTTCATAGAAGTCCATTCGTAACATTACTTATTGCTTTCGGGCTAGTCTGCTGCCAGAGAAGGGATCGGTAACGCTTACTAGCAAGTCTTTTAAGTGACGTGTCGGGTACAGGCTAATTCCATGTTCTTTGGAATGACTGACTGAGCACAATGATCAAAAGAAAGCACCCGATTGTGTTAAATCCTTTGCGAGATTTGTTTTACAATGAGATACAAAAGTGAACAAATTTGTACCAGCTACACATTATGACATATATATGAAACGGTCTACACGGTCTACCACAACTTTTCACTGAGAAAATAATATGATATCATATTTCTTGCTGTTGCGATGGTAGACCGTGCTTGGATGGTAGACCGTTGGTAAATGGAATAGACGATATGTACAGGATTTCTAACTGTGTGAGCTTTATTACGAATCACCTGGTAATGTATTGGATTGATTAGAAAAGAAAGTACTAGTTGAATTGTGCTGTTTCCTCGAAGATACGATTTTCAACTGTAACGCCACCATCCCGGTTGACGTCACCAAGAAACACAATAAATGGTATTGTGTTACATAATACGAGCGATGTGTAACTTTCGGAGCATCAGATCTGCAGTGCAAAATACTTTGCTCGCTTTAGCATTTGGTACGGAGTCTTCTGTTAGCGATGATAAGTCCAAACACTCGAAAATCGATGCTACCGTATGTCAATAATTAATATCCTTTCGTGTTTGGTACAATGTGCTTTGCACTTCGCGTGCAAACTTCTGAAATGTTTCAGAGCTTATACGATATTTAATGATTGTTTCTTTAGTTCCTGCTTTTCTACGTTGAAACGTTTCCCTATAGGATTCAAATCCCGACTGGCAAAATTCTTGCAATCAATCAGACAACAAGTTGCAAAAATAGTGGAGACACTTCACCTTCTTGGGGCGTTACTAATTTCCCTATTATCTCTCACACTGCAGCCCCCCTCCCCCCCTTATCAGTGTTGCTAGCGAGACAAAAAAATGTTGGGAACTTAAGCAGTCAACATTGAAAGGGGGAGAGGGGAGAGGAAGTGGGAAAGGTTTAAATTCTAGATACGCCGAGTATTGGAAGTTAGAAAAGGTGTTTTTTAATGAAAGTGTCTCAACAATTTTGCAACTTGTTGTCTGAGTTGGTTGTCACTGTATTGGCGTACGGTCACTTTGTTTATTGGAACGGGAAGGCGTCTATCGTTTGCGTTTAATATGGTGTTTCCAAAAAAAAGGGTTTAATTCTCTGATCTGCTGTGAATGGAAAATGGCCAGCGATAAACTGGATTTTGGCGGGGTTTCGGTATGACGTAATTTGAAGGCATTTCAGTGCTTTCTGCGAGTCAAGTCGAACATACGCATAATTTGGTACACGAAAAGGTGTGATTTCCATCCTTTCGCTTTTTAAAGTACGCTAGATATATCCTGGAACCGATTTCGAAATAATTTGCCTTAAACACCTATATTTCGGTCGACACATGACATCTAAAGCACGCGCAACATGTACAAAATTAGCTGTTGTTTACGAATGAGAAACAGACATAACCTCTCCTTTAACTGCGATCGCATGCCATTTAAAGGGAACATCCACTTTCCGAAAAATTAATTCTTAGCAAACATTGTTATACAAAGATACATTTTCATAGAAGTCCATTCGTAACATTACTTATTGCTTTCGGGCTAGTCTGCTGCCAGAGAAGGGATCGGTAACGCTTACTAGCAAGTCTTTTAAGTGACGTGTCGGGTACAGGCTAATTCCATGTTCTTTGGAATGACTGACTGAGCACAATGATCAAAAGAAAGCACCCGATTGTGTTAAATCCTTTGCGAGATTTGTTTTACAATGAGATACAAAAGTGAACAAATTTGTACCAGCTACACATTATGACATATATATGAAACGGTCTACACGGTCTACCACAACTTTTCACTGAGAAAATAATATGATATCATATTTCTTGCTGTTGCGATGGTAGACCGTGCTTGGATGGTAGACCGTTGGTAAATGGAATAGACGATATGTACAGGATTTCTAACTGTGTGAGCTTTATTACGAATCACCTGGTAATGTATTGGATTGATTAGAAAAGAAAGTACTAGTTGAATTGTGCTGTTTCCTCGAAGATACGATTTTCAACTGTAACGCCACCATCCCGGTTGACGTCACCAAGAAACACAATAAATGGTATTGTGTTACATAATACGAGCGATGTGTAACTTTCGGAGCATCAGATCTGCAGTGCAAAATACTTTGCTCGCTTTAGCATTTGGTACGGAGTCTTCTGTTAGCGATGATAAGTCCAAACACTCGAAAATCGATGCTACCGTATGTCAATAATTAATATCCTTTCGTGTTTGGTACAATGTGCTTTGCACTTCGCGTGCAAACTTCTGAAATGTTTCAGAGCTTATACGATATTTAATGATTGTTTCTTTAGTTCCTGCTTTTCTACGTTGAAACGTTTCCCTATAGGATTCAAATCCCGACTGGCAAAATTCTTGCAATCAATCAGACAACAAGTTGCAAAAATAGTGGAGACACTTCACCTTCTTGGGGCGTTACTAATTTCCCTATTATCTCTCACACTGCAGCCCCCCTCCCCCCCTTATCAGTGTTGCTAGCGAGACAAAAAAATGTTGGGAACTTAAGCAGTCAACATTGAAAGGGGGAGAGGGGAGAGGAAGTGGGAAAGGTTTAAATTCTAGATACGCCGAGTATTGGAAGTTAGAAAAGGTGTTTTTTAATGAAAGTGTCTCAACAATTTTGCAACTTGTTGTCTGAGTTGGTTGTCACTGTATTGGCGTACGGTCACTTTGTTTATTGGAACGGGAAGGCGTCTATCGTTTGCGTTTAATATGGTGTTTCCAAAAAAAAGGGTTTAATTCTCTGATCTGCTGTGAATGGAAAATGGCCAGCGATAAACTGGATTTTGGCGGGGTTTCGGTATGACGTAATTTGAAGGCATTTCAGTGCTTTCTGCGAGTCAAGTCGAACATACGCATAATTTGGTACACGAAAAGGTGTGATTTCCATCCTTTCGCTTTTTAAAGTACGCTAGATATATCCTGGAACCGATTTCGAAATAATTTGCCTTAAACACCTATATTTCGGTCGACACATGACATCTAAAGCACGCGCAACATGTACAAAATTAGCTGTTGTTTACGAATGAGAAACAGACATAACCTCTCCTTTAACTGCGATCGCATGCCATTTAAAGGGAACATCCACTTTCCGAAAAATTAATTCTTAGCAAACATTGTTATACAAAGATACATTTTCATAGAAGTCCATTCGTAACATTACTTATTGCTTTCGGGCTAGTCTGCTGCCAGAGAAGGGATCGGTAACGCTTACTAGCAAGTCTTTTAAGTGACGTGTCGGGTACAGGCTAATTCCATGTTCTTTGGAATGACTGACTGAGCACAATGATCAAAAGAAAGCACCCGATTGTGTTAAATCCTTTGCGAGATTTGTTTTACAATGAGATACAAAAGTGAACAAATTTGTACCAGCTACACATTATGACATATATATGAAACGGTCTACACGGTCTACCACAACTTTTCACTGAGAAAATAATATGATATCATATTTCTTGCTGTTGCGATGGTAGACCGTGCTTGGATGGTAGACCGTTGGTAAATGGAATAGACGATATGTACAGGATTTCTAACTGTGTGAGCTTTATTACGAATCACCTGGTAATGTATTGGATTGATTAGAAAAGAAAGTACTAGTTGAATTGTGCTGTTTCCTCGAAGATACGATTTTCAACTGTAACGCCACCATCCCGGTTGACGTCACCAAGAAACACAATAAATGGTATTGTGTTACATAATACGAGCGATGTGTAACTTTCGGAGCATCAGATCTGCAGTGCAAAATACTTTGCTCGCTTTAGCATTTGGTACGGAGTCTTCTGTTAGCGATGATAAGTCCAAACACTCGAAAATCGATGCTACCGTATGTCAATAATTAATATCCTTTCGTGTTTGGTACAATGTGCTTTGCTCTTCGCGTGCAAACTTCTGAAATGTTTCAGAGCTTATACGATATTTAATGATTGTTTCTTTAGTTCCTGCTTTTCTACGTTGAAACGTTTCCCTATAGGATTCAAATCCCGACTGGCAAAATTCTTGCAATCAATCAGACAACAAGTTGCAAAAATAGTGGAGACACTTCACCTTCTTGGGGCGTTACTAATTTCCCTATTATCTCTCACACTGCAGCCCCCCTCCCCCCCTTATCAGTGTTGCTAGCGAGACAAAAAAATGTTGGGAACTTAAGCAGTCAACATTGAAAGGGGGAGAGGGGAGAGGAAGTGGGAAAGGTTTAAATTCTAGATACGCCGAGTATTGGAAGTTAGAAAAGGTGTTTTTTAATGAAAGTGTCTCAACAATTTTGCAACTTGTTGTCTGAGTTGGTTGTCACTGTATTGGCGTACGGTCACTTTGTTTATTGGAACGGGAAGGCGTCTATCGTTTGCGTTTAATATGGTGTTTCCAAAAAAAAGGGTTTAATTCTCTGATCTGCTGTGAATGGAAAATGGCCAGCGATAAACTGGATTTTGGCGGGGTTTCGGTATGACGTAATTTGAAGGCATTTCAGTGCTTTCTGCGAGTCAAGTCGAACATACGCATAATTTGGTACACGAAAAGGTGTGATTTCCATCCTTTCGCTTTTTAAAGTACGCTAGATATATCCTGGAACCGATTTCGAAATAATTTGCCTTAAACACCTATATTTCGGTCGACACATGACATCTAAAGCACGCGCAACATGTACAAAATTAGCTGTTGTTTACGAATGAGAAACAGACATAACCTCTCCTTTAACTGCGATCGCATGCCATTTAAAGGGAACATCCACTTTCCGAAAAATTAATTCTTAGCAAACATTGTTATACAAAGATACATTTTCATAGAAGTCCATTCGTAACATTACTTATTGCTTTCGGGCTAGTCTGCTGCCAGAGAAGGGATCGGTAACGCTTACTAGCAAGTCTTTTAAGTGACGTGTCGGGTACAGGCTAATTCCATGTTCTTTGGAATGACTGACTGAGCACAATGATCAAAAGAAAGCACCCGATTGTGTTAAATCCTTTGCGAGATTTGTTTTACAATGAGATACAAAAGTGAACAAATTTGTACCAGCTACACATTATGACATATATATGAAACGGTCTACACGGTCTACCACAACTTTTCACTGAGAAAATAATATGATATCATATTTCTTGCTGTTGCGATGGTAGACCGTGCTTGGATGGTAGACCGTTGGTAAATGGAATAGACGATATGTACAGGATTTCTAACTGTGTGAGCTTTATTACGAATCACCTGGTAATGTATTGGATTGATTAGAAAAGAAAGTACTAGTTGAATTGTGCTGTTTCCTCGAAGATACGATTTTCAACTGTAACGCCACCATCCCGGTTGACGTCACCAAGAAACACAATAAATGGTATTGTGTTACATAATACGAGCGATGTGTAACTTTCGGAGCATCAGATCTGCAGTGCAAAATACTTTGCTCGCTTTAGCATTTGGTACGGAGTCTTCTGTTAGCGATGATAAGTCCAAACACTCGAAAATCGATGCTACCGTATGTCAATAATTAATATCCTTTCGTGTTTGGTACAATGTGCTTTGCTCTTCGCGTGCAAACTTCTGAAATGTTTCAGAGCTTATACGATATTTAATGATTGTTTCTTTAGTTCCTGCTTTTCTACGTTGAAACGTTTCCCTATAGGATTCAAATCCCGACTGGCAAAATTCTTGCAATCAATCAGACAACAAGTTGCAAAAATAGTGGAGACACTTCACCTTCTTGGGGCGTTACTAATTTCCCTATTATCTCTCACACTGCAGCCCCCCTCCCCCCCTTATCAGTGTTGCTAGCGAGACAAAAAAATGTTGGGAACTTAAGCAGTCAACATTGAAAGGGGGAGAGGGGAGAGGAAGTGGGAAAGGTTTAAATTCTAGATACGCCGAGTATTGGAAGTTAGAAAAGGTGTTTTTTAATGAAAGTGTCTCAACAATTTTGCAACTTGTTGTCTGAGTTGGTTGTCACTGTATTGGCGTACGGTCACTTTGTTTATTGGAACGGGAAGGCGTCTATCGTTTGCGTTTAATATGGTGTTTCCAAAAAAAAGGGTTTAATTCTCTGATCTGCTGTGAATGGAAAATGGCCAGCGATAAACTGGATTTTGGCGGGGTTTCGGTATGACGTAATTTGAAGGCATTTCAGTGCTTTCTGCGAGTCAAGTCGAACATACGCATAATTTGGTACACGAAAAGGTGTGATTTCCATCCTTTCGCTTTTTAAAGTACGCTAGATATATCCTGGAACCGATTTCGAAATAATTTGCCTTAAACACCTATATTTCGGTCGACACATGACATCTAAAGCACGCGCAACATGTACAAAATTAGCTGTTGTTTACGAATGAGAAACAGACATAACCTCTCCTTTAACTGCGATCGCATGCCATTTAAAGGGAACATCCACTTTCCGAAAAATTAATTCTTAGCAAACATTGTTATACAAAGATACATTTTCATAGAAGTCCATTCGTAACATTACTTATTGCTTTCGGGCTAGTCTGCTGCCAGAGAAGGGATCGGTAACGCTTACTAGCAAGTCTTTTAAGTGACGTGTCGGGTACAGGCTAATTCCATGTTCTTTGGAATGACTGACTGAGCACAATGATCAAAAGAAAGCACCCGATTGTGTTAAATCCTTTGCGAGATTTGTTTTACAATGAGATACAAAAGTGAACAAATTTGTACCAGCTACACATTATGACATATATATGAAACGGTCTACACGGTCTACCACAACTTTTCACTGAGAAAATAATATGATATCATATTTCTTGCTGTTGCGATGGTAGACCGTGCTTGGATGGTAGACCGTTGGTAAATGGAATAGACGATATGTACAGGATTTCTAACTGTGTGAGCTTTATTACGAATCACCTGGTAATGTATTGGATTGATTAGAAAAGAAAGTACTAGTTGAATTGTGCTGTTTCCTCGAAGATACGATTTTCAACTGTAACGCCACCATCCCGGTTGACGTCACCAAGAAACACAATAAATGGTATTGTGTTACATAATACGAGCGATGTGTAACTTTCGGAGCATCAGATCTGCAGTGCAAAATACTTTGCTCGCTTTAGCATTTGGTACGGAGTCTTCTGTTAGCGATGATAAGTCCAAACACTCGAAAATCGATGCTACCGTATGTCAATAATTAATATCCTTTCGTGTTTGGTACAATGTGCTTTGCTCTTCGCGTGCAAACTTCTGAAATGTTTCAGAGCTTATACGATATTTAATGATTGTTTCTTTAGTTCCTGCTTTTCTACGTTGAAACGTTTCCCTATAGGATTCAAATCCCGACTGGCAAAATTCTTGCAATCAATCAGACAACAAGTTGCAAAAATAGTGGAGACACTTCACCTTCTTGGGGCGTTACTAATTTCCCTATTATCTCTCACACTGCAGCCCCCCTCCCCCCCTTATCAGTGTTGCTAGCGAGACAAAAAAATGTTGGGAACTTAAGCAGTCAACATTGAAAGGGGGAGAGGGGAGAGGAAGTGGGAAAGGTTTAAATTCTAGATACGCCGAGTATTGGAAGTTAGAAAAGGTGTTTTTTAATGAAAGTGTCTCAACAATTTTGCAACTTGTTGTCTGAGTTGGTTGTCACTGTATTGGCGTACGGTCACTTTGTTTATTGGAACGGGAAGGCGTCTATCGTTTGCGTTTAATATGGTGTTTCCAAAAAAAAGGGTTTAATTCTCTGATCTGCTGTGAATGGAAAATGGCCAGCGATAAACTGGATTTTGGCGGGGTTTCGGTATGACGTAATTTGAAGGCATTTCAGTGCTTTCTGCGAGTCAAGTCGAACATACGCATAATTTGGTACACGAAAAGGTGTGATTTCCATCCTTTCGCTTTTTAAAGTACGCTAGATATATCCTGGAACCGATTTCGAAATAATTTGCCTTAAACACCTATATTTCGGTCGACACATGACATCTAAAGCACGCGCAACATGTACAAAATTAGCTGTTGTTTACGAATGAGAAACAGACATAACCTCTCCTTTAACTGCGATCGCATGCCATTTAAAGGGAACATCCACTTTCCGAAAAATTAATTCTTAGCAAACATTGTTATACAAAGATACATTTTCATAGAAGTCCATTCGTAACATTACTTATTGCTTTCGGGCTAGTCTGCTGCCAGAGAAGGGATCGGTAACGCTTACTAGCAAGTCTTTTAAGTGACGTGTCGGGTACAGGCTAATTCCATGTTCTTTGGAATGACTGACTGAGCACAATGATCAAAAGAAAGCACCCGATTGTGTTAAATCCTTTGCGAGATTTGTTTTACAATGAGATACAAAAGTGAACAAATTTGTACCAGCTACACATTATGACATATATATGAAACGGTCTACACGGTCTACCACAACTTTTCACTGAGAAAATAATATGATATCATATTTCTTGCTGTTGCGATGGTAGACCGTGCTTGGATGGTAGACCGTTGGTAAATGGAATAGACGATATGTACAGGATTTCTAACTGTGTGAGCTTTATTACGAATCACCTGGTAATGTATTGGATTGATTAGAAAAGAAAGTACTAGTTGAATTGTGCTGTTTCCTCGAAGATACGATTTTCAACTGTAACGCCACCATCCCGGTTGACGTCACCAAGAAACACAATAAATGGTATTGTGTTACATAATACGAGCGATGTGTAACTTTCGGAGCATCAGATCTGCAGTGCAAAATACTTTGCTCGCTTTAGCATTTGGTACGGAGTCTTCTGTTAGCGATGATAAGTCCAAACACTCGAAAATCGATGCTACCGTATGTCAATAATTAATATCCTTTCGTGTTTGGTACAATGTGCTTTGCTCTTCGCGTGCAAACTTCTGAAATGTTTCAGAGCTTATACGATATTTAATGATTGTTTCTTTAGTTCCTGCTTTTCTACGTTGAAACGTTTCCCTATAGGATTCAAATCCCGACTGGCAAAATTCTTGCAATCAATCAGACAACAAGTTGCAAAAATAGTGGAGACACTTCACCTTCTTGGGGCGTTACTAATTTCCCTATTATCTCTCACACTGCAGCCCCCCTCCCCCCCTTATCAGTGTTGCTAGCGAGACAAAAAAATGTTGGGAACTTAAGCAGTCAACATTGAAAGGGGGAGAGGGGAGAGGAAGTGGGAAAGGTTTAAATTCTAGATACGCCGAGTATTGGAAGTTAGAAAAGGTGTTTTTTAATGAAAGTGTCTCAACAATTTTGCAACTTGTTGTCTGAGTTGGTTGTCACTGTATTGGCGTACGGTCACTTTGTTTATTGGAACGGGAAGGCGTCTATCGTTTGCGTTTAATATGGTGTTTCCAAAAAAAAGGGTTTAATTCTCTGATCTGCTGTGAATGGAAAATGGCCAGCGATAAACTGGATTTTGGCGGGGTTTCGGTATGACGTAATTTGAAGGCATTTCAGTGCTTTCTGCGAGTCAAGTCGAACATACGCATAATTTGGTACACGAAAAGGTGTGATTTCCATCCTTTCGCTTTTTAAAGTACGCTAGATATATCCTGGAACCGATTTCGAAATAATTTGCCTTAAACACCTATATTTCGGTCGACACATGACATCTAAAGCACGCGCAACATGTACAAAATTAGCTGTTGTTTACGAATGAGAAACAGACATAACCTCTCCTTTAACTGCGATCGCATGCCATTTAAAGGGAACATCCACTTTCCGAAAAATTAATTCTTAGCAAACATTGTTATACAAAGATACATTTTCATAGAAGTCCATTCGTAACATTACTTATTGCTTTCGGGCTAGTCTGCTGCCAGAGAAGGGATCGGTAACGCTTACTAGCAAGTCTTTTAAGTGACGTGTCGGGTACAGGCTAATTCCATGTTCTTTGGAATGACTGACTGAGCACAATGATCAAAAGAAAGCACCCGATTGTGTTAAATCCTTTGCGAGATTTGTTTTACAATGAGATACAAAAGTGAACAAATTTGTACCAGCTACACATTATGACATATATATGAAACGGTCTACACGGTCTACCACAACTTTTCACTGAGAAAATAATATGATATCATATTTCTTGCTGTTGCGATGGTAGACCGTGCTTGGATGGTAGACCGTTGGTAAATGGAATAGACGATATGTACAGGATTTCTAACTGTGTGAGCTTTATTACGAATCACCTGGTAATGTATTGGATTGATTAGAAAAGAAAGTACTAGTTGAATTGTGCTGTTTCCTCGAAGATACGATTTTCAACTGTAACGCCACCATCCCGGTTGACGTCACCAAGAAACACAATAAATGGTATTGTGTTACATAATACGAGCGATGTGTAACTTTCGGAGCATCAGATCTGCAGTGCAAAATACTTTGCTCGCTTTAGCATTTGGTACGGAGTCTTCTGTTAGCGATGATAAGTCCAAACACTCGAAAATCGATGCTACCGTATGTCAATAATTAATATCCTTTCGTGTTTGGTACAATGTGCTTTGCTCTTCGCGTGCAAACTTCTGAAATGTTTCAGAGCTTATACGATATTTAATGATTGTTTCTTTAGTTCCTGCTTTTCTACGTTGAAACGTTTCCCTATAGGATTCAAATCCCGACTGGCAAAATTCTTGCAATCAATCAGACAACAAGTTGCAAAAATAGTGGAGACACTTCACCTTCTTGGGGCGTTACTAATTTCCCTATTATCTCTCACACTGCAGCCCCCCTCCCCCCCTTATCAGTGTTGCTAGCGAGACAAAAAAATGTTGGGAACTTAAGCAGTCAACATTGAAAGGGGGAGAGGGGAGAGGAAGTGGGAAAGGTTTAAATTCTAGATACGCCGAGTATTGGAAGTTAGAAAAGGTGTTTTTTAATGAAAGTGTCTCAACAATTTTGCAACTTGTTGTCTGAGTTGGTTGTCACTGTATTGGCGTACGGTCACTTTGTTTATTGGAACGGGAAGGCGTCTATCGTTTGCGTTTAATATGGTGTTTCCAAAAAAAAGGGTTTAATTCTCTGATCTGCTGTGAATGGAAAATGGCCAGCGATAAACTGGATTTTGGCGGGGTTTCGGTATGACGTAATTTGAAGGCATTTCAGTGCTTTCTGCGAGTCAAGTCGAACATACGCATAATTTGGTACACGAAAAGGTGTGATTTCCATCCTTTCGCTTTTTAAAGTACGCTAGATATATCCTGGAACCGATTTCGAAATAATTTGCCTTAAACACCTATATTTCGGTCGACACATGACATCTAAAGCACGCGCAACATGTACAAAATTAGCTGTTGTTTACGAATGAGAAACAGACATAACCTCTCCTTTAACTGCGATCGCATGCCATTTAAAGGGAACATCCACTTTCCGAAAAATTAATTCTTAGCAAACATTGTTATACAAAGATACATTTTCATAGAAGTCCATTCGTAACATTACTTATTGCTTTCGGGCTAGTCTGCTGCCAGAGAAGGGATCGGTAACGCTTACTAGCAAGTCTTTTAAGTGACGTGTCGGGTACAGGCTAATTCCATGTTCTTTGGAATGACTGACTGAGCACAATGATCAAAAGAAAGCACCCGATTGTGTTAAATCCTTTGCGAGATTTGTTTTACAATGAGATACAAAAGTGAACAAATTTGTACCAGCTACACATTATGACATATATATGAAACGGTCTACACGGTCTACCACAACTTTTCACTGAGAAAATAATATGATATCATATTTCTTGCTGTTGCGATGGTAGACCGTGCTTGGATGGTAGACCGTTGGTAAATGGAATAGACGATATGTACAGGATTTCTAACTGTGTGAGCTTTATTACGAATCACCTGGTAATGTATTGGATTGATTAGAAAAGAAAGTACTAGTTGAATTGTGCTGTTTCCTCGAAGATACGATTTTCAACTGTAACGCCACCATCCCGGTTGACGTCACCAAGAAACACAATAAATGGTATTGTGTTACATAAT
Organism: Montipora capitata; assembly: GCA_949126865.1. Taxonomy (NCBI): domain Eukaryota; kingdom Metazoa; phylum Cnidaria; class Anthozoa; order Scleractinia; family Acroporidae; genus Montipora; species Montipora capitata. The sequence continues at coordinate 21,692,779 of OX421452.1, forward strand.
ACGAGCGATGTGTAACTTTCGGAGCATCAGATCTGCAGTGCAAAATACTTTGCTCGCTTTAGCATTTGGTACGGAGTCTTCTGTTAGCGATGATAAGTCCAAACACTCGAAAATCGATGCTACCGTATGTCAATAATTAATATCCTTTCGTGTTTGGTACAATGTGCTTTGCTCTTCGCGTGCAAACTTCTGAAATGTTTCAGAGCTTATACGATATTTAATGATTGTTTCTTTAGTTCCTGCTTTTCTACGTTGAAACGTTTCCCTATAGGATTCAAATCCCGACTGGCAAAATTCTTGCAATCAATCAGACAACAAGTTGCAAAAATAGTGGAGACACTTCACCTTCTTGGGGCGTTACTAATTTCCCTATTATCTCTCACACTGCAGCCCCCCTCCCCCCCTTATCAGTGTTGCTAGCGAGACAAAAAAATGTTGGGAACTTAAGCAGTCAACATTGAAAGGGGGAGAGGGGAGAGGAAGTGGGAAAGGTTTAAATTCTAGATACGCCGAGTATTGGAAGTTAGAAAAGGTGTTTTTTAATGAAAGTGTCTCAACAATTTTGCAACTTGTTGTCTGAGTTGGTTGTCACTGTATTGGCGTACGGTCACTTTGTTTATTGGAACGGGAAGGCGTCTATCGTTTGCGTTTAATATGGTGTTTCCAAAAAAAAGGGTTTAATTCTCTGATCTGCTGTGAATGGAAAATGGCCAGCGATAAACTGGATTTTGGCGGGGTTTCGGTATGACGTAATTTGAAGGCATTTCAGTGCTTTCTGCGAGTCAAGTCGAACATACGCATAATTTGGTACACGAAAAGGTGTGATTTCCATCCTTTCGCTTTTTAAAGTACGCTAGATATATCCTGGAACCGATTTCGAAATAATTTGCCTTAAACACCTATATTTCGGTCGACACATGACATCTAAAGCACGCGCAACATGTACAAAATTAGCTGTTGTTTACGAATGAGAAACAGACATAACCTCTCCTTTAACTGCGATCGCATGCCATTTAAAGGGAACATCCACTTTCCGAAAAATTAATTCTTAGCAAACATTGTTATACAAAGATACATTTTCATAGAAGTCCATTCGTAACATTACTTATTGCTTTCGGGCTAGTCTGCTGCCAGAGAAGGGATCGGTAACGCTTACTAGCAAGTCTTTTAAGTGACGTGTCGGGTACAGGCTAATTCCATGTTCTTTGGAATGACTGACTGAGCACAATGATCAAAAGAAAGCACCCGATTGTGTTAAATCCTTTGCGAGATTTGTTTTACAATGAGATACAAAAGTGAACAAATTTGTACCAGCTACACATTATGACATATATATGAAACGGTCTACACGGTCTACCACAACTTTTCACTGAGAAAATAATATGATATCATATTTCTTGCTGTTGCGATGGTAGACCGTGCTTGGATGGTAGACCGTTGGTAAATGGAATAGACGATATGTACAGGATTTCTAACTGTGTGAGCTTTATTACGAATCACCTGGTAATGTATTGGATTGATTAGAAAAGAAAGTACTAGTTGAATTGTGCTGTTTCCTCGAAGATACGATTTTCAACTGTAACGCCACCATCCCGGTTGACGTCACCAAGAAACACAATAAATGGTATTGTGTTACATAATACGAGCGATGTGTAACTTTCGGAGCATCAGATCTGCAGTGCAAAATACTTTGCTCGCTTTAGCATTTGGTACGGAGTCTTCTGTTAGCGATGATAAGTCCAAACACTCGAAAATCGATGCTACCGTATGTCAATAATTAATATCCTTTCGTGTTTGGTACAATGTGCTTTGCTCTTCGCGTGCAAACTTCTGAAATGTTTCAGAGCTTATACGATATTTAATGATTGTTTCTTTAGTTCCTGCTTTTCTACGTTGAAACGTTTCCCTATAGGATTCAAATCCCGACTGGCAAAATTCTTGCAATCAATCAGACAACAAGTTGCAAAAATAGTGGAGACACTTCACCTTCTTGGGGCGTTACTAATTTCCCTATTATCTCTCACACTGCAGCCCCCCTCCCCCCCTTATCAGTGTTGCTAGCGAGACAAAAAAATGTTGGGAACTTAAGCAGTCAACATTGAAAGGGGGAGAGGGGAGAGGAAGTGGGAAAGGTTTAAATTCTAGATACGCCGAGTATTGGAAGTTAGAAAAGGTGTTTTTTAATGAAAGTGTCTCAACAATTTTGCAACTTGTTGTCTGAGTTGGTTGTCACTGTATTGGCGTACGGTCACTTTGTTTATTGGAACGGGAAGGCGTCTATCGTTTGCGTTTAATATGGTGTTTCCAAAAAAAAGGGTTTAATTCTCTGATCTGCTGTGAATGGAAAATGGCCAGCGATAAACTGGATTTTGGCGGGGTTTCGGTATGACGTAATTTGAAGGCATTTCAGTGCTTTCTGCGAGTCAAGTCGAACATACGCATAATTTGGTACACGAAAAGGTGTGATTTCCATCCTTTCGCTTTTTAAAGTACGCTAGATATATCCTGGAACCGATTTCGAAATAATTTGCCTTAAACACCTATATTTCGGTCGACACATGACATCTAAAGCACGCGCAACATGTACAAAATTAGCTGTTGTTTACGAATGAGAAACAGACATAACCTCTCCTTTAACTGCGATCGCATGCCATTTAAAGGGAACATCCACTTTCCGAAAAATTAATTCTTAGCAAACATTGTTATACAAAGATACATTTTCATAGAAGTCCATTCGTAACATTACTTATTGCTTTCGGGCTAGTCTGCTGCCAGAGAAGGGATCGGTAACGCTTACTAGCAAGTCTTTTAAGTGACGTGTCGGGTACAGGCTAATTCCATGTTCTTTGGAATGACTGACTGAGCACAATGATCAAAAGAAAGCACCCGATTGTGTTAAATCCTTTGCGAGATTTGTTTTACAATGAGATACAAAAGTGAACAAATTTGTACCAGCTACACATTATGACATATATATGAAACGGTCTACACGGTCTACCACAACTTTTCACTGAGAAAATAATATGATATCATATTTCTTGCTGTTGCGATGGTAGACCGTGCTTGGATGGTAGACCGTTGGTAAATGGAATAGACGATATGTACAGGATTTCTAACTGTGTGAGCTTTATTACGAATCACCTGGTAATGTATTGGATTGATTAGAAAAGAAAGTACTAGTTGAATTGTGCTGTTTCCTCGAAGATACGATTTTCAACTGTAACGCCACCATCCCGGTTGACGTCACCAAGAAACACAATAAATGGTATTGTGTTACATAATACGAGCGATGTGTAACTTTCGGAGCATCAGATCTGCAGTGCAAAATACTTTGCTCGCTTTAGCATTTGGTACGGAGTCTTCTGTTAGCGATGATAAGTCCAAACACTCGAAAATCGATGCTACCGTATGTCAATAATTAATATCCTTTCGTGTTTGGTACAATGTGCTTTGCTCTTCGCGTGCAAACTTCTGAAATGTTTCAGAGCTTATACGATATTTAATGATTGTTTCTTTAGTTCCTGCTTTTCTACGTTGAAACGTTTCCCTATAGGATTCAAATCCCGACTGGCAAAATTCTTGCAATCAATCAGACAACAAGTTGCAAAAATAGTGGAGACACTTCACCTTCTTGGGGCGTTACTAATTTCCCTATTATCTCTCACACTGCAGCCCCCCTCCCCCCCTTATCAGTGTTGCTAGCGAGACAAAAAAATGTTGGGAACTTAAGCAGTCAACATTGAAAGGGGGAGAGGGGAGAGGAAGTGGGAAAGGTTTAAATTCTAGATACGCCGAGTATTGGAAGTTAGAAAAGGTGTTTTTTAATGAAAGTGTCTCAACAATTTTGCAACTTGTTGTCTGAGTTGGTTGTCACTGTATTGGCGTACGGTCACTTTGTTTATTGGAACGGGAAGGCGTCTATCGTTTGCGTTTAATATGGTGTTTCCAAAAAAAAGGGTTTAATTCTCTGATCTGCTGTGAATGGAAAATGGCCAGCGATAAACTGGATTTTGGCGGGGTTTCGGTATGACGTAATTTGAAGGCATTTCAGTGCTTTCTGCGAGTCAAGTCGAACATACGCATAATTTGGTACACGAAAAGGTGTGATTTCCATCCTTTCGCTTTTTAAAGTACGCTAGATATATCCTGGAACCGATTTCGAAATAATTTGCCTTAAACACCTATATTTCGGTCGACACATGACATCTAAAGCACGCGCAACATGTACAAAATTAGCTGTTGTTTACGAATGAGAAACAGACATAACCTCTCCTTTAACTGCGATCGCATGCCATTTAAAGGGAACATCCACTTTCCGAAAAATTAATTCTTAGCAAACATTGTTATACAAAGATACATTTTCATAGAAGTCCATTCGTAACATTACTTATTGCTTTCGGGCTAGTCTGCTGCCAGAGAAGGGATCGGTAACGCTTACTAGCAAGTCTTTTAAGTGACGTGTCGGGTACAGGCTAATTCCATGTTCTTTGGAATGACTGACTGAGCACAATGATCAAAAGAAAGCACCCGATTGTGTTAAATCCTTTGCGAGATTTGTTTTACAATGAGATACAAAAGTGAACAAATTTGTACCAGCTACACATTATGACATATATATGAAACGGTCTACACGGTCTACCACAACTTTTCACTGAGAAAATAATATGATATCATATTTCTTGCTGTTGCGATGGTAGACCGTGCTTGGATGGTAGACCGTTGGTAAATGGAATAGACGATATGTACAGGATTTCTAACTGTGTGAGCTTTATTACGAATCACCTGGTAATGTATTGGATTGATTAGAAAAGAAAGTACTAGTTGAATTGTGCTGTTTCCTCGAAGATACGATTTTCAACTGTAACGCCACCATCCCGGTTGACGTCACCAAGAAACACAATAAATGGTATTGTGTTACATA
>OX421452.1:21697899-21700399 GCA_949126865.1 Montipora capitata
AAGCCAGCCGTAACCTGACTCGTTTTGACTCAATTTGATAATTGATTAGTGCAATGCCATCTTAAGTATGCGGTTTGGGAATCAGAAGACAAATTGGCCAGTCATTGTTTTGCAAATTGTACTAGATCTCGACTGATTATTCTTAATTTTTTTTTTTTTTTTTTTTTTTTTTACAATTAAGCTATCTCTAGAGCTCTTGCATTGATCAATAGCCGTAGAGAGCAGCCATCAATACGTCCATCGCATTACAACAAATGTTTAAGTGAACTTTGGTCATCATTCGACTGTGGCTATCAACTGAAAACTCATATTTTCGATTGTTTAGCGGGTTTAACTGACGTTTTGCTTTTAAATGAGGTAAATTTGCTGTGAATTGGTGCCTCTTAACTCAGAGCAAGCGCAATTTCAAGGTTTGCACAGGACTTGGCCTCGCTGTTGCAAACTAGTTTTTTTTTTTCGAGGTGTTTGCCCTTTGCAAAAGCAAATGTTAAATAAAATCACGGGAGCGAACAAGAAGAATAACTTAAAGTGCCCCTGTGGCCAAAAATCAGTTCTTATGTTTCTTTGGCTTTCAAAACTATATTAACAAAACACTAAGGGACCAAAGTTTTAAGCTTTGATTTCAAAAAGACACCTGTTTATTTTAACTGGCATTTTCCTATTTAATTGTCCGCCATTACTAACTTTAAGATCTTGACAGAGCTGGATCGAGGAGAAAGTGACATCACATGTACAGGCTCACTAGTTTAAGAATTCAATGCGTGTGTACGCCGCAGAATTAATATGTAGCACGGGAGTTTTGGGCTTTCAGACTTTTAAACTTGCGTTTTGCATTTTTTGTTCTTACTAACTCATTCACGATTTTAAAATATCTTACTTGCTTTTATAAGAAACGATTTAGAAATACATGAAACAAGAAATATAAGTGAAAGAAACCGACGTTTCGGTGCATCTTGCGCCATTATCAAGGTTATAAAGATAAAATTGTGAAAAGGCTAAGTTGAAAAGAATTTGCATAAAAGAGTGCCAAGCTAATTACATGAATACTTTAGCACGAAGAGAATCCGACTGTACATTCAATGCTGGTTTAAGATATTGAATACACAGCATTTCATTAACAAGGCAGTCAAATTTGTTCGTGCATTTCTTGATTACATTGAAGCGTGCTAAGAAATTGTTCGGAACAGCAGTGTTATGTTCTTTGCAATAATGCCTGTAAATAGATGACGCCTTTTGACGGTGTCCCTCAACGCGCGTGTGAAGGTGGCCCTTTGTGTACCCGACATAACCTGCATCGCACAGGTCACACTTGAATAAATAAACAACGCATTGCTGGGTTACGATGTTAGGCTTGGGCTCACGCAAGCTTAGATCTTGTTTAAGCTTGCGGCTAGTAAACACGGGTTGAATGGTCTTCTGCACCTTGCTACTAAGATCTCTAAGTTGTCGTTTGACAGACACTGCAGCATCCTGATCTTTATAGGGGATAACTATCCGGATGGCGTCATCGGTATGCTGTTTAGGTTGGTCCACTGCGACTCTCGAGGTGATAAACCTGTTGATGACGGAATCAATAAGGTGATTCGGATACCTCAGCCTACAGAAAACGTCTCTCAGACGTTCACACTCTTCTGAAAAATGCGCCCAAGATGATGATAGCCGGTGCGCACGATCAAGCATTGTGACGAGCAAGCCATGCTTGTAGCGGCTGTCCACATGGCTATGATAGTGCAGTGTATTCTCCGTACAATGACCAGTCTTCGAGCAAGATATCACCAAGAAGTTATCACCACCCATACGCGCAAGATCTTAAGCCTTATCAACAATCAGATGGACCTGGACGAGCATATCTTGAACATCTCATCCTACGAACTCTCGTTTTTCCAGAAGCTTGTGCTTTGTCGGGGTTTGAATTTTGCCTTACCACAACGTGTATCTCCAATAGAGGTGAAAGCATCCTTCGAGAAGGCCTATTGGAGCCTCGAGCGCAGTCTCTCCGATGAGAAAATGAAAGAACTGGCTGCCACTACACTTCGATCTGTGGCTCTCAACTACATTGAACGGAAAGGCCCGCGTCCCCCTAAGGCACTCCTAGTAGCCATCGAAGAATTAAAGAGACGCGATGACATTGTTATCACTAAACCGGACAAAGGGTCAGGTGTAGTCGTGATGGATAAGCAGGAATATCTGCGGTTGTTGTCGCAGGCCTCTGTGAATGATACAAGCAAATTCCGTGCTGTCCCCTTAGAGAGACCAAAAAGTAAAGGGAGACCACCTAAGTATTACCATCCCCTACTAGAGAAAGAAAAACTGGTAGAGTCAACAGTACGCAGAATTTTACCATCGGCGATTGCTGACTCCGTTCGACCTACCGGATCAAGACTGGCTCACTTATACGGGTTGCCCAAGACCCACAAGAGGCAATTAGCAATGCGTCCTATATTATCTGCTACGGGCACTTACAACTACGCCCTTGCTAAATGGCTTGATGCTAAGCTTA
>OX421452.1:21710399-21772899 GCA_949126865.1 Montipora capitata
ATTTCAATTCTTTATTTGGTGTTCTCGGGTCGATCTTACAGCTCTCGTTCAACTAGTTCTTCCTCTCTCTCTATTTGTTAGGTATACAGCTCTTTTTATATTTTCTTAGTCTGACTGAACAATCACGTGCCAATCACACGTCAAAATGACGCCTGCCAGACGCACTACGCCTGCGCGTTGGCACATTAACATATTTTTTCCACAACAAAGAAAATCGCTTGTCTCGACAGTATGTTACAGGTTTGCCAACACCAGAGTAGCACGAACGGAATATGTTATAAAGATTACAAGAAACGAGTTACAATATCTAGAATTAGGTTACACAGTAAATTTACAGAGAAAATGACGATTTATGATTGTTACATAACAGAGTTAAAACAATAGACAAAAGAAGGAAAGGACGAGCATAAGCTCCGCCTTTTCCATAAATGTATCTCGCACACATGTTGGAGGCAGAACAGGACAATAGTTATATTTACAGGTGTCATTTTCAATTACTCAGGAATATTAGAATATGGAGCGTTTTCACTCACGTGACCAGCAGCCATATTGGATTACTGAAACAAAAGAACGTATTTGCTTAAAAATAGAGTTCAATTCCCGGAGGATGAGTTTGATACACCATCATGGCCGCCATTCCTTTGTTTTGGAACACCAACATGGCTGCCGTGACGTCTTGTGAAAACGCTCTATAGATTAAAAACACTTATTGAAAACCCAAAAGAGACCGCTGTGGTCATGAAAGCGATCTGGAACCGCGAGAACAAGTCAAAAGGCCCAGAGGTACTGCTGGTCGAAGGGCCAATCCACAGTGCTTCAGTTTTTCTGCTGCATCATGAGGCCTATTATTTTCCCAAATGCACTTCAGAAAAGGAAAGGAAAGGAAAGGAAAGGAAAGGGACTTCATAGTCTAGTCGTTCTAGCGCTGGAGCACTTACTGGGGAGACTGGCAACTGAAATCAACAATTAACACAAATCAAGTCAAATGTTGGTTTTTCGGGAGAGGGAAACTTTTATGTTGTACGGAAGCCTGAGAGAGCTGTATTAACATCTCAAATTCAGCCTTTTGCACGTGTAGACTTTCAAATGACTGTTTTTGCTTGTATAGCTTTGTGACGGTTTAAGGTCGACATAAAGATCAAATATACGGCAGAGAGAGCTAACACCCTTGGCAAACGCTCCTTTATTCGGCCTTTATTTTTATACTGCTCTCTACGACATTAAAAATGTCTTGAACCAACCAGTGAACAATAATAGGTTGTCTCTCGAACTCAAGAATAACATTAACAAAGCACAAAATGAGTAGATGGTTTGAAGCAAGAGACTATACACCTTATTCCAAAATGGCCGCCATTTAAATATTCTTGTGTTTTTATTCAAATAAACCCTTGATGCCTCGTTCTTAAGCTTAAAATTCATAAGAATATTTTATCTTGAACGAGGCAACAAGAGCCAATTTGTATTCGCATAAGTCAGCGGCCATTTTGGAATAAGCTGTATGAGGGTAAGAGAACACATCCCCCATACATGGGCCTCTTCCCATGATAATCTTTTTCAATCTAATTTTAGCTCGCAGTCAAGCTGCGAGGCTATTTTAGGAAAGACACCTGATTGGTCAATTGTAATGACGTAATGACCGCTTTGTTGTTCTGCTTTGAGAAAATGGCATCTGTAGTAGACATCAAGTTGGTCGATGAATCTGAAAACTTTGATTTTGAAAAGAGTGGGAAAAGTTCCCGTCCACGTAAAACTGGTCCATGCTGTACATAGCTGAATCCGATGAAGGTCGATGTCTAATCAACAGAAAGTAGGGATGCGAGCTCTTTTGAGGAAGATGTTGAAATTCCGAGCTTCGAAAAATCTTCAAAGTTCGATTTCGGATTCCACTGGATCATGCGACGGCGAGAAAAGTCTTCGCAAGTTTCTTCACAATGGCATCTGATCCTCTGACCATGGACCGCGCGGCCATGGGGACGAAACTAAAAATGACTTTCACAGCGTGGAGCGAAGCTTAAAATAGATTGAAAAAGATTATCATAGGGCATGGGGATGTGTTCTCTCACCTGATAGTCTCTCGTTTGAAGCCATCAGTTGTATAGTTGAAATGAACAAGTAGAAATGAACAAGTGTCAACGGTGGACACGCATGTGGCTTTGAAGTCCAAAGTCCGAGGCACAGACACGGCCACAGATCGGGCATGGTGTGCCACCAGTTGTGATTGGAGCCTTTGCTGCTCTTTTACGGCGATCCCTAGCGTTGCAATATACAGGCGGCGGTCAAGCTCGAAGTTTCTAGCAGCTCTCTGGACAATCGCTCGCCATCCAGATCTATTGGCTGCGGCAGTCTCCAGTTCCTTCGGTTGAATTCCTGCCCATTTGAGGTTGGACTTGAGGTTGTCTTTGTATCTCTTCTTGGGTCGGCCTTGGTTGCGTCTGCCCTGAGATAGCTCTCCGTAGAAAAGCTGGCGAGGAATCCTGGATTCGTCCATTCGGATAACATGGCCAGTCCAGCGTAGTTGGGCTTTGAGGACCATAGTCTCGATACTGGTAGTACTTTCCCTCTCTAGAATTTCTTGGTTCGAGACGCGATCTTGCCAGCGTATCCGCATAATGGAGCGCAGTGAGCGTGTGTGGAACTGTTCGAGCTTTCTTAGATGCCTGCGGTAAAGAGTCCAGGTTTCACAGCCGTATAGCAGTGATGGAAGAACTATTGCGTTGTAGACCTTGAGTTTGGTAGACAGAGAGATGATTTTGTGCTGTAAGACCTTGATACGAAGTCTGCCAAAAGCCTGGCTAGCTTTCTGAATCCTGGTTGTAATTTCCCTGTCCAGAGTCCCTTCATTGGAGATGGTACTCCATAGGTACTTGAATGACTCGACATTCTGTAGCTGAGTGCCATCAATGGTGATACAAGGCTGTTGAAGACGGGTCGCTGGTGCAGGCTGGAGAAGGACCTCTGTCTTGCTGAGACTGATCGTTAAGCCCAAATGTTTTGCAGCTTCAGAGAATACGTCAACAATTACCTGCAGATGGTGTACATTGTGGGCCATAAGAGCACAGTCATCGGCAAACAGCGCTCCAAGTAGTAACCTCTCCAGCGTTTTCGTCTTTGCTGTCAGACGCCTCAGATCAAACAGTGACCCATTGAGACGGTAATGGATGTAGATGCCTAGATCCAGATCTCTGGTTGCATGAAGTATCACTTGTGTGAAGTGGAGGTTGAATAACACTGGAGTGAGCACGCATCGTTGTTTCACTCCATTTGAGATATCAAATCTTTCAGAGGATTCGCCGTCGGAAAACACTTCTCCAGTCATGTCATCATGAAGCGGTCTGATGAGGGTGGTGAATTTCTCTGGGCAGCCAAGTTTCCCAAGGATGACCCACAGTGCTTCTCTATTGACCGTGTCAAATGCTTTGGTCAGGTCGATGAAGGATGCGTAGAAGCACATGTTCTGCTCATTCTCCTTTGAGTTCGTAATGAAAAGACAGCCGGTGGCAAATCCGTCCTTTGTTGCTATAAGATCATTCTCGTTCCACGAAAGCTAAGGAAGACGGTTTCGACGATAGACCGTCTGCACTAAGAAATTTTCCTGGATACTTTTTCTTTTGAAGCCTTGTTGCATTCCGGCAAATTGACTTTTTGCCGAGTAATGAAGAGTAGTGTGTCACTGAAAGTGCAAAATTTTAATCATTTGTTTCAGTATACTGGAGTGAAACACTTGAAAACATCTCCACGCGTTAGCCAGAGTGCAGTGAGAAATGTTTACATTTGTTGGATGAATGGCAACCACAAATTAAGGAGATCTTAGACCGGGATTTTACAGCTACAACATCTGATTTCAGGTGACTAAATATAAGCCCCGTTTAACCTAGGGCGCTTTCCTTTTGTCAGAACTGGGCGGCCAGACCCAATAATTTGCAAAGAAAATACAACAATATGAAGGAACACTTGCATGATAATCCGCCTCGCATTCTTCTCGGGGAGTATGTAGCATCCTCGACGTGTGTTAATTTGGATGTAGAGTTAGTCCTCCGAAATGCCCGGTCTGGCCGGTCAGTTCTGTCAAATGGAAAGCGCCCCTAATTTTCACTGTTTTGTGAGTGAAGTGAACAACCTTTTTTATAGAGTTTAGTATCCCTGTGAGGCTGTTACCATTCTACGATTCAAATTCAATGTATTTGTTACAGAAAAAAATTACTTTGCATCCTTGAAGTTGGAAGCTGTTACTTACCCATGTGGGAAACAATGACAACAAGCCACAAACAAATGATTTTAAACTTGAGACGGAAATCATGGTAATACATCTCCTGTGTTGAATGCGATGATATGAGTAGCGAATGATGATAGTGGCTGGAGTTTGCGTTCTTCGTGCTTAAGTTGCTATTCTAGCTATGACAATGACAATGATAATTAGCCGGGAGAAGTGTCTCACTTGGCTTGCTTTGTTCTGCGGGTTCCATACCGCGAATCAATAGCTTGTCTGAATTTTGCTCTAGACTGCATGAGTCGTCTAGTTTGAATACCATCGTAACCTCCTAGTAATTTGCCACATTTATTCCAAAGATTCTGCGTGTTTTTAACCTCGGGAATCATAAATTGGAGCTGTTTTTGGAGTTTGTTGTTTTGAAGAAGGGTAACATGGCCTTGGAACTTTAGGAATTGTTTATCAATGAAGTCTTGAAGTGGAACTGTACGGGGTATCTCGTATAACTTTTGATTAGAGATAATGAAACTATAATCGCCATTTTGTGGGTCTTTTTTGGCATATCCTTTGTAAACCATCTTTCGTAAGAAGCTGCGGTAGATCACGTCAAGCCGCTCTTTTTCCAGCTGGGTTAAATTCCATGCTTGGACTGAATATAGAAGCCTTGAGCGCACTAAACTGTCAAGTAGTGAAACGCGGGCTGGGAGGCTGATATTGCGGTTGGTAAGTGCACGTCGGTTCGAGTTAAATGCTGAGAACGCTGCTTGGATTTGCATGTCTAGAAATAGTGTTGGAGAATCTGAAGATACGTGATATCCTAAATATCTGAACTTTTTGACTTTTTCTAGCACGCCAGTTGAAAAGTGAAGGGTTGCAGGTTGTTCATCTGGCTTCAGGTTGAAACTCATTGATTTTGTTTTATCTTCAGCAATAACTAGACCGAATCTCGTGAAAACTGACTTTATCACTGCTAATACCTTATTGAGTCTCGTTTCATCTGTATCAAAAAACACAATATCATCAGCATATAAAATTCTAAACATACGCCTAGAACCGCTAGCAGGACCCGTTGAACGCAGTTTGCTATTTTTGGATACTTATATTTCACTGCTTGTGGATTACAAAAGATCTGCACATACTTATTTAAGAATTCTCGAAAATCTGGCATTATACACTAAAATGGCCAACGACAGGGGCGAAGAAATTATTTAAGGCATCAAAATTGGCGGTACAATATAACAAATTTTATTATATACGCAAAAGAATATCGCGTTTCTGATTGGTCAATGATGAGTGCATAATTAGGTTATAGATTGCAATTCTCTATTTTCGAATTCCCCATAATGCACTTTGTTTGCCCCCCAAATTTTGCATAAGCATAAGCATTTGAAAACAATAGTTTATGCAAAATTTGGGGGGCAAACAAAGTGTATTATGGGGAATTCGAAAATAGAGAATGGAGTAATTTTGATTCCAAGGCTCGTGCAATGTTTTAAGAACTTTCAAAACATCACTCATGCATAAAATTAAGAAATGCACGAGCAAGTTTATACGATTTCCTATACACATTGATCATTGTTAAATATAAGCGTTGCTTAATTAATACTGCTTTACGTTGGTCTGCCATTGTTCCGAACAGTCTAAAAAAAAGGACAAACTCGAATGCTCAAGGGTATCACGTGATAGCATGCATCTAACATTATGCAAAACAGCTATGCCGCACTTTTCACTTCTGTCAACAGAACAATAAGTCAGGATTTCAACTAAACTACGCATCGGTAAAATGATAGATGGTAGGTGTATTTTGGCTAAGGCCTCGAATCAGTGACGAACAGAGAACTACTTAAACTGTTACATACATTTCACACTCAATAGAAACGAAAATGAATAGCTAGGCCTTTTGCAGCTAACGATCACATGGTCCAAAATCTGCCATGCTGGAGGGCAAGCTCATTATTATGCCTCCACTGGGACATTAAAACAAAAAGACCTGAAGCAGTCAAGCTTGACTTTCCTTTGTTTTAATGTCCCAGTGGGGGAATAATAATGAGCTTGCCCTCCAGCATGGTGGATTTTGTACCATGTGATCGTTACTTGCAAAAGGCCTATTTAAATAACGTATTCCAAACTATTTTCGGTTTTTCCATGTTAGTGATTTTACGCAGAAAACACTGTTTTTTTTTTTCGCTTTCTTACTTATCGCGGAATGAAAAATGAAAACAGCAGAATATATCGTTTTCAGTGGCGCATTTTTTATTGTCCGCACATATACACTCTTTTTTTTTTTTTGTTAATAAGAACGTCTAATTTTGGAGCTGAGCTGAACGTTCTCTTATTTTTTTTTGCGATTTGAGGCTGAAAACGTTCTTAAGATGGTCTTTAATTACATGGTATAAATCAATGCGGACGTGACCGGGAAGCCTAACAAAGTGCATTGTCTGCTGAGATATTGTCTCAAGTTGCTTGCTCATACTTGCGCGATTTGCTTGCTCTGATGTCACGTGCGAGATGTCCTGCCAACCAACATTAGCTAAAGTTGGCTTTAGAAAAAGCACTGAACATAGAGGTTGTTTACCATTTACCAAAAAATTCCGGAACATTCGGTTGGAATGTAAATGGTAAGCCTATTTTTGGTCTTCCCAAACGGAGAATTCCGGAGAAAACGGGATTTCTTGAAAGGTAGTCCAAAATTCCAAACGGAAAACGTGTTTACCATTTGAATTCCCCCATGATTTTGCCTCCCTCCAGACTCCCTTGGTAAACTTGAACGAATTTTGTAAATGTTACGCGCCGATTCCCAACTGAATTTCCCATTCAGGAGTTTTTGCTTACCATTTGAACAAACCTAGTACCAACCGGTTTCTGCTTGTAAATGGTAAACAACCAGAGGTTCGCAACGATACATACATTTTGCAGATTTTGTGACAAAAACGCAAAAAGGTTCATATGCAGTACATGCAGCAAAGCTTTTCATTAACAAACAAGGGTTGTCTGTTCATCAGAAGTGTGTTCATGGTGTTGTAGCCAAAGGGAAGATCCTTCCAAAATCATCACACTCAACGCCGAAAACCGAAAGTGAAACTGAGATCCAGAGAGCACTTAGCTCCACAATGGATAAAATTCTATCTCTTGTGGCAGAAGAAAACAGTAATTCTGAAAAAGGTAATGCATGCACAAGTAATTGTATTTGTTTTCAGTATAATATTTCCTGCGGTTTTAAACACTAAATGGAAGTTATATTGATTTACGGTATAACTTTTGAAATTGCTACAATGTACAACGTGCTGGAAAAGAACGACTTACATTAGATAATTTAACAAATTGTTTCATATCAGTTTTCAATTTCCCAGCAAAACGTCAGTGCTGTTAAAAAAAGTTGATAAATTCAGGCCTGCGAATGTACCGGACACTTTCTTGATCTTTTTCTTCTCCAAATGATAAATTGCATTTCTGCAATTCCGCATGGAGCCAATGAGGCATTGCCATTTCGAAGAAAGCAGGTCGATTACACAATCTCCAGGCCGGCTAAAGTGCCTCACTAGCCATGAGTATGCGTATGTTGATGTGCTTCCGTATTTTTCAGATTTTGTTTGTACAAAGTCATCTCTCGCTTCGTCTTTTTCAAAACAAAAGTGGTTTGCAATCATCTTTCTGCCTATGTGCCAATGGCTGACAAGGTATGCTGTCACAGAGACAGCAGTCCACCTTAACGAGATTAGAATTTACCAATAAAACCTGGCCATACTGAATTAATATAAAAGAGATGGGTCCAGAATAACTAACACTACTGAAGAGCATCGTAGAAGAGGGATTTTTAAATCCCCAAAATAGAAAACACGTTACAACATCTCATCAAATTCCAGCTCTGGCAGTTGCACAAATTAATTGACTCCCAAACCTTCAGGGCACATTAATACTTTACATAATTACCAACTTACTTAAAATGCATGCAGAGCTAATACTCCAGTTCATTATCGAATTTTCGCTCCCCCCTCCCAATATTAGCATCTGCGAAAATGAAAAGTGCCATATGTGTTTTCGATGTGCCTCGACAAGACAAGAAAATTTTTCCCTCATGTTATAAACACGTAATCGCAATGAGTTCTCGACAAATAAAGGAGAAATATCACTAGCTTGTGTTTTCAGAAGTTTGTTTAAAGCACGTCCAGGTAATTTGTTGGTGCTGATCTTGTTAGAAGTTCGTCCTTTCTTGGTTCCAGTATTTTGCCGATTTTCGTTCCAAGTCAACAGAAGCTTGCTTGTTTCAATGAAAAACATAAAAATGTGAATGATCTCGTTCTCAGAGAGAAGTGGCGTTCGGATAAAACGCGCGTTCTGATTGGCCAATTGGCCATTTACCATTTGCCCATGGGTGCACGCTCGCTGACGACAGCTGACGTGCGATCTAACTTTCCGAGATTGTGGAAAGAAGAAAATGCCGTCACTAGCGCAACAGTCCTAATTTTCCAAGACATATTTTCCTCCTCTTAGAATAGGGGTGAACCTCTACAGAGCTCAAAATAGAAAGATAAAGCCCTAAAGATTAATCAGCAGTGGAAAAGGAGGATTGAAGGTCTTAAAGCGACAAAAGAGCGTTTCGTGTTTGTACTGCTTTGATTTGCTCCTCTTGTTTTGTTATAAAACAAATGGTAAACGGCTCAGCGTGCACTATTGAGTTATGGTGCACTTGGGAGTTTGCTAAGCACTCAAGAAGCTAGAGTCGCTCTCGGCTATCGCCTTGAGCGACTCTTTCGCTTCTCTCGTGCTTAGCAGCCTCCCGCGTGCACCATAACTCAATAGTGCACGCTGAGCCGTTTACTTTTTCTCAATTTCTTTCCGCGACAAACAAAATGACGTATATCGCAGGGTATCTGTTGAGTAGGCACGACAAATATTGAAGGCGCTATGACCATATTTGGACATTGTCACAATGTGTTGAATAGTAAACACATTGTGACAATGTCCAAATATGGTCATAGGGCGCTCGATATTTGTCGTGTGTACTCAACAGATATCCTGCGATATACGTAATTTTCTGTGTCGTGGAGAAAAATGGTAGTTTTTCCAGTTTTTTTTCCAATAAACGTAGAAAATTGTGCTTTGTCGTCAATGTGTTGAATAATAAGACAATTATCCTGCTCAATCTTGCGGAATATCACCTGATTTTAGCCAACTCGGCCTACGGCCTTGTCGGCTAAGTATCAGGCGATATTCCGCGCGGTTTCGCAGGATAATAGGTAACAGGATATAAGTAACAAAGTAGATCAGTAAAACTCTTTTTTGACCTTGAACTGACAAAGTTTCCTGACGATTTCTACTAGTAATTTCAGTGTGATTCCTCAGTATCCGCTGGCTATTAACCGTTTACTCTGAAGTGGCTTTTTGCTTTTCCATTCGCTCGCTGAGGATGTGCTTGTTTTCTTTTTGAAACTAATGCGATTCGAGCAAAATTCATTGCCAAACTGATGAATTTCAAAGTAAATTTCACTTGAAAAACCGACATCGCACTTATCTCTTCGTGACTCATGCGATATCGATTTTTCGCGTGAAATTTACCTTGGAATTCACTAGTTAGGCAATGAAAATTTTTCTGAAGGAGAAAACGAAGAAAGTGATTTAATTAAGCAGTAACCGGAAATACCAAAACGCGGACAATTCCAAAACCTTTTATTTTCACTAACCCTGCTACCCAGCGAGCAGAGTCTTCTTCGATCTTCCTAGATCAGTCTACAGGCAGTAAGAATAAATAATCACGGGAGGGTTGTTAGTAAAAGGCCTAATGGCGTAACGAGAAACCGCGTAACGGGAATTTTATTTATTTATTTATTTTTACTTTTTTTTTTTGTTTGTTTGTTTTTTTTTTTTGTTTGAACAACCTCCTAAATCCTGAATTCAAGATTTTGGAAATTCAAGATTTTAGAAGGCTTAAATCCTGAATTCAGAAATACAGAAATACAAAAAGTATCCTAAACATGCATAAAAGCTAACCTTAGGCCTAATTAGGCCTAAACAAAAGTTTTTAGGCCTATGGTTAGCTTTTATGAATGGTGGCTTCCAAAATCTTGAATTCAGGATTTTGGAGGTTGTTCAAAGAAACAAAAAACAAGCAAAACAAACCGATAATGCCGTATTATCACTCGGCAACAAACAATAGGGCCGTTTATACCAGAGAAAATAAGACGCGGCTTACTCTGGCCACGGCTTACATAAGACGCAAACACCCCGTATAAATGGTACAAAATCTAGGTTCACGGCTTTCTAAACCCGCGGCTTATCCTGGCCTGGGAGTTTATACTCGTTTAAATCGTTATTTTCGCGTATTATGACGCCGCGGCCAGAGTATGCCGCGGCTTATTTTCTATTGTATAAACGGCCCTAATAATAAACAATGCAAAAGATCGGTTTCCAAACATCAAAGCCTAGGCCTAAGTTATTTATCTATTATAGCTTAGGCCTAATTACTCTACAGCATTGATATTCTATGGGAGACAAATAAATGTTTTTTTTTTTTCGTGTGCAGTGTCACCTGCAGTGTTTTGTTCTTCAATGTTGAAGCGGAAAGAAGCGGTTTCTTTCTCTCATGCATGTAATAAGTTTATCCATTACAAGTGGATATTTTCGTGGCAAATGGAAAATTTCCACACCATTGCTTATATATGGAGGACGTCAAATCTGAACCTAACAACTACAAGCCAATATCCATCCTACCAATTGGTAGTAAAATAATCGAGAAGGTCATTTTCAATCAACTTTATGAATACTTAAATAGCAACAATTTGCTGGCAGATTCGCAGCATGGTTTAAGAACAATGCATTCTCAGATGACTTTTGACTTTTTGACACTTAATGTGAGCTTATTGGATTGCAACCATTTTTGGACCTCTTTAATATCTTCTTTTTAAATTTTCTTCAAGAGTGGTATAGTTATCAGCGGAGAAGGTAAGGTACGTATCATCAGCAATGATGATAGCTTGCATTCTTGAAGGTCATTAGCAAAGGGTAGCGGCTCCAGCACAGTCTTAAGATACTGGGCAAACAATTGGACATTGTCATTAAAATTTCCAACAAGGTGCCTTCTAATAGTCTGCCCTACAAAAATAAGGCGAACTCCATATTCGTCATGTAGAAGACGAACAAAGTCCTCTATGGCCGAACCCACGGTAAACGGGGACATCCCACGCTGTGCTAGGTCATTGGTCCCGATTTGGAGAAATACAATGTCTGGCCGATAACGAATTACTTCGCCTAGATCAAACTGGCGAACCTTGGCAATAGTTCGACCTCCCACGCCATGCCATTGAACTGTTACCGAACCGGTAAGGTTCAAGTTAAGATGGTAATCCGGGGCGTTTTTAACTATAAAATCCCGAAGACGGCGAATAAATGAATGCCCCAAGATGAGAACCCGTGGTTGGCCCATAGAGATAGAGAACTAAAGTAAAATAACTTGCCTGAAAATATTGAAGAGAAATTTGCTTGTCGCTCGCTGGTGTTCAGAGCAGGGAGAGGGTGCAGTTATTTGCCCAACCGCTTATATATCACTAGTTTTCACGTGATCACCTGGGTCCCAGTTCTCCCGGCCAGTGTTTATCTACACCAGTACTCAGATATCGTGATGCAAAAATATCATTATACTTGTGGCATAATGCTGTCTTTATATAAATGAGAAACAATAAGGGTCCAAGTACAGATCCTTGTGGGACCTCGCAACTGACAGGAAGGTAGTCCGCCAGAATCTCATTAAAGCATACCTACTCTGAAAGTAATTTGATAAGTATGATTTGAGCCACTTAAGTGCATGCGAGTCAAGCCCATAGAACTGCAGCGTCCTCAATAGTATGCTGTGGTCAACCGTATCAAAGTCTTTCTTTATAGATCCAAAAACCGAACTTCATTAATTTGGCCGCCAGTTATCAATATTTAGGTTCCAATTGTTAGTAGCTTCAAGCAGGGCAGTCAACTCGGGTAGAAAATGTATTTGCAGGCATTGGGGCCTTGAAACGTATCCGCCCCGGCCTGGTGTCTCGCCAAACCTTGGTGCGAATGTATGAGGCTGTAGTCCTTCCTTACCTAGATTATTGCTCTGAGGTTTGGGGTTGCATTTGTAAAATCCAGTGTGACAGACTCCATATATTGCAAAATAGGGCCGGGAGAAGGCCTTTCGTGATTTTAGCACAAGATCTCCTGATATACTTCACTATCTACGGTGGGACAACCTTGAGCAAACGTCACGCTCGAAGCAGGTCACAAAGAAGTGTTTTTAATTCGGAATAATCTTCCGGATGTTTTAAACAATTTGTTTCAGCGAACCTCCGGAATTCATTCATACAATTCACGGAGCTCCTCACTTAATGCTTTCGTGCCCGGGCCCCATACCGGGGCTGCTCAGAGAGCGTTTTGCTTTTGAGGTGCCGTCATGTAGAATGGCCTTGACAACAAAGTTAAGGAGGCGCTTCATCTCAAGACTCTCGGCTCTGCTATGATTTGAGGGAGTTGTGAAAGTACTTATTTTAGTTGTTATGAAACTTGTTTAGGTAATTCACAGCTCAAATTTTAGTGCAATAAACATTGGAGAAGTGGAACATTTTTCTAGTATTAGGATATTGTAATTTTTCAGCTTGTTTCTTTTCTAACTTTTATGTAAACGGCTCGCTGGAAGAGCAAACTGGCAGTCATGGGCTCAAATCCCATGAGGTTTGTTGAAATCTGAATTCTATAACAATGTGTAGTTGTGCATAATTCTGTAAATTGGAATGTTTTAATGAGATCAAATCCTTCTCACTGGACAGAGCTGAAGATGATGCGTTTTAGAGCATCTCATTTCGGTTAGGGCTTCGAGGAACAACCTTAGTCTGATTTGGAAGATATTCTTGGAAGGTACACGGACCCATGACTTCTCTTTTGAAAGCTAGCATTTCACTTTTCATCAAACCACTCTTTAACTAAGCTCTGGTGACAATTTCCTGGCCATCGTCGTCCATTTTTGTACCTTTATATCATAAAGCTTAAACTGAAGGTCCTTTTAGTGATGTGACTTTGTGGCACGTTACGATTTCGCCAAAGAGGGGGCGAAAACAACCGACGATTTTCTTAAAGTAGTTGTCTTCAATTTTGTAAATGTTAATGTAGCCGCTTCACATCATGACTTTTCCAAGGCGCGAATCAAACTAAGGTAAACTTCGTTAATGGGCTAGTAGTTCAAGAAAACCAAACCAAACAAAGGACCTTTCAACCGTAGTCCAACTTCCATGTAAAAACGCAGACCAAAATCCGAATACTTGTGGAAATTGAGTAAGAACTTCAAGTGTTATTACTTCGATCTGTTGCCCTAGGTCTGTTTGATTTCTAACTTTTCAGTGCTTTTTAAGTCATATTCTAAAGTCCGTGACTCCCTGGACATCTTTCTAGTTTTTACTATACGAAAAGCAAAATTGATGACTTCCGCAAGAAGGGCAAAAGAGCGTTTGCCAGCCAAAAAAAAAAGGAATCCTCCTTACAAGAAAGGGTTCCTCTCCACTAACTAAAACATTCACCAGTCAGCTGCAGGTAGTTTGGGGTGAATTTTGTGTGTGTAGATGGTGAGTTGAGGAAAAATTGTAGAAAAAAGTTAGGGGTAGTCCTGTAAAATATATATAAGAAGGAGAAATTCACAAAGCAAACTCTCAACCCCAAAATAAGGTTAACAAATTAAACAAACTCTGTGTGAAATTAAAAACTTTAACTTCAGAAACAGCTAGATAGTTCATGTACAATAAATTTAATCAAGTAGGAGAGATGGACAAATACTTGACCATGAAAATTATTCGTTCTTAAAAATTGGAATAATAAACGGTGAAAAGTCTTTACACTAAAATCTTCGTCCTTTAAAATATATGGAAAAAACTAAAGAAATCTCATGGAATATGGAACACAGATTCGACGAGGCAAATCCAACAATTGAAGGGCCCACGGAAAGCTATCACGCGGTTCGTTGACAATCCACTCGACATGTAGCCCCCATAGCTCCCGTAGCACAGTAGGTTAGAGCGTCGTATATACTTATAAGCAGTACTGAGAACGGTCACCGACGATGCTGAAGTAAGGCGGTTTCGATACCCGCCGTAAGCAACTGTATTTTAACGTATACATTTTGCACTCTCATTGGACAATTTGAAACACTTGGCCAATGAGAGTGCAGAATGTAATATGTTCGTCATCAAGCTATAACGGCCGTAGCCACACATCTAGCTGAACGCATGGGAAGATTATAGAAAGCCGAACATTATTTTGAATTTATCCGCCAAAAATCACTGTGTTGTCCCGGTTGTGGAGTTGATGTGATAGGAAATTTATCTGGCCTTAAGGTTGTGGTGTTTTATGACGATTCGGACCGTTGCTTTCTGATGCGAGAGCAATTTGTTGGACGAGATCTCCGCGAGTCACCAGCCTCTCTTCTCTTTATGAGGGGAAATGACAACTGACGACATCGTAAAAATTCGAAAGCCACAAACCCGGCTAAAACGGACAGAGTTTGCCCTCCGGTTGAAAAACGATGTCAAATGTACGTAGAGGTAAGCGAAGTTTATTTCTACATTTACAGCTTATTTTAGCATTTATAAGCTCAGAGTTAATTTTCCAATACAAAGTCTATAATTCGTATACCGAGCTTGGGTTGCCTGTGATTGGCCAATGAGATACAATCACTTAAGTTCTAAATAGGATAAGTTTGAATTCATAATTACCACTCCCGTGGGACTTGAACCCACAACCTTTGAATTAGAAGTCCAACACATCTCTTCCACACATCTCATGTTTGTAGTCTTTCTTCGTAAATTTTTGGGTCTCAAGAACAGGGGCGATACCTTCATTTGCTGCTGGATCCAGATTTAATGTTAATTCCTTGAAGGCTTGATAACGCTAACAGCCTACTATGTAGAGAATCCTATTAACCAATAAAAGTGTCATGAATGCGCAAAAGTTTGTTTACTACGGCTTTCATTCTCGCATCTTTCAATGCTTTCCGGATTCGCGAATGTGTTTGAACTTTGTCAACAGGAAGGAGGCGTTACTGTGATTGGACGACTGAGACAATGCAGTCATGTCGGGAGACCCACGGGAATAAAGAAATATGCAATTGTCAAACTACCGTCTGTCACCCCGGTAAGGGTCAGTTTGTTATCAACGGTCGAAGCCGTGGCCACTCTTGTGATAAAGCATCGCCTTCGAAAGCTGTTTTGTTGCAATATTCACCACCTGACGTTACTCGTAGGACTGCTATCGCGTTGATGGTGGGTTGAGATGAAAGTTCAATCTTTGTCAATTGATTCTGATGAGGAATTGTGATCGTGGGAACATTTTATCCAGAAATATTTGACTCAAATTGGTGGTTCCTGAGAATTTGGTCTCCAGTCTTGGAGGGCGTAAATTGCAGGTTGCAGGTCATTGTTTCATCAGAGCTGAAACAAACCAAACCTTTACTAATGCTAACATTAGGCATAAAAATATTATGTTTAAGCCTCAGGTTAGCATTTTTGATTCGGATGAGGAATTGTGACCGTGGCAACATTTTATCCAGGAATATTTGACTCAAATTGGTGGCTCCTGAGAATTTAGTCTCCGGCCTTGGGATTTTATTATAAGCGTTGACAACCCAGAAATTGAAAAATGGCTCAAATCGCGTCGGATCTGGAAAATAACCACACAGGAAGGAAGCTATCCACAATGGCAATGAGTTTAGGCTTTTTAATTGAGATTTTTGTAAAGCTTTTCCTCACCCTTGGGCTGTCACCTTGTAGTGGTGGTGAGGCTTGAGTGTCTCAATGACCCTGAGAGCTGTGTCGGCTGGGACTCTAGTCCCTGGCAGGCCTAACCATGCCGGATTGGTTGAGAGGTAGAGGCCAGACAAAGAACAGCCCCTGGTCCTCCAGGTTGGGGGTTAGGCGGTGGGCCAATCAGCCACCCCCTTAAAACAAAGTGGATTACAGAAACCTTAAACACTCGAAGGCAACCTTCCCTTGGGGCCAACGCGGTACCTTGCTTGGGTAGGCAAAGAATGACGCCCTTGAGCCAAAGCCGAGAGGATGCTCAGGAGCTGAACGAACCACTAGTGACCCCAAGCAAACCAGGGTGTTAGGGTTGGAAGAACAAAAAATCAAATAGATCACACCAGGAACCCATGACCCGGAGCCTGCAACTCTACTGTGTTCGTGTAACGGCGTTTTCACAAACCGATTTATTTTTAGATTGAATTTCCCGCGAATGAGACTCCCACAGGAGCCCGATGACCAATAACAAGAAATTAAGCTGACGTCATAGGGTCACCGAACCGGAACTGCCTTTGTTTTTTGACCTAATTCGCGGGAAGGGCTAGTCTAAAAATAAACCTACTTGTGAAAACGCCGTTTCACAGACGTTGCACGCTCCAGATGGGCTCCTGATCACACTCTGGTTAACAGAAAATTTAGAGCATCAGTGTTAGACACGAGGGCCATGAGGTCAGCAGATGTGGCCAGCGACCATTACCTTGTACGATCAACCATCAGATTAAAGCTCAAAAGAGCACCGGTAACAAAGAGTACCAAGAAGAGGTTCGACACGCACAAACTCCAAAACCACGACATACACAGAAGGTTCACCATACAGCTGAAGAACAGATTTCAGGCACTAGCAGTAGAAGAGCAATGACTGATGAAGGAGAAGAACAAGAAGACCAAGTGGAAAGGAAAAGCGAGATAATGGAGAAAGCTTATGTCAAAACGGCAGAGGAGGTATTAGGGTACAAGAAAAAGAAAAACAAGCCATGGTTAAGTCAGGAAGCTTGGACTCTGTTAGACCAAAGGAAAGCCAATGAAACAGAAGCTCATCGGTGCAAGATCAGAGAGGCTAAAACAGAGATGGCAAGATGAATACCGACAAAAGGATAGGGAAGTTAAAAGACAGGTTAGGGTGCCTGGATAAAAGAAGATGGACTGAAGATATCGCAATAGAAGCTGAAAATGCGGCTAAACAACAATACATGAAAACACTGTATACCCTGACCAAAGTATTATTAAGTAACGAAAGGCCAAGGCAGAGTGCTGCAGTAATGGACAAAACAGGCAAGATCCTTAATGATAAAGAAAGTAAGAGCGGACGTCTCTGAAGTACTAAATAGAGAGAACCCTAGTAATCCAGTATGTGAAATGGAGATAGAACTGCCGGATGAAATAGAAGAAATTGATACATCTGAACCCAGCAGAGCTGAAGTAAGGAAGGCAATAGGGCACCTGAAGAATGGAAAAGCACCAGAAATAGACATTTGTCACTTGTTGTTTGCTTCGTATTTAATGATCAAGAAGCGAGGGCAGCAGATGCAATATTGGGTGAATGTGCATAAGATCCAGTCACTTAAATTTAAATAGAGCGTTTTCACTGACGTGACCGGCAGCCATATTGGATTACTAAAAAAAAAGAAAATATTTCCATAAAAATAGAGTTCAATTCCCGGAGGATTTGGTACACCATCATGGGCGCTATTCCTTTGTTTTGGAACACCCACATGGCCGCCGTGACGTCATGTGAAAACGCTCTATAGGTTTACCTTGAAGTCAAAAGCAACACCCCCGGTGGGACTCGAACCCACAACCTTTGAATTAGAAGTCCAACACGCTAGTCCATTGCGCCACGGGGGCTAACTGATTATTGTTTGTAATCATTCCTGCTAAATTTTAGGCATTTGCGCCACAGGGATTTCCAAGGACACGAGAACCTTCGCTGGCGGGCTCAACATTTTCATTTAACGCTGACTTTAGATCACGGATAAACAGAGACTCTTTAATCTTACAATTTTACTGGTCGATGAGACATGCGTTGTAAAATTAAAGAGTCTCTGTTTAACCGTGAATTAAGGACGGTGAATACTATTGTTATTGCGCATTCGTTCTGCGCATCTAGAGATACTTGGATTTCCTATGGATGATGCTTATTAATAAAGGAATATTTTTGCGCGGTTCAAAACCATCTGGAAAAAGCAGAACTTCTTTGGAATTGCTAAATATTGCTTTTTTTGTCTCTGTAATTTTGTGCGTTTGGAATTACAGGAAATGTATGGAAGAAACTCTTTTTAATAAAATAATTTCTACAATAGCCATTCTCTCCAAATTTATTCCGCCGCACCTTTGAGCGCATATCTTCTATTTTGCAAAATAAAAAACCCAAAATTGCCTATCATGAATACTTTTCATGGTTTTGAACTTCTTACAAACCTTTGAATTTCTCTCCATCTTGCCCCGGATTACCCATGATGCACTCAATAGCGTGCACGTGAACTCGTCTATGAAAACGTTGCAGTGCCGGAGAAACTTTATCATTCTCTAATATTAGCATATTTCTTGTCGTTTTATGTCAATCAATTTCGTTAGTTTCCAGTCCATTCATTTGTATTTTTAAATTTAAAATTATCTGTAACTGAATAATAATCACTTATGATGATTTATGTTTTAACATACGAAACGTTAAGTTTATAAAAAGAGTTATGCAGTTCAAGCAAATGCTTGTAACCTCTGTTTACGTTATATTATTTAGAGCGGTCTTTCCCAAGCGAGAATAAGAGATATCGTCGACATGAATTCGTTATCATTTCCATAGAAGGCTCAGGCATTTTTTGTGAGACGTTCCTTTTTCCTCCCTTCCCTCTCTATTTGTCTTCACTTACTGTTCCTTTATCTTAATCTGAAGGTGGCCGACAGACCTCCATATCTCAGTAGGAGTGCGGGTAAGATCGGTGTACTGTATACTTAAAATCATCTGATCATCGCTAAATTTAATAGGCCATTTCCGAGTTGATGTCTGCCTCCTCTTCAAAGCGAGTCTAAGTGCGAAGTTTTTCATATGAAAATTAGTTTTCATTCATATGTAAAGTAGAACTAATTTCCATCACAAAAGCTTCGCACTTAGACTCGCTTTGAAGAGGAGGCAGGCATCAACTCGGAAATGCCCTATTAATCTCCTTATTCCAAATTTGACTCTGATCACCTGAGGTCAAGTTAATTTCGACTTTTTCTTTCCAAACCCGTACATAGCTCTCACCTAAATTAAGCGTACAGAATTTAGTTTCCCAAGATTCGGAGTAACGACAAAACACCTTAAATGAGGTGAAGTGTCAGGAGTGGGATTCGAACCCACGCCTACATGAGTAGACTGCGACCTGAACGCAGCGCCTTGTACCGCTCGGCCATCCTGACTCCTACTCTTTTGAATGGGGAGGAGCGTGTTGGGAAAAAAGCCGACGTATGGCTTACCACCTCTGCAATGGTATGCAGGTTAAATTTCGACGAATTTTAACCTCCATCGCTGCTAGCCGGAACATAGATTAGAGTACCTTCCTCTATCAAAGAAGGGGACATTCCAGAGTCTCACATGTCTCCAGTTTTAGGCAAAACGTTAAGTGCCCTTTGCCCGCGTTATCCCTTGGATGAGGAGGAAGGGTTTACATCAACTGGTGCTTTATCTTTGTTATGATGTTTTGTCTTTTTTCTGCCATTTACATCAGGCACTGACAGAAAGTTTTGTAGACGGAGGAAAGCTCGTGCGTCTTCCCTGTTCCTTCTTTCCCAGGAAATCGGCCTTTCCTGTAAAGCCTGTATTGCAGATTTCAACGTAAGACAAAGTTCAGTGTAGTGGTAACTATCAAAGCTGAGTAGACATATTTCGTTTGCCACTTGTTGTTTGCTTCGTATTTGATGATCAGGGAGAGAGGACAAGAGGTGTAATATTGGGTGAATGTAATATCCAGTCACTTAGTCTTAAGTAAGCTGACTTTTCCTGGGAAAGAAGGAACAGGGAAGACGCACGAGCTTTCCTCCGTCTACAAAACTTTCTGTCAGTGCCTGATGTAAATGGCAGAAAAAAGACAAAACATCATAACAAAGATAAAGCACCAGTTGATGTAAACCCTTCCTCCTCATCCAAGGGATAACGCGGGCAAAGGGCACTTAACGTTTTGCCTAAAAATGGAGACATGTGAGACTCTGTAATGTCCCCTTCTTTGATAGAGGAAGGTACTCTAATCTATGTTCCGGCTAGCAGCGATGGAGGTTAAAATTCGTCGAAATTTAACCTGCATACCATTGCAGAGGTGGTAAGCCATACGTCGGCTTTTTTCCTAACACGCTCCTCCCCATTCAAAAGAGTAGGAGTCAGGGTGGCCGAGCGGTACAAGGCGCTGCGTTCAGGTCGCAGTCTACTCATGTAGGCGTGGGTTCGAATCCCACTCCTGACACTTCACCTCATTTAAGGTGTTTTGTCGTTACTCCGAATCTTGGGAAACTAAATTCTGTACGCTTAATTTAGGTGAGAGCTATGTACGGGTTTGGAAAGAAAAAGTCGAAATTAACTTGACCTCAGGTGATCAGAGTCAAATTTGGAATAAGGAGATTAATAGGGCATTTCCGAGTTGATGCCTGCCTCCTCTTCAAAGCGAGTCTAAGTGCGAAGCTTTTGTGATGGAAATTAGTTCTACTTTACATATGAATGAAAACTAATTTTCATATGAAAAACTTCGCACTTAGACTCGCTTTGAAGAGGAGGCAGACATCAACTCGGAAATGGCCTATTAAATTTAGCGATGATCAGATGATTTTAAGTATACAGTACACCGATCTTACCCGCACTCCTACTGAGATATGGAGGTCCGAGCGGTCCAAGGCGCTGCGTTCAGGTCGCAGTCTACTCATGTAGGCGTGGGTTCGAATCCCACTCCTGACACGTCTATTAAAATTAAGTTCTTAATTGGGGCAAACGAATCATGCGAAACTACATTCTTCACGTTTTTTTAAGCTAAGCACTGTTTGCAGGTTTGGAAGTGAAAATGTGGAAATTAACTTGACCGCAACAATGTTCATAAAATGGAATCCAGGTGATGTAAGTCAAACCTCGCATCAGGTGTATGATTAATATTTAGCAATTATTGAATGAGGCTGAGTAGGATATGAAGAATTCTGCACGTCGAGGAGGGTGTCATCCACCAAGGCCGAAGGCCAAGGTGGATAATATCCTCCGAGATCTGCAGAATTCTTCATATTCTACGAAAGCCAAATTCAATAATTGCTTTATTATTCATTCAAAATATTTTCTTCGCTCAAACTTCTAAACCTGCTCAACAAAAATAACACAATCTCGTCCCCAGCTTTTTTCGGTCAACGGTTCAATAATTTGCAGCAGGCTGCACTTTTGACGTCATTGATTCAATATGACGAAGTTTCTTTCCAAATTTGGTAAACAGCAGCTGGTTATGGTGAATTATTCGTGTGGTTTTAACCAATCAGAAACGGGGAAATATTTTGAATGAATAATAATCCCATTTATTGGATGATTTAAAGTATAAAGTATAAACGTTTGTAAAAATCGATACCGACACTAAGCGCATACGAATCTCCAAGTTCTACCATATGAAATCCAACTCATTCTTGCATGCAAAACGTTTTAAGATTTCTTAATTAAAATCTCAGCTTATCCTCGTCCTCAGCTTATATTCTGGATGACTACGGGCACGATACCTGATTACGGCAACGCATTCGCTACCTTGAATTAACGATTATCGTTAATTCGCAACTTGCTCTGAATTTACTATTATCGTTAATTTAGAAGACAGGAAGCTTGATATGGATTATGAGAAATGGTCATGTATTTTTTAAAAGACAACCCAAATATATGGACATAGGACTCGCACCTGAGAATGTCCTCAATCAATTTCAGAGTACGTATGCTAATGAGATTCTGTCGGACTACCTTCCTGTCAGTTGCGGGGTCCCACAAGGATCTGTACTTGGACCCCTATTGTTTCTCATTTATATAAATGACCTTCAAGAATGCAAGCTATTATCATCATCTGTACTTATGTATGCTGGTGATACGTCCCTTACCTTCTCCGCTGATAACTATGCAACTCTTGAAGAGAACTTAAACGAAAATATTAACGACGGAGGTCCAAAAATGGTTACAATCCAATAAGCTCACAATAAGTGTCAAAAAGTCAATGGGAAATATATTATTACAGGAAGTCACTATAGACTTGATGCCGCGGCGGACTGCGTATGAATATCTGGGAATTGAGGTTGACGAGGTATTGGGATGGCAATGCCAAAGAGATGGTGCCTCACCAAACCACGCTGCCAATGTATATGAGGCTATAGTCCTTCCCTACCTAGATTATTGCTCTGAGGTTTGGAGTTGCATTTGTAAATTAAACCCAGTGTGACAGACTCCATAGAGTGCAAAATAGAGCCGGAAGAAGGTCTTTCGTGATTTTAACACAAGATCTGCTGATATACTTCACTACCTACGGTGGGACAACTTAGAGCAAAGGTGACGCTTGAAGCAGCAAACAAATAAGTGTTTTTAATTCGGAATAATCTTTTTCCGGATGGTTTAAAGAATTTGTTCGAGCGAACCTCTGGAATTCATTCATACAATTCACGGGGCTCCTCAATTAATGCTTTCGTGCCCGGGCCCCATACCGAGGCTGCTAAGAGGGCGTTTTGCTATAGAGGTGCCGTCATGTAGAATGGCCTAGACAACAAAGTTAAGGAGGCGCTTCATCTCAAGTCTCTCGGCTCTACTTTGATTTGAGGGAGTTGTGGAAGTACTTTTAAGTTGTTATGAAACTTGTTTAGGTAATTCACAGCTCTAATGTTAGTGCAATAAACATTGGAGTAGTGGAACATTTTTGTAGTATTAGGATATTGTAATTTTTCAGCTTGTGTCTTTTTCTAACTTTTATGTAAACGGCTCGCTGGAAGAGCAAACTGGCGGTCATGCACGGGCTCAAATCCCATCGGTGCCTTGGGCTTTATTGATGACTGGGTGAGGTTTTTTGAAATCTGAAGTCTATGACAATCTGTGTAGTTGTGCATATTAATTCCGTAGATTGGAATGCTTTGTCTCCTTCTTACTAGACAAATCAGAATATAATGCCTTTTGAGCATCTCATTTCGGGTAGAGCTTCGAGGAACAACGTTAATCGATGAGTCTAATTTGGAATTTATCCTTGGAAGTTACACGGACCCATGACTTCTCTTTTTAAAGCTAGCATTTCACTTTTCATCAATTTATTAGCGAAACCTCTCTTTAGCTAAGCTCTTGTGACAATTTCCTGGCCATCGTAGTCCATTTTTGTACCTTTATATCATAAAGCTTCAACTAAAGGTCCTTTTAGTGATGTAACTTTGTGGCAGGTTACGATTTCGCCAAAGAGTGGGCGAAAACAACCGACGAGTTTCTTAAAGTAGTAGGCTTCAATTTCCGAAAAGTTAATTTTTTACTTGTAGCCGCAAAGCTTCATGTCATGACTTTTCCGAGGCGCGAACGAAACTAAGGTAAAACTTCGTTAATGGGCTAGTAGTTCAAGAAATCCAAACCAAGCAAAGGACCTTTCAACCGTAGTCCAACTTCCATGTAAAAAGTTTTTACTATGCGAAAAGCAAAGTTGATGACTTCCGCAAGAAGGGCACAAAAGCCTTAGTCAGCCAAAAATTAAAAGGTGCACCGCCCAACGTGGGGCTCGAACAAGAGAGGGTTCCTCTCCACTAACTAAAACATTCACTAGTCAGCAGGTAGTTTGGGGGAAATTTTGTGTGTGTAGATGGTGAGTTGAGGAAGAATCATAGACAAAAGTTAGGGTTAGACTGTAAAATGAGGGGGAAAAATTCACAAAGCAAACTCTCAACCTCAAAATAAGGTTAACAAATGCAACAAACTCTGTGTGAAATTAAAAACTTTAACTTCAGAAACAGCCAGATAGTGCATGTACGATAAATTTAATCAAGTAGGAGAGATGAACAAATACTTGACCATGAAAATTATTCGTTCATAAAAATTGGAATAATAAATGTAAAAGTCTTTATAGTTAAATCTTCGTTCTTTAATATATATGGAGAAAACTAAAGAAATCCCATAGAATATGAAACACAGGTTCGGCGAAGCAAATCCAACAATTGAAGGGCTCACGGGAGGCTACCACGCGGTTCGTTGACAATCCACTCAACATGCAGCCGCCATAGCTCTGTAGGACAGTAGGTTAGAGCGTCGTATGTACTTATAAGCAGTACTGAGAACGGTCACCGACGGTGCTGAAGTAAGGCGGTTTCGATACCCGCCGCGAGCAACTGTATTTTAACGTATACATATTGCACTTTGAAACACTTGGCCAATGAGAGTGCAGAATGTAATATGATCGCCATCAAGCTATAACAGCCATAGCCACACATCTAGCTGAACGCATGGGAAGATTATAGAAAGCCGAACATTATTTTGAATTTATCCGCCAAAAATCGCTGTGTTGTCCCGGTTGTGGAGTTGATGTGATAGGAAATTTATCTGGCCTTAAGGTTGTGGTGTTTTATGACGATTCGGACCGTTGCTTTCTGATGCGAGAGCAATTTGTTGGACGAGATCTCCGCGAGTCACCAGCCTCTCTTCTCTTTATGAGGGGAAATGACAACTAACGACATCGTAAAAATTCGAAAGCCACACACCCGGCTAAAACGGACACAGTTTGCCCTCCGATTGCGCCGAAAAGACGAGGATAACTGTACGTAGAGGTAAGTGAAGTTTATTTCTACAATTACAGCTTATTTTAGCATTTATAAGCTCCATATCTCAGTGGGAGTGCGGGTAAGATCGGTGTACTGTGTACTTAAAATCATCTGATCATTGCTAAATGTAATTATTCTCCTTATTCCAAATTTGGCTCTGATCACCTGAGGTCAAGTTAATTTCGACATTTTCTTACCAAACCTATACATAGCGCTCACCTAAATTCAGCGTACAGAATTTAGTTTCCCAAGATTCGGAGTAGCGAAGAAACACCTTAAATGAGGTGAAGTTTCAGCATTGGGATTCGAAACCACGCCTACATGAGTAGACCTGCAAACAGTGCTTAGCTTAAAAAGACGTGAAGAATGTAGTTTTCGCATGATTCGTTTGCCCTAATTAAGAGCTTAATTTTAATAGACGTGTCAGGAGTGGGATTCGAACCCACGCCTACATGAGTAGACTGCGACCTGAACACAGCACCTTGGACCGCTCGGCCATCCTGATTCCTACTGTTTCGAATGGGGAGGAGCGTGTTGGGAAAAATGCCGACGTATGGCCTACCACCTCTGCAATGGTATGTATCTCTTACGTTATGGTATGTATCTCTTACGTTGATATCTGCAACTTTAATTGAGACATCGAGATTTGATTGGCTTCGTCAATGCAATACAGGCTTTACATGAAAGGCCGATTTCCTGTGAAAGAAAGAACAGGGAAGACGCATGAGCTTTCCTCCGTCTACAAAACTTTCTGTCAGTGCCTGATGTAAACGGCAGGAAAAAGAGAAAACATCATAACAAAGATAAAGCACAAGTCGATGTAAACCCTTCCTCCTCATCCAAGGGATAACGCGGGCAAAGGGCACTTCACTTTTTGCCTAAAAATGGAGACATTTGAGACTCTGTAATGTCCCCTTCTTTGATAGAGGAAAGTACTCTAATCTACGTTCCGGCTAGCAGCGATGCAGGTTAAAATCCGTCGAAATTCAACCAACAGACCATTGCAGAGGTGGTAGGCCCTACGTCGGCATTTTTCCCAACACGCTCCTCCCCATTCGAAAGAGTAGGAGTCAGGATGGCCGAGCGGTACAAGGCGCTGCGTTCAGGTCGCAGTCTACTCATGTAGGCGTGGGTTCGAATCCCACTCCTGACACGTCTATTAAAATTAAGCTATTAAATGGGGGAAACGAATCATGCGAGATTACATTTTTCACGTCTTTTTAAGCCGCTAAGCACTGTTTGCAGGTTTGGAAGTGAAAATAAGGAAATTAACTTTACCGCAACAATGTTCATAAAATGGAATCCAGGTGATGTAAGTCAAACCTCGCATCAGGTGTATGATTAATATTCCCATTTATTGGATGATTTAAAGTAAACAGTATAAACGTTTGTACAAATCGATATTGACACTAAAGCGCATACGAATCTCCAAGTTCTACCATATGAAAGACTGTAACAACTCACTTTAGCATGCAAAAAGTTTTTATATTTCTTAATTAAAATCTCAGCTTATCCTCGTCCTCAGCTTATATTCTGGATGGCTACGGGCACAAGACCTGATTACGGCAACCCATTCGCTACCTTGAATTAACGATTATCGTTAATTCGCAACTTGCTCTGAATTTACTATTATCGTTAATTTAGAAGACAGGAAGCTTGATATGGATTATGGGAAATGGTCATGTATTTTTTAAAAGACAACCCAAGTATATGGACATAGGACTCGCACCTGAGAATGTTCTCAATCAATTTCAGAGTACGTATGGTAATAAGATTCTGTCGGACTATCTTCCTGTCAGTTGCGGGGTCCCACAAGGATCTGTACTTAGACCCCTATTGTTTCTCATTTATATAAATGACCTTTAAGAATGCAAGCTATCATCATCATCTGTACTTATGTATGCTGATGATACGTACCTTACCTTCTCTGCTGATAACTATGCAACTCTTAAAGAGAAGTTAAAAAGAAGATATTAACGAGGTCCAAAAATGGTTACAATCCAATAAGCTAACGTTAAGTGTCAAAAATTCAATTGAAAATATATTATTACTGGAAGTCACTATAGGCTTATGCTGAGGACCCATGTATTAGAGTAACTAATCAGCAGTTGATGCCGCGGCGGACTGCGTATGAATATCTGGGAATTGAGGTTGACGAGGCATTGTGATGGCAATGCCAAAGAGATGGTGCGTCGCCAAACCTTGCTGCGAATGTATATGAGGCTTTAGTCCTTCCCTACCTAGATTATTGCTGTGAGGTTTGGGGTTGTATTTGTAAAATCCAGTGTGACAGACTCCATAGAGTGCAAAATAGAGCGGGAAGAAGGCCTTTCGTGATTTTAACACAAGATCTGCTGATATACTTCACTACCTACGGTGGGACAACCTTGAGAAAAGGTGACGCTCGAAGCAGGTCACAAATAAAGTGTTTTTAATTCGGAATAATCTTTGTCCAGATGGTTTAAAGAATTTGTTCGAGCGAACATCCGGAATTCATTCATACAATTCACGGGGCTCCTCAATTAATGCTTTTGTGCCTGGGCCCCATACCGAGGCTACTAAGAGGGCGTTTTGCTATAGAGGTGCCGTCATGTAGAATGGCCTTGACAACAAAGTTAAGGAGGCGCTTCATCTCAAGACTCTCGGCTCTGCTATGATTTGAGGGAGTTTTGGAAGCACTCATTTTAGTTGTTATGAAACTTGTTTAGGTAATTCACAGTTCTTATGTTAGTGCAATAAACATTGGAGTAGTGGAACATTTTTCTGGTATTAAGATATTGTAATTTTTCAGCTTGTGTCTTTTTCTAACTTTTATGTAAACGGCTCGCTGGAAGAGCAAACTGGTGGTCATGGGCTCAAATCCCATCGGTGCCTTGGGCTTTATTGATGACTGGGTGAAGTTTTTTGAAATCTGAAGTCTATGACAATCGATATCTATGTAGTTGTGCATAATTCCGTAAATTGGAATGCTTTAATGAGATCAAATCCTTCTAACTAGGCAAACCATGCAGAAGATGATGCGTTTTAGAGCATCTCATTTTGGTTAGAGCTTCGACATTTCGGTTAGAGCTTCGAGAAACAACCTTAATCCATGAGTCTGATTTGGAAATTATCCTTGGATGGTACACGGACCGATGACATTCTCTTTTTAAAGCTAGCATTTCACTTTTCATCAATTTATTAGCGAAACCTCTCTTTAGCTAAGCTCTTGTGACAATTTCCTGGCCATCGTAGTCCATTTTTGTACCTTTATATCATAAAACTTCAACTGAAGGTCCTTTCGGTGATGTAACTTTGTGGCAGGTTACGATTTCGCCAAAGAGCGAGCGGAAACAATCGACGAGTTTCTTAAAGTAGTAGGCTTCAATTTCCGAAAAGTTATTTTTTTTACCTGTAGCCGCAACGCTTCACAACATGACTTTTCCAAGGCGCGAACCAAACTTAGGTAAACTTAGTTAATGGGCTAGTAGTTCAAGAAAACCAAACCAAACAAAGGACCTTTCAACCGTAGTCCAACTTCCCTGTAAAAATGCAGACCAAAATCCGAATACTTGTGGAAATTGAGTAAGAACTGCAAGCGTTATTACTTCTGTTGCCCTAGGTTTGTTTGATTTCTAACTTTTGCTTTTAAAGTCAAATTCTAAAGTCCGTGACTCCCTGGACATCTTTCAAGTTTTTACTATGCGAAAAGCAAACTTTATGACTTCCGCGAGAAGGGCATAAGAGCGTTAGCCAGCCAATAAAAAAAATGCACCGCCCAATGTGGGGCTCGAACCCACGACCCTGAGATTAAGAGTCTCATGCTCTACCGACTGAGCTAGCCGGGCTCCGTGTTGTGTTAATGCTGTCGGAACGTTCAAGAAAAATATGTGACTGGCACGCTTGGGCTCAGTCATGACAAGCTCATCAACTCTGTTCAGTTCTTGAACGAGGGGCATTTCGGGTTTGATCATCCTGAGATGCTGCAAAATTATTATAATTACTATCATGAGCGGTGTGGGAAAGGACGATCAAAAGACAATTGAAGGGTGGTTATTTAAAAGTAATGACAGCAGCTTCACTAGCGGCCTTTGTGGCTTCCTTAATGGTGTTGACAAAAGAATCCCCCTTACAAGAAGGGGTTCCTTTCCACTAACTAAAACATTCACTAGTCAGCAGGTAGTTTGGGGGGAATTTTATGTATGTAGATGGTGAGTTGAGGAAGAATCTTAGACAAAAGTTAGGGTTAGTCTGTAAAATGAGGGGGAGAAATTTACAAAGCAAACTCTCAACCCCAAAATAAGGTTAACAAATGAAACAAACTCTGTGTGAAATTAAAAAGTTAATTTCAGAAACAGCCAGATAGTGCATTTACGATAAACTTTAATCAAGTAGGAGAGATGAACAAATACTTGACCATGAAAATTATTCGTTCTTAAAAATTGGAATAATAAATGTGAAAAAAGTTTTACATTAAAATCTTCGTTCTTTAAAATATATGGAAAAAACTAAAGAAATCCCTTGGAATATGAAACACAGGTTTGACGAGGCAAATCCAACAATTGAAGGGTCCCTGGAAAGCTACCACGCGGTTCGTTGACAATCCACTCGACATGTAGCCCCCATAGCTCCCGTAGCACAGTAGGTTAGAGCGTCGTACATACTGTACTGAGAACGGTCACCGAATGTGCTGACGTAAGGCGGCTTCGATCCCCGCCGCAAGCAACTGTATTTTAACGTATACATTTTGCACTCTCGTTGGACAATTTGAAACACTTGGCCAATGAGAGTGCATATGAGTGCAATGAGAGTAATATGATATGATGAGAGTGCAATGAGAGTAATATGATCGCCATCAAGCTATAACGGCCGTAGCCACACATCTAGCTGAACGCATGAGAATATTATAGAAAGCCGAACATTATTTTGAATTTATCCGCCAAAAATCGCTGTGTTGTCCCGTAGTGGAGTTGATGTGATAGGAAATTTATCTGGTCTTAAGGCTGTGGTGTTTCTATGGCGATTCGGACCGTTGCTTTCTGATGCGAGAGCACAAAGTTGTGGGACGAGATCGCTGCGTATCACCAGCCTCTCTTCTCTTTATGAGGGGAAATGACAACTGACGACATCGTAAAAATTCGAAAGCCACAAACCCGGCTAAAACGGACAGAGTTTGCCCTCCGGTTGAAAAACGATGTCAAATGTACGTAGAGGTAAGTGAAGTTTATTTCTACATTTTCAGCTTATTTTAGCATTTATAAGCTCAGAGTTAATTTTTTAATACAAAGTCTATAATTCGTATACCGAGCTTGGGTTGCCTGTGATTGTCCAATGAGATACAATCACTTAAGTTTTAAATAGGTTAAGTTTGAATTCATAAGTACCACCCCCGTGAGACTTGAACCCACAACCTTTGAATTAAAAGTCCAACACATCTCACGTTTGTAATCTTTCTTCTTAAATTTCGGGCCTCAAGAACAGAGGCGATACCTTCCTTTGCTGCTGGATCCAGAGTTGTTGAGATCCTTTTGCAACCAGGTACTGTACGTGCTGCCTTCCTTAATGATCCAAGAACAAAGCACGAGAATTTGGTTACGAAATCTGAAAAATATTTTGCAGGCAACAGTGAATTGGCTTTCATATGGTAGAACTTGGAGATTGTTATGCGCTTTTGTCGATAGCAATAGCGATGTTTCTCGTGATGTCATCTATTGTTATTGATATGCCAACCAGAACATAATTGGCTGTTGAAACAATGACTACTTTTGTTCCGTGGTTGGCAAATTTGAATATCAAAAGAAATGTGACGTCAATGTTTGTAAACAAGAAATATCGCTATTTGCACAATCGTTTATACTGTATACTTAAAATCATCCAATAATTGCTATTATTAAAAACTGGATCATTGGATGATGCAATTCGAGAGTTTTGATTGGCTAAGCCATCATGGGTTATGAGCCATTATACCATGATCTATATTTTGGGGGCGTTTTTAATAAAACAATTATTCCACTCGCGCTTGTTGGATACGAGATGATTAAAGCCAACTCGGCGCTACGCGCCTCGTTGGCTATCTATCATCTCATATCCAACGCACGCTCATGGAATAATTGTTAAATACCATACACGTGATGCGTGATCTGACTTTGATCACCTGGATTCCATTTTAGGAACACTATTGTGGTCACACGTTAATTCCTAATTGCGTTTGACAAACTGCGGGAACAAAGTTTATTTGCATAATTAATGTTAATTCCTTAAAGGCTTGATAAATACAGTTACGATCGCGAACAGCCTACTACGTACCAAATCCTATTAACTAATAAAAGCGGCATGAATGCGCAAAAGTTTGTTTACTACGGCTTTCATTCTTGCATCTTTCAATGCTTTCCGGATTCGCAAATGTGTTTGAACTTTGTCAACACGAAGGAGGCGTGACTGTGATTGGACGATTGAGATAGTGCAGTCATGTCGGGAGAGGCAGGGGAATAAAGAAATATGCAGTTGTCAAACTACGGTCTGTCACTCCGGTAAGGGTCAGTTTGTTGTTATCAACGGTCGAAGCCGTGGCCACTCTTGTGATAAAGCATCGCCTTCGAAAGCTGTTTTGTTGCAATATTCACCACCTGACGTTACTCGCAGGACTGCTATCGCGTTGATGGTGGGTTTAGATGAAAGTTCAATCTTTGTCAATTGATTCTGAGGAGGAATTGTGACCGTGGGAACATTTTATCCAGGAATATTTGACTCAAATTGGTGGCTCCTGAGAATTTGGTCTCCAGTCTTGGAGGGCGTAAATTGCAGGTTGCAGGTCATTGTTTCATCAGAGCTAAAACAAACCAAACCTTTACTAATGCTAACATTAGGCATAAAAATATTATGTTTAAGCCTCAGGTTAGCATTTTTGATTCTGATGAGGAATTGTGACCGTGGCAACATTTTATCCAGTAATATTTGACTCAAATTGGTGGCTCCTGAGAATTTAGTCTCCGGCCTTGGGATTTTATTATAAGCGTTGACAACCCAGAAATTGAAAAATGGCTCAAATCGCGTCAGATCTGGAAAATAACCACAGATTGAGATTTTTTTAAATGTTTTCCTCACCCTTGGGCTGTCACCTTGTAGTGGTGGTGAGGCTTGAGTGTCTCAATGACCCTGAGAGCTGTGTCGGCTGGGACTCTAGTCCCTGGCAGGTCTAACCATGCCGGATTGGTTGAGGGGTAGAGGCCAGACAAAGAACAGCCCCTGGTCCTCCAGGTTGGGGGTTAGGCGGTGGGCCAATCAGCCACCCCCTTAAAACAAAGTGGATTACAGAAACCTTAAACACTCGAAGGCAACCTTCCCTTGAGGCCAACGCGGTACCTTGCTTGGGTAGGCAAAGAATGACGCCCTTGAGCCAAAACCGAGAGGATACTCAGGAGCTGAACAAACCACTAGTGACCCCAAGCAAACCTGGGTGTCACCCGATGGAAGAACAAAAAATCAAATAGATCACACTCTGGTTAACAGAAAATTTAGAACATCAGTGTTAGACACGAGGGCCATGAGGTCAGCAGATGTGGCCAGACACCAAGAAAATGGAGAAAAGGACTGATTGTCAAACTGCCGAAAAAGGGAAATCTGAAAGAATGTAAAAACTGGCGTGGAATTACGCTGCTGTCAGTTGTCAGTAAGGTCATGGAGAGAATTGTGATTGACAGGATACGAACCGGAGTAGAGTCGAAGCTTCGAAAGGAACAAGCAGGTTTTCGACCAGGTATCATCGAGCAATCAATAGAATGGCAGTCATCATTGTACGTTAACTTTATAGATTTCGAGAAAGTGTTCGATTCAGTCCATAGGGATAGTCTATGGTTAATTATGAGAAGCTACGGCATACCACCCAAGATAATCGGCATGGCGAAAATACTCTATGACGACTTTGAATGCGCAGTAGTGGATGGCCAGGATACAACGGAGTGGTTTAAGATCAAAACTGCTACTTTTAAGGAGCAAGGATGGCACAGTCGGTTAGTGCGCGGCCTTGGTGCAAGAGGTCTTGAGTTTGATTCCCGGATCTTGCATCCTTGTTTCGACTTCTTTCCTTTCCGTGCAGCTAAGTAGCTTTAAATACTCGTAAAACGGAGCACTGATGGAGAGGGGGGAGTAAAATGAGCGCACCGTCGACCTCAGGTTTGTCAGTTGAATTACTATTACGATTTATCGACGTTAAATATGGTTGCTTTACTTTACTTTACTTTACTTTACTGAAACAGGGGCTTTTACTTCGTGTAGAAGACACACATGACGTAAAACAATAGAACAAAAATCGTGTAACAATACCTAATCAGAATTCTAAATCCCTAAAGACCCCTAAAGCTTTTGTTACGTCGTGTGCGTCTTCTACACGAAGTAAAAGCCGAAACTGGGTTGTAACATGTCAGGTTTACTATTCCTGCTAGTCGTTGATTGGATAATGAGAAATACATTGCAAGAAGGGAATACTGGAATAAGATGGAAGTTCAAAGCTCGAGGATCTCGACTTTGCGGATGATATAGCCCTTTTGTCATCGACCAGGCAACACATTCAGACTAAGAACGATAAGCTGGCCCAGGAAGAAGGAAGGGTGGGACTGAAAGTTAATGTAGAAAAATGTAAGTTGCTCCGAATAAATTCACGGAACAACGATGTGGTAGAGGTAAATGGGCGACGAATAGAGGATGTTGATAGATTTGTGTACTTGGGAGCTACGGTTTCCAAAGAGGGTGGAGGTACCGAAGACATCTATAACAGAGTAGTTAAAGCGAGAGGGGTATTCTTGAGATAGAAAAAGATCTGGAGCAGCCACTGCATCAGTCGACGAACCAAAGTCAGGCTATATAAGACACTAGTAAAGCCAGTCTTGATGTATGGCTGCGAGACGTGGAAGATGAATAAATGTGATGAAAATAAAATCGATGTCTTCCAAAGCAGATGTCTTAGACGGATATTTAAGATACGTTGTTAGGAAAGAATTACAAACAAAGAAGTCCTGAAGATGGCTGAGATAGAAAACCTCAGTGAGGACGTGAGAAGGAGAAGATGCAAATTCATCGGCCACATCATGAGGAAAGAACCAAACAATGACTGCAGAACTGCAATAACCTGGGCCCCAGAGGGACGGCGATAACGGGGAAGACCAAGGACAGCATGGAGAAGGACGGCGGAGAGAGAAAGAGAAAAAGAGGGATGGAAGAACCGGAGGGAGGTACAAATGGCAGCGGCTGACAGAGATGGTTGGCGGGATTGTGTTGAGGCCTTATGTGCCACATGGCAGGAAGAAGATAGATAACAGGAAGGTAATCTTTTTAAGCATTTTATCGGGATTCCCATACAAATCCTTATTCTTTTCTCGGACACGCTCACACTGAGCTTGGGGTGTCTGTGTCTTAACAGCTGTTGAGAACCGGTTTTTCGATTTGTCCAATCAGAAACTCCCTCGAACGTAATGTCCAATCGTACGATGTTTGAACAATGACAACACAACAACAATGTTTTCGATCTAGAAAACGTGAATTCAGCTCATTGCAAGGTCGAATTTGGAGTTGAAAAGGCAGACCCGCTTAGTCTTGCAGATTCTTTACAGATGCCAGCTGTGTTCCGTTGCAGACAGAGAAGCATTTGCGATGGTTTAGAGGGACTATGTGTGCTGCTGAGTAAACAAGTCAGTACACGAACGGGACTTTCTTTTTCGCTTCAAACACATTCCTAGTTATTATTTCTCTCGGAAAAAGCACGTCATGTTCCTGGCTCCACTCCATCGGCCTCGAGTGACACATCATTTTGATAACAATGAAGATTCAAAACAGCTAAAACCTTTGTCAAGTTACCTTACTCACTTGCATTTTTGCATTTGATCGTCAGATGCCGCCATCTTCCGTCTGAGTCTACAGCTGTCCTTTTAAAATACGATGATTTAAATGCGTCTTATGCCAAAAGCGATTCAAAGAAATCACGAGAAGGTATTCTTTTGAAAATAAACGGATAAAAGACTTGAATTTACTCACGTTCTCTACACACCGCCAAAACAAGGCTTTTGAAGTCGCCGCCGAGACTAGACGACTTCGCGCTAAACCTACGACGTCAAACGGAAATAAAACTTTACTTCCGGGCGCCGTCACCTTCCTAAAAAGTCGCTTTTCTAAAGGTTCCTAATATGGCTATGGCCGTAGTGACGTCAGGTGCAATCAAAGAAAAGTTGCATGCAAAACGTTTTTTTGATTTATTAACCAAAATCGTACACTTCATTCCGTTTTTTAGCTAATTCTGGATAGGCACTGACAGAACGGATTTTTTTTAGACGGAGTGAGGCTTGTACGTCTTCCCTGTTCTCAATTTCAGATGATATCGGCCTTTCATGTAAAGCTTGCTTTGCACTTTTTTGCCATCACATGGTCGTTTTTCGAATATTTTGCGGTGCCTCTAAATAAGCCACTTCAGAAAATACCATAATACTCTTTGCTTGTCTCCCCAAATTTTGCATAAGTGTTGTTTCCAGTTTCTCTTGGGGCTTAACAATCGTCCCAAGAGAAAACAAGAACCATGCTTATGCAAGATTTGGGGGGACAAACAAAGAATATTATGGTATTTTCCGAAGTGGCCTACTATATATTACAATGTGAGAAATAGTTGCAGTGATAAATATCACGTGAACTGAGTTTACAGATTTCGTTTGTCACTTGTTGTTTGCTTCGTATTTAATGATCAAGAAGCGAGGCCAGCAGATGCAATATTGGGTGATTGTGCATAAAATCCAGTCACTTAGTTTAAATAGGTTTACCTTGAAGTCAAAAGTACTATCCCCGGTGGGACTCGAACCCACAACCTTTGAATTAGAAGTCCAACACGCTAGTCCATTGCGCCACGGGGGCTAACTGATCATTATTTGTAATCATTCCTGCTAAATTTTAGGCATTTGCGCCACAGAGAACCTTCGCTGGCGGGCTCAACATTTTCATTTAACGCTGACTTTAGATGACGGATAAACAGAGACTCTTTAATCTTACAATTTTACTGGTCGATGAGACATGCGTTGTAAAATTAAAGAGTCTCTGTTTAACCGTGAATTAAGGACGGTGAATACTATTGTTATTGCGCATTCGTTCTGCGCATCTAGAGATCCTCGGATTTCCTATGGATGAT
This sequence comes from Montipora capitata, assembly GCA_949126865.1. NCBI lineage: Eukaryota > Metazoa > Cnidaria > Anthozoa > Scleractinia > Acroporidae > Montipora > Montipora capitata. Next base: position 21,746,296 of record OX421452.1, read on the forward strand.
GCTTATTAATACAGGAATATTTTTGCGCGGTTCAAAACCATGTGGAAAAAGCAGAACTTCTTTGGAATTGCTAAATATTGCTTTTTTTGCCTCTGTAATTTTGTGCGTTTGGAATTACAGGAAATGTATGGAAGAAACTCTTTTTAATAAAATAATTTCTACAATAGCCATTCTCTCCAAATTTATTCCGCTGCACCTTTGAGCGCATATCTTCTATTTTGCAAAATAAAAAAAGTAGTTGTATGCGATTATTCAGACCAGATTTGACAGGTAGTCATCAAATGACGTCATCAATCAAAAGACAAAAGAAGGGGGCGTGCATAAATTAGGGGCATGTTGGGGCATGACGCAATGTGTCGGTTTTAACCCTAACACGTGAAAGAAGAGGGCGTGCATAAATTAGGGGCAAGTTGGAGCATGACGCAATAACGGTTGTAACCCTTGCATAACCCTAACGCGTGAAACAAAAACACGCGCGTAACCCTAAATAATGTTTCGTAAGGTGCGCATAAAATAGTACTGTGTGTGTGCATATCATTTTTATCGGTATGTGACTAGCCTGGTTTGGAGAGAGAGCGAGAGAGAGAGAGAGAGCTCTGACCTGCTCTGGAGTTGAACTGTGAATAAGAAATCGCAGCAAAAGCAAAGACAAGACTAAGGAAAACAAAACAATCACAAGTACACCAGATGACCTCATCGGAAACCAATCAGAAACAACCATGACCTCATCGAGAGCCAATCAAAAGGCAAATAGGTCATTTATGATTGGTTTCTAATGATGTCACTACCCCATCATACCTTGAGGGACAAACGTTTTGCTGTTATAAAAGCGTCGCTGTAGTTTACTTTTTTCATGAGACTATATCATGTCTGAGAAGAAAGAACAAATCGTTCCAATTCGAAAACCCACTCGGCCATCCAAACCACCTACCAACAAGAAGCCAGAAGTCACACAAACATGCGGAGGAAACAACGCTATGACCATGGAGGAGATAAAGGAATTTCCACCCCCAGCGACACCCGCTGTGCAAGTCGTGGAGCAGACCTACCAAGAAGGGGAAGGATGGGAGCCCAACGAGCCCACCACTATTGAAGAACTCATGGGGCAGATCCCTGATGACGTGCCAATGGAAGTTGATACGACATGCCCTTTTCATGGTTGTTTGTTGGAGTACCGAACATCAGACAACGGTTTTAATTACGTGAAATGTCCTGAGTACCCCTGTGCCTTCATTGCAAGCCAACAAGAAGTAAACCAGTACGTACAAGCCGTGGAGAAACAACAGCACCCTCAGCTTGTGATTAACATAGACAAAATGCATTCCGAATGGCCAAAGATGCTGTGTTATTGCGATAAACCTTCCACTCTAAAACAGAGCAAATCTGAGAAGAACCCTGGCCGCATGTATTTCAGCTGTCGGAGCCGCACATGCCCCTACTTCCAATGGCTGAACACTCCCTGGAACCATAAGATTCTAGTCTTCACCTTAGAGAAACTGAATCCACCACCGCAACATCCTCGATACCCAAACTTTAAACCACGCCTGGTGGCTTATCAACCAAAGAAGAAACAGAACGTAGTACCATTTCGACATCACCCATACAAGCAGAAGGGAAGATCGTTCGAGAACACATTCCAAGCACCATCCGCTTTTCAAATGGCCTCTCGCATGGCCCAACGCCTATCTGATGGATGTTTTTCAAAGACCGCATGAACTGTGTTCAATATTGTAAAATAGTTTTTAATTGGTTCAATGTTATAATAAAAAGAGAATACAACCATATGATTGATGTAGTTGTCGTTGTGAGTGAGAGTGAACGAATGTCGAAACCGAGCGAGATCACAGTGATCACTGGAGGCGCTAAAGGCACCGATGCCTGGGCCATACGATGGGCGTGGCAATATGGGTTGCGTATTATGTGCATTCTCCCTTACAACCACCCTATCACCCGAGTGAATGGGAAAGGCTTGCGTCTCTGTGGCGGACATGATCCCAAACTTGTTCATGCCTCAGCAGCCTCACATCCGGGGGATTTATCTCTTGATGTACCGCGCATAAACATGATCTGGTGTAACTCCCCAGACACGGAAGCGGATCTGGCCTGTCGAGCTGCCAATAAACGGTTACAGCGTACATATCCTTCTTCATCTTGTAAAGTCAACGGGTTATTGCAGCGCAATTATTGGATTATAAAGAAAGCTGATACTGTGTACGCTTTTGGGAAATTTGCACGAAACAGTCAAGGATTAGAGTGTGTGGATGGTGGGACGGGGTGGGGCGTAGAGATGGCACGCCTGATGCATAAACCCTTGTATCTGTACTCGATGACGCATAATCGCTGGTTCGAGTATGATCGTGTTGAGGACAGGTTTGAAGCCTGCCTCGAACCTATTACGTCATTGATGGGTAAGACATGCGCCATCATCGGTACGCGAAACATGGAAGCTCATACAGACCCGTGGCGCAGTTTACAGAACATGTTTTCGAATCGTTGGGGGAAATAGAGTTCCAATGAAAAGCAAAATATACCTTCCTGTGATTGGTTCCTAATGATGTCATCGGTCCATCATACATTGAGGGACACAATGTTTGAAAAGCGTCCTTCTTGCTCAATGTTTTTTCATATTGCCTGAGGATGAGAAACGTTCATTTCTACAGTGAGGTTTCAAGAGCTCTTTTTAAAAAGAGAAAAAAGACACGGGACTGTCTTGAAAGAATTCCTAACACAAACCTGGTGGATGAAGACGAAGTTACATCGCGTTGCACAGAGTTTCAAAGAAGGGTTCGAGTTCAAAAGCAGCAGTTACACGAGCGCCATCTCCAAAGAAAGAAATGTCGCCTTCCAATGCGAAAGGACATACTCGAAGCGTTCTGGAAAAGCTATGAAAATCATGTTAGGGAGCATTATTCAAAGATTAATAGAGCAGAAGAATCTGATGCGTGTCTAAAAGCAACCATCTTATCGGTGAACAAAAATGATATTTTAAAACCGTGGCATGAAGAGTGTATGATAATGTTTCCCCCTGTAGAACAACACCATATGATACCCTTTAATGATCGATGGGTGCAAAGACAGTTAACGGAGAAATACAGCATTGAGAAGATGAAAGAAAGATTGATTGCTCGAAGCGTGTCATTGGATGGTCTCACTCAACCAATCAATGTCCAGATCACTGTATAAAAAGAACTCACCGTTTCACCAAAACGATAGTTTACAGTGACAGAGATAGAAGCAGACCATGAATGACGCATTGAGTTTAGAGGAGGCCCGTAGGACAAGACAAATAAGGCATCGTCAAGCCTTTGACGTTGAACAGTCATTGAAAGAAAAAGCCAAGGAATTGAAGTCTGTGGATGATTGTATGAAAGACAATGATATGCAAGGTCAACACCAAACAGTGCGGAACCTGGATAAGCGTCGCCTCCATCTCGAAAAGTCTATCATCAAACATACCATACGATGGGCTACCATCAAGGAAGAGGAGGAAATGGCGCAAAAACGCATACAGGAAGAAGGAGAGGAGGGTATAAAGGAGATAGATAATCGCGTTTTGGAAATGAGACGAGAACTGAACGGTCTGAAACGTTTAAATCAGAGTTACCAAGCATTGTACGAGGCCAAATGTCGTGAAGTGATCCTGTGGCATTCGCGGTTGAGTGATGTGTTAGACTTGCTGTTGTGTGAACTGTGCATGGAAGAGAAAAACGAAGCCTATGTGGAAGGCACGCCCGAAGAGATTCTTTGCTGGAAACCGTGCAATTGTAATTTTGGGGGATGCAAGACTGTGCGTTACATTTTACAAGATAAATAAAATGTTGATGTAAAACTGTGAAGTTGTTAGTGTCATGAAACCGTCACCCTTAACGTACGAGTTCCCCGGAGAGCCTGGTAGTTTGGGCGGGGTCCAAGCTTTTGCCAAAGCACATGGGTTAAAAAGACGCGAGGCCCAAAACCTACTGCAAGGGGTCTTAAGCTACACGTTACACCGTCCCCGCCGAAAACATTTCCCTACATTACCCACCTTAGTGTTTAACATCGATGAACAATGGGTTGCCGATTTGATTGAATTGCAAGGGTTAGCACGTTGGAACAAAGGGAACCGATACGCCTTAACGGTAGTAGATGTGTTGTCCAAATATGCATGGGTCGAACCCTTGAAGAACAAGACAGGGGTAGCGGTCACACAGGCCATGCAAACCATCTTTACACGATCCGGGCGCACACCGCAAAAATTGCAGACAGATGCAGGCAAAGAATTTTACAATCGAACGTTCCAGACTTTGATGAAAAGGAACGGTATTCATCATTTTAGCACGCATGGGGACGCTAAAGCAGCCCTAGCGGAACGGTTCAATCGCACCTTGAAAGAGAAACTGTACCGGTACTTGACAGCCAAGAACACGCGGGCATACTTACAGGTCTTACAGAGTATCGTGCAGGGATACAACGCTACCATTCATCGGAGCATCGGCATAGCTCCAAAAGACGTAACGGGCGTCAACGAGGCCCAAGTATGGCACCATCTTTACGATAAACGATTGCTAGCTAAGAAAAAGAACAAGCAGACGCTTTTGGTAAAAGGGACACGGGTGCGTTTGAACAAGAAACATCGACCATTTGAAAAAGGGTATTTGCCGGGGTGGACAGAAGAGGTTTTTGTGATCCGGCGGGTCGTTCCAGGGGTAGTACCCACCTACAAAGTACAAGAATGGGATGGGACTCCACTGGAAGGTACATTTTACAGACAAGATTTGCAACCGGTGACCGTACCAGATGACGGACTGTTTCGCATAGAAAAGGTTTTACAACGCAAAGGAAATCAGGTCAAAGTGCGTTGGCAAGGATGGTCTGATAAATACGACAGTTGGATCGATGCAAAGACCATTCGCAAGTGGAAAGGGTGAGAGAACCATGGGTGATTTCTACGTGACCTTACCGAGTGATCCGTCACCTGAATTTCCAGATAACTCACCATCCAGTTTTAAGGTCCGGTTGCCCCAGCGGCTAACATTGCCGGGGCAGGGTTGGCGAGTTGCCTTGAGCAGTATGTCCGTGCCTGACACTCGTGTCAACCTCTACCATCTGGTACCAAAATACGATTTTCTGTTTTACACAACGCTGATGAGATCTGGGGTTAGATCAGAGGTGCAAGTTAACATGATGAATATCGATCAATTCAAGTGGGTGGTGGATGGAGAAAGTTTCATGAAAGCCTGTATTGATTTTCTCACCCAAATGCGCCTAAGGGATCCCTTTCAAGGGAGTCATTTTGTGGACGACACGGGAAAGCGTGTCTACATAACTTTTCGCTGGATACAGCGAGGAAACGAGCAAGACTTGCTGATTGACAATACAAAGATCAAACTCGGTGGTGTAGACAACACTCCAGAATTTTGGATTAACGGTACCTTGGCTATCAAGATGGGATGGTTGACAGAAACAGGGGAGTTGGGCCATAACCTGTCTCGAGAGTATATAGATGACAAAGTGCCTGATCTGACAACTTCTGAGAAGTACCGAGACTTGCTGGATAAAGATGGAAATGGTGTGTTCTGGGCAATAGAAAAAAACTGCCTTCGATTAAGCATGAGTTGTAATTGGCGTTTCACCAACCTGAACCATGCCTTTCGAATGGTGGTTGGGGAGCCTTCTCGCACCTTGCATGTGTACTGTAATGTAGCGCAGAGCACGATCGTGGGAGGAATGAAGACGGATTTATTGCGCGAAGTCTGGTACGAGAGACGAGGAAGAGGTGTGATGTATTTCGAACCCAAACACAAACAATTTCATCCAGTGCGCCAAAACACCTACGAAACATTGCACGTGGACGTAGCTGAAACAAACGGGTCCTTGGTTGCATTTCCTAACAACAAATCTAACCGTACCTTGGTTACCCTGCATTTCATCCAAGATAAATAGAGCAGCCGTGAAGGAATCACCTTTAGTACGAAACGGTTAACATGCGAGGAGGAAGTCTGACTCGATACACACCCCCGCAAGTGGGAGATGGATTATGGAAAACTCTATTGGAGATAGGGGCTCCTGCTGTAGCAGAAGGGTTGGAGAGTTTGGCACAAGGTAAAGCGCTTGATGCGGCAGCAGGCACCGTTTTGCGAGCAGGAGTCAGCGGGTTGAAAAGAAAAGCCAGTCAATCGGTAAGGTCTACGATGCAAAAAACAGCTAAACGAGCTAGGAATAACATCAAATCAAAGGTCCGTCAAACAACCAATCATGTGCGGGATGTTTTGGGTGTGTGATGTGGACCAATCAAAAAACAAGAAAGGATTTGGACCAATCAGCGTCAAGAAAAGCTCTATAAAAGAGACAACTTCATTCCCTGACAGTCATACACCATTTCATGTGCAGAGCACAAACACCTCCATCTAGAGTACGTTCCATCATGTCTATTCACAAAGAAACCTCTCACACAGACCTCTGTGCAGAGAAACAAGAACCTCACGGCGCACCATTAACCCACACGGACCTATTAAAACCGTTGAATGCAGAGAGGAAAGAAACGATGCAGAAAACCATCCGAGAACTGGTCAGAAAAGTGTTGATTCTGCCAAAGATAAGTATCGATGAAGTCAAGCAAGCAAGGAAAGATCCTGCGGCCGAAGTGAATGGAGACCCCCAAAATTTGAAACGAAAGATCACAGTGCCCCAAAAGCTACGCACCCCTGCTCCAAAACGGAAACGCATCACACCTCGAAAGTTAACGGATGAATGTGAGCGATCAATGAACCTGCAAGAAGAAGGAACGAAAGAAGAGGAACACAGCAAACTCATTGCTCGCCTAGCACTAGCCAAACTGAAAGAGATGTTGAAAGATGAACGAAAAGCCGAACAGAAGCTGAGAAAGTTGACTGAACGCATGCTGGAGCATAATGACATATTAGGAGAGTCCGTTTCAGACCAAGACAGTGTCGTTGTCATTTCCTCTTGTATAAAATGGTTTGAATAAAGCTTGTTCATTTCAAATGATACAATGTGGTCTCTGTGTGTGTTCTTGTGCGATACTTGGCACTGTTGGCGATGGACCCGCGAGGTGAGCTCCTTGCGTGCTTGTTGCCCTACAGAGCTCTTAGACACTATCGAGCAATGGCCATCAGAGGGTATTGTCCCACAAGACCTATGGGTCAGTTTGTCGCCCATCAATGTAGGGCGCGTGATTGTGTTCTTGCTATGGTTAAATCAGCGGCCTTCCCCACACCGTCAATGGGCCCATATATCAAGCCGTTCCCCCTTCCAAATGATCTCAGACTTACCAGACCACCAACAGGGACACGGACTCCATCATGCCGCGATTAGTAGTCCGATCCATTCCTAGACGCGAACGGCGATCGCGGGGGTGGGGGCAGCGTGGTGGCTGGATTTCCAATCACGTGTCACCACCACCGACAACCATGGACTACGAACTGTTCCGTCGGTGGACGAAACAGATAAAACCCAGGCGACGTCGACGAACAATCCACAAACGACGTTGACCTTCGTCATGAGCAAGTCGTTGAATTTCTGGGCTTTACCAGCGCAAGATGTGGCTATTCAAGGATCTCGATGGGTGGGTTACTCCCCGCTCAACAATAGCAGTATTACCCCCTTGGAATTCACCATTTCCGAATTGGAAGATTTTGTCGATTTGAATCAAAGTTATTTAACCTTTGACATGAGACTACCTACCGGTGCGAACAATGCTGGTTTGTATGCGGACGGGCAAGTTACGGCAGCTGAAGCAAATCAATCGGGAGACGATTACACCAAGTACGTTTACCTGGTCAATAATGTGGCGCACACCATGATCCAGCAATTTGACATGCGGTTGAATGGTACGTTAATGACTAAACAGACGGGCATGTATGCCTACCGAGCCTTTGGTGAAACCTTGCTGAATTACACGCCCAGTGAAGGTGAAACATTGCTGGCCCCACAAGGATGGGTGAATTATTTGAATGTGAATGCTTCCCTGCAAGCCACCAATGCTGTGAATGATGACCGCCCTGTTAACGCTGGTATGTTTGCTACTGGAGAGACGAATCCCTTGAAAGTGTTAACTTCCAAGTTTTTGGGGAACGGATGGGTGCGGCTGATCATGAAACCGCATTTGGAAGCTTTTCATACAGGAACCGTGTTAGTTCCTGGTATTGAAATCAAGCTGCGTATCACCTTTAACAGTCCCGAGTTCTTTTGCTTTGGTACAAGGATGGTGGGCAAAAAGTACCCAACCCTGGGTCCGAATGATATCCAAGCCAAATTTTATCTCTGTAGGCTGACCTTAAACCCTACCACTTACACTGCACTGACTAAACGAAGACATAACAAAGGCATGTGGGGTCGTTATCCTACCGTCTATATGGATGTCCGGACATTCACGTTTGATGGGGATAGTACCATGTTTAAGAAAACAGATCTGTTTCAAGGCCGCGTACCCGACCGTCTTATGGTAGGATTATTGGACAGTCGCGCCTACAACGGGAATTTAGATCATTACCCATTTGCTTTCCAAAAGTTTGGGGTGACCCGCATTCGTCAAATCATACGCGGTGAGGAATATCCCTACGAAACCTTGGAACTGAATCAGAATGATAACAAGAAAGATTTGTGGGGGTACCATCGCTTCCTGCAAGCCAGCGGTGCTCTGGGTAAACACCAAGAAAGTATGCTGAAACCGGGGGATTGGGGCCACACCAAGAATTGCACGCTGTACCTGTTTAATAATGTCGCAGGAGGAGATGCAGATAGCCCCTTGCGAAATCCGCAACAACAAGGCGATGTCACCCTGGAGATCAATTTTGGGGCTAATCCTGGTCAAAATCTGACGGTGGTGGTCTGGGGCGAGTTTGAAAGCGTGATGGATATCAGTGGCACGGGCGTGGTGAATTACGACGTTTAAAATTCATACCTTTCTGTATTAAATACAACCACTCGCATTACTTGTGTAACAGTATCATCAATCACTGCTACAACAAGCATCGATGGAACTAGTACCCTTGAGCGACCGACAGCTAACAGCATTGGCAAAACGCGACCCTGTATTGAGGCGCGTGTTTTTTTGTATACCCTGAAGATCAATTACCACCACTCCGCCAAACCGCTGGGAGACAAACGCATAGGGCTATGATTGTCAACACAGACCCTAAAGGAGAACCTGGACGTCATTGGTTGGGTTTGTGGACTTCGGGAGATACCTGCGAGATCCTCGACAGCTATGGCCTTCCTATGGATACGTACGGAGTACCTCATGTCTTGGAATGGATATGGCGCTATTTTCCCGTCATCCACCGCAACGAGCGAAGCTTACAAAGTTTGAACAGCCGCGCTTGCGGGCATTACGCTTTATTGTTTCTACAAGCACGGTGTCGAGGCAAGAGCATGCAAGAATTCATGGCTGATTTTTCTTTACATGATTTAGTAGCCAACGATCACCAAGCAGGCCATCGCATCCTAGTACAGTTACCCCCATCACTTCAAACGGATATCGTGGACGGTGTAGAAAATAGTCAGGCGTGTTGTTCTAGGCGTGAAGCTATGTATCATTGAAATAAAAGTTTCCAATAAAAAAATAAAAAATAAAATAAAATAAAAACCGTGTCGTGGTCATTGTTCTTTTTAAAAGACCCCACTTTATAGACCTATATCATTAGACACCATGCCTGCAACAAGAACACGTCGAAAACGCGCTCCGCGCCATAAAACACGGGTGACTCGAAAGAGGCGGCGAACCAAACACCAGAAGGGAGGCATTTTTCCTTTACTCGCGTTAGCCCTTCCTGCATTGACCGCCATTGGTAAAGCAGCCGCCTTAGGGGGTGTAAGTGCCGCGGCAGGATACGGGATCAAAAAAGCTTTGAATAAAAGACGGTGAAACATGGGGGAGAGAATCAGATAGGACTATGACTCAGCCACGACCGGAGAGAGAAGGCTTTTTTTTTCGAACCCCCTGCAGTCTTTTAGTGACCGGTCCTTCGGGCTGTGGTAAGACCACCTTCACGCGGGAATTATTGAAACATGCTTCTCATTTCATGGACCCGCCACCTCGAACCAAACACTATTGTTACGGAGCATGGCAACCTACATTTAAAAAGATGCAAAAGGAGGATGCTATACATTTTCACGAAGGCATTCCTAGTTTAGAGGAATTGGATGCTTGGTTTGCACCGCAAGGTGGCGGGGTGTTAGTGTTGGATGATTTGATGGATGAAGGAGGAAGAGACAAGCGTGTGTTGGACCTATTCACAAAACATTCCCACCATCGGAACATTACCGTATTGTATTTGTGTCAAGATCTGTTTCCACCGGGCCCTTACGCAAAGACCGTGTCGCGCAATGCGCATTACATAGTTTGTTTCAAGAATCCTCGGGATTGCACAGGGCTACGAGCTTTGGTGTGTCAGGCGTTTCCGACCGAGGTCAAAGGTGTTATGCAAATATTTCGTCATGCTACGGAACACCCCTTTGGCTATTTAATGTTTGACTTACACCCAGCCTCTTCAGATGACCGCCGTCTGTGGACGAACCTATTACCTTCGCAGGGGTACCCGCACGTGTTTGTACCTAAAGAATCACGTCATGCCCACGTCACCGCCTCCCCGTTTACGTAGACAATTTACATTCTTACGACAGCTAGCTAAAGAAGCGCGTCATTTACAGCGTCAAGATCTTTTACGTCACGCCAACGCTGATCAAATCAATGCTGTCAGCGAAGTCATTTTGAATTCTTTGAAAGGGAGAGTACCCTTATCGCCAACTACGGTACGCTCATGGCGTCCTCAAAAACAAACTTTGCGAACCCTAGCTCACCGCAAAACTTCCTTAAAAAAGCGACGCGACTTGTTGATGAATCAGAAAGGCGCTGGTTGCTGTGTTCACCGTTCTTCATCATCATGATCGAGTTTGTATTCCGCCCCACCTTCTTTGAAGCTCTGAATGTGAGACCTTTGATAAACCGTTGTCGCGCGTGGATACGACAGAGAGCTAATGACTTTCGTCAAGGACTGAACGAGGAATTGTTTTGCTGTTATCCTAGACCATGAATAGAGCAGCATTGCACAATCTCATTGAAGCGTATCAAGAAGCAAGGCGCTGGAAACTACAAGCTGAGGGGTTGCAACTTAAATTACAAACGTTACAGGACGAAAGAGAGCTCTCTCGTAAAAAGGTACAGATCTTGGAGCGCGACCTATCCGTGTTGAGATATAATTTGATGTGCGAAGCCTGTAGACATTATTGGGACACAGTCAACGACGGAGGAACGTTTGAAGTCTCGTGCTTAGAGTGTAAACAGTTATTCATTTCGCCACCCCAAAAACGATGAGTACTTTTCGCGAGTATGTCATGGTTCCTGCGGACGAAATGTCGCGATTGACTGATGAATACAAAGGGCGTTTGACCGAGAACATGCGATTGACTAAAGCGGCTCGTTTGGCAGCTGAAAAACACTTATTGTTAGACTCTAACATGCCAAGCGGTTTGAAAGAAGCACGTGTCAAACAAGTGTCACGTCCATTAAATCGATTAATCAAAAAGATTCGAGGGGGGCCTCCAGTAGCGGCCCCACTGCCTGAAGGAGAAGAAGAAGATGATGAAACAGATGCTATGATTGAAGGACCCACAGCCACACTGGTGCGGAGTTTGCTTAAAAAGGCGCATCGCAAGAAAGGTGCTACCATAACGTCTGGTAACGCCGCGGAGACACCACATCGTCCCGCCTTACCGCCCAAACCCAAACGCGTGCGTTTACAAGTACCGTCCTTGTCCTTGGAGGAACAAAGAGAAGCTCCCCTCCCCTTTGCTGAAGTTTTGGGATCATCCCCAGGGAGTACATCCAAAGAAAAAGCTGACATTATAGTGAATAAACTCAAACGCCAACAGCGTAAGAAAGCGGCTACGGAAGTAGAACGTTTGAAATCTTTTCCAGGGTGGGAAGCATTTGACCAGGGACGTCGAACCCGACGCAAACTTGATGGGAAGGACTACTAAAAAACGAAAAGCCCCAGCACGCAGATCGCTTCGGCGCAAACGCCCACAACGTGGAGAAGGATTAGACATTCAAAAATGGTTGGGGAAGACTGGGATTGAATTTCATTGGCCGGGATATCAATACATGGGGCCTGGAACACATTTGAAGAAACGGTTAACGCGCGGGGATCCAGGTATCAATCGATTGGATAAGATTGCCAAGCAGCACGATATTGAGTACGCCAGAGCTAAGAATTTGCGTGACAAATGGAAAGCCGATGACAAGATGATTGCCGCCATCAGCCGTTTGCCGGGCAAGAAAACTTGGACGGAAGCTATTGTTAAACGGATCATGCAAGCTAAGCGCAAACTCAAATTGTGAAAAAAAAAAAAAAAAAAACTGTAATGTTGTTTGTTTTTGATAATCTTATGTACAAGCGGGAACGTGTCGACGGTCCTAGTGACTAGTCGGTCCCTTTGTTTTTTTCAATAAAAAAACTTGAAAAAAGTGAAATCTATGATTGAGTGAATCTCTTATAGCCTATTGTTCATTTAAAAAATCATGTGAAAGATAGCCTTATTTACAGCAAGGAACGTGTCCTGTCGATCGCTAAGTTGCCGCCCATAGCTCAATCGGTTACAGCGTTGGACTATAAATCCGAAGGTTGTTGGTTCAAATCCCACTGGGTGGACTATTTTTTTTTTTTTTTTTTTTTTTTCAGTGAAACAAATTAAGAGAGCCTTGTGATAGCGATTTTTTTTCAATGAAAATCATTTTTAAAAAAAAAAAAAACTGTAAGCGCCTTTGAAATGTTGCTTTTGAATTCCTAAAGAGCCTACATAATTAGAGCGTTTTTATTCATCATCTTCATCCATTAGTTCGACCATTGTGGCAATAAGATCTTCATCTTCAGAGTCCAGTCCTCGATAGCCATACGGATAAGTGATCGCTGTTTGCGGGTCCAGGACGCGTTTATTGAATACCAATTTGTATTCTTTGTGGGCTTCTTTGGTCCATAGTTGATAGTCTTTCGAGACGCGGACGATTTTGTGTGTCTGCGCGACGCGGGTTTTTCGCGGTGAATCTAAAGGCTTTTGTATTTCCTTCAAGGTGTTTTCACGCAACACTTGATAATTGAGTTGTGTCATCCCTTCGACGGTCAATGAAAATCCTCGTACTTTGCAACAATACTTGTCTTTCTTCGTACGATATCCATAATTCTTCGGCCCCCCCGAGCAAAACTCTGTGATGAAATCTCCGTTGGTTAATTCATCCGTAAAATCGCCCAAATAATCGCCGAGCACTGGTTTGATTTCTCCCGGGGATTGCACGAAAATCACACTGTCTGTATCAAAATACAACACCCTTTCGTTCAACAGTTCTCGAGCTTCATAGAGACGCAAGCGCGCCCAGCAGGTAGTGAAACAGGCCACGAAGATATTCAGATTGGGGGAAATATTTTCACATAACGCTTCCTCGCGATGATGGACTTCCACTCTTTGTTCGTCGATACAGCTGACAAAACGAACATTATGTTGATCACTGTCCATGAAACTACAAAAGGCTTGAGGTTCAATGAATTCTTTCACTTGCAATTTGTTCACTTGTTGCCCAAATTTTCCCCACATGGAGTTTAACATCAGTTTGGCCAAAGCCCGCTGACCAGGATTGACGGCAATCTTCTCATATTCTAAGGAAATACCTTCTTTCTCTTGAAACTGAGTTATGTAGAGTTGTTTCTTTTCCTCTGTGTCGCACCATGCGGGCCAGCCTGAAGCTTCCGTTTTCAATTTGAGCCAAGTGTTCACATAATCTTCGAACAGGCCTACTTGCGTTTCTCGGAAATGCCACACTTCGTGAATGGTTTGGATCACGTAACCCATCTGTTCCGCTTTTTCTAGTTCTGGTGGACACCACGTACCGGTCAATGCTCTCTCCTGTTCGTTATGGCCACACCAAGAGACTTTCCCGTGGAGAGGACGTTCGATGGTTTCTTCGACGCAGGTACGACACAGAGGAAACGTGAGTTTGTTATGAGTTCTGTATGGTAATACAGGGTGGAAAAGGCGATACGGTGGTACTACTGTACATTTTGCGAGGCCAAAATAATCGGAAATTGGTTTCTCTCGTGGCGGGGCGTAAATCATTTCAGGATGTCCCACCGGATACTTCTGGGTCTTATTGGTCCAAGGGTAGAGACTGGTATAATCATAATATTTGATTTGTTCAGCGGTATGTTCTTTGACTTCGTAATGAAGACGAACAGCATTTGTGCGGCCACCAAAAAAGGCGTCTCGAGGTGAAAGCGGTTCTTCTAAATCGTACCCTGCGACAATCTCAGCTATTTCCGGATCGTGGTTCTTACATTTCTGCCATTCGCACTCCCAGATGGTTTTTACTGAATAGCCTCGATCGGAAAGACTTTGTAATCGTAGCACGGTTTCTTGATGAACGTCGGCCATGGAGCGGTCGTTCAGTCGGCGGTAGGTTTCTGAGCGCTGAGGAAAACACTTCGGGCAGCCATGCCAAAAACAGCCAAGAAACTCGTAAATCGTGTTGGTCTCAACATCATAGCCATCGACTGTCCACCGGGTGTCTGGAATGCGATATTCGCCTTGATTCCTAGCATGTTGTATTCGCTGACGGAACCGCGGGTCGGAGCTATCATCGCCTGTTTCCAAGAAAATTTCTTCCAACTGATTTCGTTCGTCAACGCTACATGCAAGCCAGGCGTCGCGGCGCAATTGCTGTTCCTCAAACGTTAACCATTCCATAGCCGCTTTGGAATGATTGACATCTAAACGCCAACCGTAGAGAGGTTCTGAGGCAATGGTGTTTTCTTGCATACGATTGAGACGCAAGTCTCGATTGCAAGCCGAGGCGATAGTGATTTGTTCAAAGGGGCAAAATCGGGTGCGCTTGCGGAAATCGCGTTGAAATGTGAGGCAGCCTTCGCGCAATAACCGGACGTCATCGATGCAATAATCTTCGAGCTCTTGGCGCAGATGAAATTGAACCCCCTTTGATTTCTGCTCTTCATACCACTTCTCAAACTTTTCTTTCCCTTCTTTGCTCATTCCCTCGGGCATGTAATCTTTCTTGGGAGGCAGTTCACCGCGGTAATCGTTCTCCATATTGGAGCAGGTATTAAATAAATGAGGAAAGTAACCTTTTTTAAACTGATCGGGGTCGAGTCCAAATGTTTTTGTAAAAGAACAGAGAGGTCCAGGGATAAAAGACATAGAATCGATGAAACGAATGTAGCCTCCCAGATAAGTCAGTTCCAGTACTTTACCGCCATTGCGAACCTGCTTTAATGCTTGTTTGCGACGGTGCAATGCGTCGACGATAAAATAAGAATCGTACCCTTTAAAATTATGGGCCAAAACGGTGATTTCGCGCGTTTCCTCTTCTGTCAAGACTTCTAACCACTCTAAAAAATGATCAACGCATTGGGGTCCGCGAAAGATTTTGGGGTCGCTATTTTCAGAGGTCATTCCTACGACCAAATTGGCGATATGTTTCCCGGTGTTTTGCATTGCCTCTATGTCAAAAAACACTAAAAGGGGTTCCTTATATTCGTCTGGTTGTTCCTGGTTTTCGGTCTCCGTATTGGATCGAAGGGTTTGTAGCCCCTTTGAGGCGTCTCCTCCTTGCTGACGCCGCCGTTTTTTCCGCTTGGCCAGTTGCACAGCTCGTTTCTCTTCCCGGATCTCATCAGGGTCCTTGGCCTTCTGAATGAAGCATCGATGCGTGTTAAGGTCTACTTTCTCGCGACAGGATGGACATTCCCCCCAACCACAGCAATGATCATCTTGTTCTTTTCTTCCCACGAGGAGTTTTCGGCAATGGGCGCATTTCCGTCGCGCTTGACAGACGGAAGGTTTTTGAGGACCGCTAGGTTTCCCATCTTGTGCTTTACTACAATGGAGTTCCAGACACGAGGGTCCATAGAAGACTCGGCGGCAGCTATTGCAAACGTGGGAAGCCAACCGTTTCGTCTTGTATGCTTCATGGTAATCAGAGCATGTTTCTTGACAGCAGGCAGGGCAGTGAATTCCGGTCGCATTAGGACACGCGTGTTGCCCCAAATGGTCATACGGATGTAAACAACGCCCGCAGAAATAACCGGAACTAAAAAAACCTGGTAATGACGTGAGAGCATCGTAATGACCGTTTTCGTGTAGGATCGCCAATTGTTTTTCGCCTTCGCCAAACGCAAAACACGCGTACGCGCGATCTACATCTACCACGATGATTCGATATTTTAAAAATAGGGAGGGGGCGAGGGAAAACCGAGTTAGTTCGTCCATTCCACAGAGGCCGGGTTCCACGTGGGCTTCTGTATGTAAAGCGATCGCTTCATCGCTCTGGATGGTCAAACCTCGTTGGAAACTTCGCCATTTAGGATGGTTGTCCACGTGAGCTTTCGCTGTGACGATGGCGCGAGCACAACACAAATTCTGTTCATTCCTTGGGATCTTTACGATACATTTTTTCTTCAATCGAAACTTGGTTGAGGCTTGGTGACCAGGCTTATAATCTCTACCATTTCCCCCACCCTGTGGACTGGCGCGCACGTGAACAAATTCTAATTGAAAGGTATCGTTTAGTTCAAATTGTTCATTGGAGTTTAGCATTCGACTCATTACATTCATGAATTCGTCGACCCACCTAACATCATTTCGCCATTCTCCTGCTTGAAATCGCGCGCTGTGAAAATTGTTATCGAGCCGATTGGAACTTAAACGAAAAAAGATACGATCGCGATCATCAATATCAGGATTATCGAGTAAGCGTTCCAATGCCCTGCGTAATCCGTGGATCAGTGCATGCGTTAAATTCTGCCCTTGTAATATTGGTCCAATCTGTTGGACTCGAGTTTCAAAGACGCGTTCGTGAACTCCCATTCTTTTCGACTGACGTTCTACTACGGGCTCAAGGGTAAATTCTATGCGACCAGATTCCTGAGGGGGTTGTAATACCCCAGCACCGTGTTGCTGACTATCAAGCGAGGATGATGTTTCGGGGAGATTTCTTAACTCTCTGTCAACATCTTCAGCCAATTCACGCAACAACTCAACCGTATCTTGCACGTTTTGTTCTAAAAAACAAAATCAATAACAGTTGTATTAACTAAGCGAAAAAATAAGTTAGTAGGAAAAAAAACAACTAGGAAAAAAAAATTAATCGAAAAATTGTTGCGATTAAATCTCGAACCAACGACATCTGAGTTCCTCGCGATGTAAGCATTACAACACTAGAGAAAAAACATGACAATTGCGACAAATTCAGTTCTAATGTTTGCGTAACAAATCCGAGTTCTCTGCACATTTCACGGAAAGTACTCGTTTGTAAAATTATTACAAATCCAAAATCTCTGCGCAACGATAAACCTATACTCTCATTTTCACGGAAAGTACCCGCGTGTAAAATATCACGCTTCAAGAAAGCAATGCAAATCATTTTTTTTACGCATTTCAGTTACCTTCTTCAAATTGTTCCAGCGCTTGCACGAGCTGACTATCAAGCGAGGATGATGTTTCGGGGAGATTTCTTAACTCTCTGTCAATATTTTCTGCCATTTCACGCAACAACTCAACTGCATCCTGTACGTTTTGTTCTAAAAACAAGATCAATAATAGTTGTTGTAACTAAGCGAAAAAAAAATTTAGTAGGAAAAAAACTAGGAAAAAACTAATCAAAAAAATGTTGCGATTAAATCTCGAACCAACGATATCTGAGTTCCCCGCGATGTAAGCATTACAAAAAAAAAAAAAAAAAAAAAAAAGCAATGGAAATCATGTTTTTTGTTTTTTTACGCATTTCAATTACCTTCTTCAAATTGTTCCAGCGCTTGCACGAGCATCAAATCATCTTCGAATTCGTCATAAACTTGATTCAGGGCGCTGTCCGTCAATTCTTCAACCCATGGCCTATTCTCCATTTTTTGTACGTCCTCGCTTATCTTATTCTGGTTTCACTCAATGAGTTGGAAATAGAAGTGGTTTGTGTGGGACCGTCTTTCGCTTTTATATGGTTCTGGATTATACCACTATATTTTATTGGTGGAATTACTAGAAAAGATTACTACACAACACGCTTTTAATGTTTTTTTTACTTCCCACAGAGATTATCCTGTAAGGATAAGAAAAATCTTTTGATGGTATTGTCCAATTATCCGTAAAGATTAAGAGATAAAAAACAACGAACCAATATTAGTTAAACCATAAGTTTGCTTGAAACCCATTGATTATTGACTTTTATAGAATTGTTGGCTCCTAAAGGAGCCGTTTTTAAAAAAAGGTTTCTGCTTCAAGAGCAAGGATACGCAGTGATGATGTCCCAACGCCCAGATGTTTTAACCATGACGATTTCCACTTGATCGGTATCACATCCGCCTAAAGATTTTCCAACACTGTACCCTATATTTACATATCGAACTTTAAAGACCCTACCATTTTTGGGCAATATATAAACATAAGGAACAGTTTGCTCCTCTTTAGGCGGATAGTACAATCTGCTGTTTTCTTCCCGCTTTCTTCTCTCCAGCTCTGTGATGGTATCGAGAATTAAATGGGAAACATCCACATTATCATAAAATTGGGAAGCTCTCACAGCCTTTTTGGTATGTCTCTCTATGATGTGGTTCACAGCCTTCTCCGACAAGATAAGCGTTTCTGTTTCGATCACTCTCATCATGGTTTTGGAACATGGTGATCAGTTTTTTTCAAGACTATTTATAATAGCACATGATATAGGGGGTATGTTGGAAAATTAAAAAAACGATTTAACCGATCTACCTTTGCGGCATAAAAAAATTTCTTTAAACAAACCCTTTGCCGACATAAAAAATGCTCTCTACAACTCCTTAGAGGTTTCGATGTAAATAAAAGCGGCAATCCCGCTTTTAGAACGTTACGCTTCTCTGAACGAACAATAGCGCAAAACAGCGCCTTTTCAAACAAAACTCATCTCATACACAATAGCACTATTTTCTTAATTGCGATCAAAGCGGAGGCAAGGAAAAAAAGAAGCGTTTGAAATGCGGTTTTTTTTCCAGTTCGAAACGTCTGCATAGGTACAAGAGAGCCTTTTTTTTTTTTTTTTTCTAAAAGATGTGAAACATTAGGGCTGATCTACTTTTTTGCGGCATAAAAATCCCTTTTTAAAAAACCCTTTGCAGACATAAAAAATGCTCTCTACAACTCCTTAGAGGTTTCGATGTAAATAAAAGCGGCAATCCCGCTTTTAGAACGTTACGCTTCTCTGAACGAACAATAGTGCAAAACAGCGCCTTTTCAACCAAAGCTCACCTCATTCACAATAACACTATTTTCTTAATTGCGATCAAAGCGGAGGCAAGGAAAAAAGGAAGCGTTTGAAATGCGGTTTTTTTTTTCTAGTTCGAAACGTCTGCATAGGTACAAGAGAGCCTTTTTTCTAAAAGATGTGAAACATTAGCAGGCTTTGAAGAGTCTTTAATTTTGTCCAGATTTGCTATCAACCACACGTTTGGTCTTAAAATTAGTGAAGAAGTAAACTGGTTTCATATAATCCAAAAATCGCCCGTAACGTTTCAAACATGCCCTGTCTTGATCGTACTTCATACAAAAACAACATTGTATTGGAAATGTGAAACGACTTTCAACCGATATTCTACATCTGTCTTTACCTTCAAAAGGCGGTACTGCGGTAAAAACAAAGGAAAGGTAATTAGTTTATAAAACAATGAATTGCAGGCTGTATTCACAATAACAAAAATTTTCGCGGAATCTGTCCCGGTACAATTAGTAAATTCAGAGAGCCCATGAAACAATACACGACTTGCATTTTTTTCCAAACGTTACGCGTCGGTGATCAAGAGCGCGTCAACGCAATCATTTAGTTCAAGGAACGAACAGAGTAGAACGGTTGCGCTTTGCAAACATCTCAAGGCAGTAAACAGATTGAAACTATGAACCAGAAAAGAAGTTATTGCACGAAAGAATTCCAGCCACGCAAGATCAACAAACATGTTTTTGCAGAAAGGTAGGTCTTGTTTTCGTACATTTGCGCTATGATCTTACAAACAAATTTTTTAAACTGTCTAAGTTGGTAATGTTAAGGGTATATTCCGAAGATGATAAAAAACGTTTTCATTCTTCTGACTTCTTTGATACGGATTCGCAAAATGATTTAACTGAGAGACTCTTACAAACATATTTGGTGGTGTTAAAGGGTTTAATTTTCATGTTTCTTTGTTGATTGATTTTCTTTTTATGGCAGACTGGCGACTGAGGGACGAAAGGACAGAATTACAGAAAAGGAAAGAGTGAGATCGTACCTCTTCGACGCAGCGCAAGAACGTTTGGCTCAAATACGTGCGAATCGCGCAAAAGCAGAATCCCGCGATAGGGAATCAAGAGAACGATCAAAAATGATTGATAACATAATAAGAGAAGTCATCTCTTCATGTACCATAGATCCGTTTCGGGAATTGGACAAGTTCGCCGCTTCTTTAAGGCGTGAAGTTGACAATGCAAATGACTTTTTTCCAGTAGATTTTTATGTAAGTGAAACGAATCGCGGAAGTAAATCTTTGTAGTATACAAAGAGGTTTTTGCAAGTTGTAGTTTATTGCATCCGCGATGATGTTAATGGTTCACTCTTTTAAAAGGAGAGATCATTTTTCTCTCGATTTGTAAATATAAATATTCGTTGTGAAGTGATTGGTTTGTTTTTTCCTAAGTCTTGTCTTTGGTTTGCCGCGCGCTAGTCACATACCGATAAAAATGATATGCATACACAGTATGCAACTTGCCCCTAAATTATGATGCCCCAACTTGTCCCAACTTGAACGTTAGGGTTACAACCGACATTGCGTCATGCTTACGAAACATTTATTTTAGGGTTACGCGCGTGTTTTTGTTTCACGCGTTAGGGTTATGCAAGGGTTACAACCGTTATTGCGTCATGCCCCAACTTGCCCCTAATTTATGCACGCCCTCTTCTTTCACGTGTTAGGGTTAAAACCGACACATTGCGTCATGCCCCAACATGCCCCTAATTTATGCACGCCCCCTTCTTTTGTCTTTTGATTGATGACGTCATTTGATGACTACCTGTCAAATCTGGTCTGAATAATCGCATACAACTACTACTAAAAAACCCAAAATTGCCTATCATGAATACATTCCATCGTTTTGAACTTCCTTACAAACCTTTGAATTTCTCTCATCCTTGGCCTGATTACCCATGATGCACTCAAGAGCGTGAACTCGTCAATGAAAACGTTGCAGTGCCGGAGAAACTTTATCATTCTCTAATATTAGCATATTTCTTGTCGTTTTACGTCAATCAATTTCGTTAGTTTCCAGTCCATTCATTTGTATTTTTAAATTTAAATTTATCTGTAACTGAATAATAATCACTTATGATGATGTATGTTTTAACATACGAAAAGTTAAGTTTATAAAAAGAGTTATGCCGTTCAAGCAAATGCTTGTAACCGCTGTTTACGTTATATTATTTAGAGCGGTCTTCCCCACCCGAGTATAAGAGATATCGTCGACATGAATTCATTATCATTTCCATAGAAGGCTCAGGCATTTTTTGTGAGACGTTCCTTTTTCCTCCCTTCCCTCTCTATTTGTCTTTACTTACTGTTCCTTTATCTTCATCTGAAAGTGGCCGCCAGACCTCCATATCTCAGTAGGAGTGCGGGTAAGATCGGTGTACTGTATACTTAAAATCATCTGATCATTACTAAATTTAATTATTCTCCTTATTCCAAATTTGACTCTGATCACCTGAGGTCAAGTTAATTTGGACATTTTCTTTCCAAACCTGTACATAGCGCTCACCTAAATTAAGCGTACAGAATTTAGTTTCCCAAGATTCGTTAATGGGCTAGTAGTTGAAGAAAACCAAACCAAACAAAGGACCTTTCAACCGTAGTCCAACTTCCATGTAAAAATGCAGATCAAAATCCGAATACCTGTGGAAATTGAGTAAGAACTTCAAGTGTTATTACCTATGTTGCCCTAGGTCTGTTTGATTTCTAACTTTTGCTTTTTAGGTCATAATCTAAAGTCCGTGACTCCCTGGACATCTTTCAAGTTTTTACTATACGAAAAGCAAAGTTGATGACTTCCGCAAGAAGGGCACAAGAGCCTTTGTCAGCCAAAAAAAGAAACGCACGGCCCAACGTGGGGCACGAACCCACGACCCTGAGATTAAAAGTCTCATGGTCTACCGACTGAGCTAGCCGGGCTTCGCGCTGCATAACCGCTTGCGAAATGTTCAACAAAAATATTTGACTGGCATGCTTGGGCAAGGGGCATTTCGGGTTTGTTCATCCTGAGATGCTGCATTTCGGGTTTGATTATCCTGAGATGCTGCAAAATTATTATAATTACTATCATGAGGGGTGTGAGAAAGGACGATCAAAAGACAATTAAAGGGCGGTTATTTAAAAGTAATGGCAGCAGTTTCACTAGCAACCTTTGTGGTTTCCTTAATGGTGTTGACAAAAGAATCCTCGTTACAAGAGAGGGTTCCTCCCCACTAACTAAAACATTCACTAGTCAGCAGGTAGTTTGGAGGAAATTTTGCGTGTGTTGATGATGAGTTGAGGAAAAATCATAGACAAAATTTAGGCTTAGTCTGTAAAATGAGGGGGAAAAGTTCACAAAGCAAACTCTCAACCCCAAAATAAGGTTAACAAAGAAACAAACTCTGTGTGAAATTAAAAAGTTAATTTCAGAAACAGCCAGATAGTGCATGTACGATAAACTTAATCAAGTAGGAGAGATGAACAAATACTTGACCATGAAAATTATACGTTCTTAAAAATTGGAATAATAAATGTGAAAAATCTTTATAGTAAAATCTTCGTTCTTTAATATATATGGAAAAAACTAAAGAAATTCCATGGAATATGAAACACAGGTTCGACGAAGCAAATCCAACAATTGAAGGGCTCACGGGAGGCTACCACGTGGTTCGGTGACAATGTAGCCACCATAGCTCCCGTAGCACAGTAGGTTAGAGCGTCGTATATACTTATAAGCAGTACTGAGAACGGTCACCGACGGTGCTGAACTGAGTTAGGCGGTTTCGATACCCGCCGCAAGCAACTGTATTTTAACGTATACATTTTGCACTCTCATTGGACAATTTGAAAGACTTGGCCAATGACAGTGCAGAATGTAATATGATCGCCATCAAGCTATAATGGCCGTAGCCACACATCTAGCTGAACTCATGGGAAGATTATAGAAAGCCGAACGTTATTTTGAATTTATCCGCCAAAAATCGCTGTGTTGTCCCGGAGTGGAGTTGATGTGATAGGAAATTTATCTGGCCTTAAGGCTGTGGTAATTTAATGACAATTCGGACCGTTGCTTTCTGATGCAAGAGCAATTTGTGGGACGAGATCGCCGCGAGTCACGAGCCTCTCTTCTCTTTATGAGGGGAAATGACAACTAACGACATCGTAAAAATTCGAAAGCCACAAACCCGGCTGAAACGGACACAGTTTGCCCTCCGATTGCGCAGAAAAGACGAGGACAACTGTACGTAGAGGTAAGTGAAGTTTATTTCTGCATTTACAGCTTACATTTATAAGCTCCATATCTCAGTAGGAGTGCGGGTAAGATCGGTGTACTGTATACTTAAAATCATCTGATCATTACTAAATTTAATTATTCTCCTTATTCCAAATTTGACTCTGATCACCTGAGGTCAAGTTAATTTGGACATTTTCTTTCCAAACCTGTACATAGCGCTCACCTAAATTAAGCGTACAGAATTTAGTTTCCCAAGATTCGGAGTAACGGCAAAACACCTTAAATGAGGTGAAGTGTCAGGAGTGTGATTCGAACCCACGCCTACATGAGTAGACTGCGACCTGATCGCAGCGCCTTGGACCTCTCGGCCATCCTGACTCCTACTCTTTCGGATGGGGAGGAGCGTGTTGGGAAAAATGCCGACGTAGGGCCTACCACCTCTGCAATGGTATGTAGGTTGAATTTCGACGGATTTCAACCTGCATCGCTGCTAGCCGGAACGTAGATTAGAGTACTTTGCCCTATCAAAGAAGGGTACATTACAGAGTCTCACATGTTTCCACTTTTAGGCAAAAAGTTAAGTGCCCTTTGCCCGCGTTATCTCTTGGATGAGGAGGAAGGGTTTACATCGACTTGTGCTTTATCTTTGTACATGTTATGATGTTTTGTCTTTTTCCTGCCGTTTACATCAGGCACTGACAGAAAGTTTTGTGGACGGAGGAAAGCTCGTGCGTCTTACCTGTTCTTTCTTAAACAGGAAATCGGCCTTTCATGTAAAGCCTGTATGGCATTGACGAAAACAATCATTTCGCGATGTCTCAAAGTTGAAGATTTCAACGTAAGAGATAGTTGTAGTGGTAATTATATAAGCTGAGTAGACATATTTCGTTTGCCACTTGTTGTTTGCTTCGTATTTTATGATCAGGGAGAGAGGACAAGAGGTGTAATATTGGGTGAATGTAACATCCAGTCACTTAGTTTTAAGTAAGCTGACTTTAAAGTCAAAAAGCATCACCCCCGATGAGACTCGAACCCACAACCTTTGAATTAGAAGTCCAACACGCTAGTCAATTGCGCCACGGGTGCTGCGTGAACACAACAAGAAAACGGTGGCAACAGGTGGGCCAGTTAATATCAAGACGGCTTTGTTAATAAAGGCATGGCATTACTCCCAATTCAAAAATGCGCAATTGGCCTGGAAAAACAAACTCACAGTCCGGTTGAAGTTCGAAGGTGTCAGGATGGCCGAGCGGTCCAAGGCGCTGCGTTCAGGTCGCAGTCTACTCATGTAGGCGTGGGTTCGAATCCCACTCCTGACACGTCTATTAAAATTAAGCTATTAAATGGAGCAAACGAATCATGCGAAACTACATTTTTGAAAGGTCCCTGTTTCCAAACCAAACAAAAGACCTTTCAACTGTAGTCCAACTTCCCGTAAAAACGCAGATCAAAATCCGAATACTTGTGTTGCCCTAGGTTTGTTTGATTTCTAACTTTTGCTTTTTCAGTCATATTCTAAAGTCCGTGACTCCCTGGACGTCTTTCAAGTTTTTACTATATGAAAAGCAAAGTTGATGACTTTTCGCAAGAAGGGCACAAGAGCGTTAGCCAGCCAATAAAAAAAATGTACCGCCCAACTTGGGGCTCGAACCCACGACCCTGAGATTAAGAGTCTCATGCTCTACCGACTGAGCTAGCCGGGCTCCGTGCTGTGCAGATGCTGTCGGAACGTTCACAAAAAATATGTGACTGGCACGCTTGGGCTCAGTCATGACAAGCTCATCAACTCTGTTCAGTTCTTGAACGAGGGGCATTTCGGGTTTGAACATCCTGAGAATTCTGCAAAACTTCCGCAAGAAGGGCACAAGAACGTTAGTCAGCCCAAAAAATGAAGGGTGCACCGCCCAACGTGGGGCTCGAACCCACGACCCTGAGATTAAGAGTCTCATGCTCTACCGACTGAGCTAGCCGGGCTCCGCGCTGCATAACCGCTGGCGGAACGTTCAACAAAAATATGTGACTGGCATGCTTGGGCGACGGGCATTTCGGGTTTGTTCATCCTGAGATGCTGCATTTCGGGTTTTATCATCCTGAGATGCTGCAATATTATTATAATTACTATCGTGAGGGGTGTGAGAAAGGACGATCAAAAGACAATTAAAGGGCGGTTATTTAAAAGTAATGGCAGCAGTTTCACTAGCAACATTTTTGGCTTCCTTAATGGTGTTGACAAAAGAATCCTCGTTACAAGGAAGGGTTCTTCTCAACTAACTAAAACATTCACCAGTCAGCTGCAGGTACTTTGGGGGGAATTTTGTGTGTGTAGATGGTGAGTTGAGAAAAAACTGTAGAAAAAAAATTAGGGTTAGTCTGTAAAATAAATATAAGAGGGAGAAATTCACAAAGCAAACTCTCAACCCCAAAATAAGGTTAACAAATGAAACAAACTGTGTGAAATTAAAAACTTTAACTTCAGAAACAGCCAGATAGTGCATGTACGATAAATTTAATCAAGTAGGAGAGATGAACAAATACTTGACCATGAAAATTATTCGTTCTTAAAAATTGGAATAATAAATTCTTTAATGATCTAAGAACGAAGCACGAGAATTTAGTTAAGAAATCCTAAAAAATATTTTGCAGGCCTAAGTGAATTGACTTTCATATGGTAGAACTTGGAGATTGTTATGCGCTTTTGCCGATAGCAATTTGCACAATCGTTTATACTGTATACTTAAAATCATCCAATAATTGCTAATATCAGACACCAGATGCGTGATCTGACTTTGATCACCTGGATTCCATTTTAGGAACATTATTGAGGTCGCACGTTAAACCCTAATTGCTTTTGGCAAACTACGGGAACAAAGTTTATTTGCATAATTAATGTTAATTCCTTGAAGGCTTGATAACGCGAAAAGCCGACTACGTAGAAAATCCTATTAACCAATAAAAGTGCCTTGAATGCGCAAAAGTTTGTTTACTACGGCTTTCATTCTCGCATCTTTCAATGCTTTCCGGCTTCGCGAATGTGTTTGAACTTTGTCAACACGAAGGAGGCGTGACTGTGATTGGACGACTGAGACAATGCAG
>OX421452.1:21780399-21782899 GCA_949126865.1 Montipora capitata
TGCGAGACGCCACTGGGTAAATGTCTTTCTTTGATTTAAGTTAACATTTGCATTTCTCTTACTAACTTCAACTCTGTAATTTAGATTTTGAACGTCTACACTCCCTGCGATGACCGTGAAATAAAGGACTAGTTGAAAACCGTGGAAACTCTTCGGCTAGCAACACAGCACTTTTAACACAAGATCTGCTGATATACTGCACTACTCACGATGAGACAACCTTGAGAAAAGGTGACGCTCGAAGCAGGTCACAAAAAAGTGTTTTTAATTCGGAATAATCATTTTCCGGATGGTTTAAACAATTTGTTGGAGCGAACCTCCGGAATTCATTCATACAATTCACGGGGCTCCTCAATTAATGCTATCGTGCCTGGGCCCCATACCAAGGCTGCTAAGAGGGCGTTTCGCTATATAGAATGGCCTTGACAAGAAAGTAAAGTTGGCACTTCATCTCAAGTCCCTCGGCTCTGCTATGATTTGAGGGAGTTGTGGAAGTACTTATTTTAATTGTTGTGAAACTTGTTTAGGTAATTCACAGCTCTAATGTTAGTACAATAAACATTGGACTAGTGGAACATTTTTCTAGTATAAGGATATTGTAACTTTTCAGCTTGTGTCCATTTTTAACTTTTATGTAAACGGCTCGCTGGAAGAGCAAACTGGCGGTCATGCATGGGCTTAAATCCCATG
Organism: Montipora capitata; assembly: GCA_949126865.1. Classification (NCBI taxonomy): domain Eukaryota; kingdom Metazoa; phylum Cnidaria; class Anthozoa; order Scleractinia; family Acroporidae; genus Montipora; species Montipora capitata. The sequence goes on from OX421452.1 coordinate 21,781,090, forward strand.
GGTGCCTTGAGCTTTATTGATGACTGGGTGACGTTTTATTAAATCTGAAGTTTATGACAATCTGTGTAGTTGTGCATAATTCGGTAAATTGGAATGCTTTAATGAGATCAAATCCTTTTCACTAGACAAATTAGAATATAATGCGTTTTCGAGCATCTCATTTCGGTTAGAGCTTCGAGGAGTCTGATTTGGAATTTATTTTTGGAAGGTACACGAACCCATGATTTCTTTTTTTAAAGCTAGCATTTCACTTTTCATCAATTTATTAGCGAAATCTCTCTTTAACTAAGCTCTAGTGACAATTTCCTGGCCATCGTCGTCCATTTTTGTACCTTTATATCATAAGGCTTCAACTAAAGGTCCTTTTAGTGATGTAACTTTGTGGCACGTTACGATTTCGCCAAAGAGTGGGCGGAAACAATCGACGAGTTCCTTAAAGTAGTAGGCTTCAACTTCTGAAAAGTTAATTTTTTACTTGTAGCCGCAACGCTTCATGTCATGACTTTTCCGAGGCGAAAACCAAACTAAGGTAAAACTTCGTTAATGGGCTAGTAGTTCAAGAAAACTAAACCAAACAAAGGACCTTTCAACCGTAGTCCAACTTCCATGTAAAAATGCAGACCAAAATCCGAATACTTGTGGAAATTGAGTAAGGACTGCAAGCGCTATTACTTCTGTTGCCCTAGGTCTGTTTGATTTCTAACTTTTGCTTTTTAAGTCATATTCTAAAGTCCGTGACTCCCTCAAGTTTTTACTATACGAAAACTGAGCAAAGTTGATGACTTCCGCAAGAAGAGAAACAAGAGCGTTAGTCAGCCAATATTTAAAAGGTGCACCGCCCAACGTGGGGCTCGAACCCACGACCCTGAGATTAAGAGTCTCATGCTCTACCAACTGAGCTAGCCGGGCTCCGCGCTGCATAGCCGCTGGCGGAATGTTCAAGAAAAATATTTGACTGGCATGCTTGGGCGAGGGGCATTTCGGGTTTGTTCATCCTGAGATGCTGCAAAATTATTATAATTACTATCATGAGGGGTGTGGGAAAGGACGATCAAAAGACAATTAAAGGGTGGTTATTTAAAAGTAATGGCAGCAGTTTCACTAGCAATCTTTGTGGCTTTCTTAATAGTGTTGACAAAAGAATCCTCCTTACAAGAGAGGGTTCCTCTCCACTAACTAAAAGATTCACTAGTCTGCAGGTAGTTTGGGGGAAATTTTGTGTGTGTGTAGATGATGAGTTGAGGAAAAATCATAGACGAAAGTTAGGGTTAGTCTGTAAAATGAGGGGGGAAAATTCACAAAGCAAACACTCAATCCCAAAATAAGGTTAAAAAATAAAACAAACTGTGTGAAATTAAAAAGTTAATTTCAGAAACAGCCGGATAGTGCATGTACGATAAACTTAATCAAGTAGGAGAGATAACAAATACTTGACCATGAAAATTATACGTTCTTAAAAATTGGAATAATAAATGTAAAAGTCTTTATAGTAAAGTCTTCGTTCTTTAATATATAGGGAGAAAACTAAAGAAATCCCATGGAATATGAAAAACAGTTTCGACGAAGCAAATCCAACAATTGAGGGGCTCACGGGAGGCTACCACGTGGTTCGGTGACACTCCACTTAACATGTAACTGAAGGGGGTAGTTTCTAAAGGAACTGTGGTGCTGCGTCGGTGGGGAAGTAGTACAAAAAAATTTGGTTTTATCAACGGAGTTGACAATGTAAATTGGCCACCGTACAGAGATTCTGAAAGCTGACGTTTTGAGCGTTAGCCCTTCGTCAACATGCAGCCGCCATAGCGGCCCG
>OX421452.1:21790399-21795399 GCA_949126865.1 Montipora capitata
TTATTATAACCGTTGACAACCCAGAAATTGAAAAATGGCTCACATCGCGTCGGATCTGGAAAATAACCACACAGGAAGGAAGCTATCCACAATGGCAATAAGTTTACGCTTTTTAATTGAAATTTTTTTCATATAATAATCTTTTTAAGCTTTTTATCAGGATTCCCATACAAATCCTTATATTTTTGTCGGCCATGCTCACACTGAGCTTGGGGTGCCTGTGGTCTTAATAGCTGTTGAAAACCGGTTTTTCGATTTGTCCAATCAGAAATTTCCTCGAATGTAATGTCCAATCGTACGATGTTTGAACAATGACAAAGCAACAACAATGTTTTCGACCTAGAAAACATGAATTCAGCTCATTGCAAGGTCGAGTTTGGAGTTGAAAAGGCAGACCCCCTTCGTTTTGCAGATGCTTTACAGATTCCAGCTGTGTTCCGTTGCAGACATAGAAGCATTTTCGATGGTTTAGAGGGACTGTGTGTGCTGCTGAGTAAACAAGTCAGTACACGAACGCGGGACTCCCTCTCATTTCTCTCAGAAAAAGCACGTCATGTTCCTGGCTCCACTCCAACGGCCTAGAGTGACACATCACTTTGATAACAATGAAGATTCAAAACAGCTAAGACCTTTGTCAACTTACCTTACTCACTTAGATTTTTGCATTTGATCGTCAGATGTCGCCATCTTCTGTCTGAGTCTACAGCTGTCCTTTTAAAATACAATGATTAAAAAATGCGTCTTATGCCAAAAGCGATTCAAAGAAATCACAAGAGGGTATTCTATTGAACATAAACGGATAAAAGACTTGAATTTATTCACGTTCTCTACACACCGCCAAAACAAGGCTTTTGAAGTCGCCGTCGAGACTAGCCGACTTCGCGCTAAACCTACGACGTCAAACGGAAATAAAACTTCACTTCCGGGCGCCGTCGCCTTCCTAAAACGTCGCTTTTCTAAAGGTTCCTAATATGGCCGTAGTGACGTCAGAAGTAATCAAAGAAAAGTTACATGCAAAACGTTTTTAGATTTATTGACCAAAATCGCACACTTCATTCCGTTTTCTTAGCTAATTCTGGATAGGCACTGACAGAACGGAATTCTTTTAGACGGAGTGAGGCTTGTGCGTCTTCCCTGTTCTCAATTTCAGATGGTATCGGCCTTTCATGTAAAGCCTGCTTTGCACTGACGAAGGGCGTCTATTGGTTCTATTCTTTTTTGCCATCACGTGGTCGTTTTTCGAATGTTTTGCGGTGCCTCTAAATTGCATTTTACAGCGTGAGAAATAGTTGCAGTGATAAATATCACCGCGAACTGAGTTTACAGATTTCGTTTGTCACTTGTTCTTTGCTTCGTATTTGATGATCAAGAAGCGAGTGTAGAACATGCTATATTCTTGGATTTCACATGACGTCACGGCCGCCAAGTTGGTGTCCCCAAACAATGAAATGGCGGCCATGTTGGTGGCCCGATCCAATCCTCCGGGAATTGAAAGCTATTATTATGCTAACGTCTTCTTTTGTCTTCGTTGAAAAACATGGCTGTTGATCACGTGAGTGAAACCCAAGAATTGGGTGAATGTGCATAAGATCCAGTCACTTAGTTTTAAATAGGTTTACCTTGAAGTCAAAAGTACCACCCCCGGTGGGACTCGAACCCACAACCTTTGAATTAGAAATCCAACACGCTAGTCCATTGCGCCACGGGGCCTAACTGATTACAGTTTGTAATCATTCCTGCTAAATTTTAGGCATTTGCGCCACAGGGATTTCCAAGGACACAAGAACCTTCGCTGGTGGGCTCAACGTTTTCATTTAAGGCTGACTTTAGATCAGGGATAAACAGAGACTCTTTAATTTTACAATTTTACTGGTCGAAGAGAAATGCATTGTCAAATTAAAGAGTCTCTGTTTAACCGTGATTTAAAAGCCAGCCGTAAATAGACGAGTTCACGCTCTTGATTGCATCATGGGTAATCAGGACAACATGGTGGGAAATTTAAAGGTTTGTATGGAAAGTCAATGTGAAATGTTCTGTACATGACTCTATTTTATAGACTTTTGACTTCATAAACCAAACAAATAAGTTCATGTTCACCAATTAGAAGAACTAGACTTGGTTTCCGTTCTTTGGAATTGCTAAATATTGCTTTTTTTGTCTCCATACAGTCTCTGTAATTTTGTGCGTTTGGAATTACAGGAATGTTTTTTTTTTTATGTTTAAGGCGAATGGCTGGCCCCCCGGTAGGGTGAGTGCAATGGCCGCCAGACATAACGACTAATCCGTCAAACACAACGATTCACCTCAAACGGGGGTGCACCAACACACCAACTTCGCCGGGGAATCGAACTCCGCCCCTACCAACAATGAACAAAAGATAAACAGACAAACGAAGAATTGTATCGAGGAGATGCCTCGTCCGACTTACACTCCTAAATGACAATTCGACAAAACCAATAATAAAGACTCAAAAAACAACTGGACAAACCAAAACAAGCACGACCCAGCACAAGGGTGAAAAGCGACCAATAAAAGGCCGCCCGTCAACAGACTCATCCAACGCCAAGACGTTGGTTCACCCCAGAAAAACGGCCAGGGCACGCAAACGAAACACAAAACATGAACTTAAATATGAACAACCAAAGCATCATTATGTAGCGAAGCCACCACACCACGAGCACCCCACTGACGAACAAAATAACGACGACGACGGTCAGACCGGAAACGACGGAAAAACAAAGGGAGATTAAACCGGACCCGAGACTTTACACGCTCCATGACATCAACCGCCGAGGGACGAACGCCCCTAAAACGAAAATCATTCCGAGCCCGCCAAATACAAAACTTGCAAACATTTAGCATATAAACAAAAACCCGAGGAACCACAGACAACTCATCAGCCGAGAAACCAAAAAGCAGATGACGAACCAACTTGAAGATAGAAGGACAAAGAGGAGAAGCCAAGAACATAATAGACTGAAGCCACGACAAGACACTGACCACCAGAGGACAGTGAAAAAACAGATGTTGAAGAGACTCGACAGGAGCAGAACAAAAACAAGCAGTAGAAAGAGCATAACCAAAACCGGCAAGCCTCTCGGCCGTGTAAGGACCCCGTGATAAAAATTTCCAACATAAATCAATAACGGGACGATCCAAATCAAAAAAGAAAAGCTGACGCCAAGTACAAGACCAGTAAAGAGAACCAAACAAAGGAAAGAATTTCTCCTCACAATGAGGAGAAACAGCATTTTCAGACAAAAGAAACAAATAAGCAGACTTTGTAGACATAGCAGAAACAGGACAAAAATCAATACCCGAACCAATACCCAAAGAAGACGCAGTAAGGGATCCTTTACACGCCCACCAAGCAGTCAACAGAGAACGATAGAACGGAGACAGAGAAACCGGAGAAAAACAAAGCGGAGCAGAAAAAACGAGATGCGGAGGAGCGGCAAGCCGGGAATAAAACCAAAAAACCATGAAAGAGACCCATGAATACGGAGAAGAAACAAAACGACGAACCCACTGAACATGAAGAGCCATAACCTTACACTGAAAATCCACAACAGAAAAACCACCCAAACAAGAAGGCTGAACAACAACACGACGAGCGACCAAGTCCCGCTTACCGCTCCAGAAAACCTTAAAAATTAACGTGTTTAATTTCACACTGACCCACCGGGGAACATGGATAAGAGAGGCCACGTACCACACACGGGAAAGGGCCAAGGCATTGATAACAAGTGCCTTGCCCTTATAAGATAACGAACGCTGACGCCAGGAGTTCAAAGCATTTTCCACCGCGGTGATACGCGGCCTCCAATTGTCCTCCTCAAGATTGCCGGACCCAGAAAAACCCCCAACACCTTCACCTTCACCGACGACCAAGTAATGTTAACCGGTGAGTCAGTGCGACCGTTTCAACAACCCAACCACAAACCTTCACATTTACCATAATTTAGTTTAGCCCCAGACCCCTCTCATACAAAGAATAGACATCAAATACAGCCAAAATACCAGGAACAGAAGAAACAACCAGCGTAGTGTCATCAGCATAAGCAGAAACAACAGGCAAAGAAGATGAAGAACCAGGGAGAGACAAACCAGAAATTAAAGCACTAGAACGGATATTAAAGGCAAGAACCTCGGTGACTAAAACATAAAGGACGAGATAACTTAAAAGAATTTGAAATATGACCATTTACATTTACACAACTACTAACATTATTATAAAATAAATTTTCCCACCCAACAAAAGACTACCCAAAACCCATTGCATATAAGGTAGAACGTAGGTTTACCCAATAATTAATACCAATACGTTTAATTAATATGGGATTTACCGCTGTCCCACCACCCAGTGAGGGAAGAAAAAGAAGACTGACGAGACTGCCAGAAAGACCAAAAAGTTGAGATGAGGTCGATATACTCGGCCTAATCCAAAACAGAACGATTGAGCTTCCACAACCCCGGACCCGGAGGAACGGAGTCGGGGAGGGCCCATGAAAAAGAAAGAGCACAATGATCAGAAAAAGGACATGGTAGAATGTCTACAGAAGACACGTAAGGCACCCAAGCATACGGACAACCGATGAGGTCAATGCGCGATGCAAGGGCCCCATCGGGCCGGAACCAGGTAAAAGCAGAATCCGTTGGGTGCCTTTCACGCAAAATATCCACAACACAACAATCCAAAAACATAGCCGACAGCAAAGCAGAGACATCTGACGTAGATTTCCTTGTTATGAAATCTTATAGTTATATTGTTACATGACGTACGTGTTAGGATGGTACTTTGTGTAAGCGTACTTCGGAGATAGAGATCGGGACATAGCATGTTTGTTGAGATTTATTAAAAACAACTTGGTCTTTCATGAACACTTGCTTCGAGTTTACTTCATGGTGACCCCGACGTGACCTATACAAAGACCAGGACCACGAAGAAACAGTTTAGAGCCTTCGAGGATACTCCAGAAAAAGAACCTAAGGGACACGGT
>OX421452.1:21805399-21865399 GCA_949126865.1 Montipora capitata
CCCCTGAAGTTACAACCAAGCACCGCGTACTTCTTGACATGAGTAAGGTCGATCACTTTGTGGAGTTTACAAATAGACCGTACTTCTATCAAGACGTTTCTTATGGTAGTAAAATACTAATCCTCGAAAGTGGCGACAGAATAGAGATGCCTAACGTTGTGAGGACAGTGACTAGATCTACAATGATTGAACAATACTTGGAGTATTGCAAAGAACAATGTCACGAACCACTGAGTAGATCAACTTTGTTCAAAATCCTGGAGGTTCGGGAGGCATCTCAGCGTACGTCGCTCAAGCGCTTGGACAATACTGCAGCTGATGGCGCGGCGGGATTTCAGACTCTTGAGACACTGGTTGAAACTCTTGGGAAAGGAGAAATGTACAAGCAGTGGTGTCTTGATGTTCGTAGAAAACTCAAAGATGCAAAACGCTATCTCAAGACTGATTTCCGCGTACATTGCCAGCCACATGATTCTACTTGCGCTGACCACTGTCGACATTTTGCGCTCAGTGATCCTGTCGAAGCCGATTTCCAGCAACCCTGTTCACATGAGCACGTATTCAGTTGCGATAACTGCCAGGGGATGAAGAATGTACTTCCAGAAGTCAGACTGGGAATCGAAGGGTCAACCTGGACACCTTACAGTTCAGAACAACGAGAAGATCTAGTATATGACTTTGACCGCGCAAAGTCAGACAGCTTGCTGTGGAAAGCCCACGTTATTCGTTCGATAAACCAGGAAGAGGCTAAACAAGATGCACTTAGAGCAGCCGACGACACGTCAGCTATTCTAATAATGGACTGGGCCATGAAATTTCTTCAAATTAGATATCGTGAGAAGCAGTCCGATTGGTATGGAAAACGAGGCCTTAGCTGGCACATATCCACGGCCATAACTAAGAACGCTAGCACTGGGAAAATTGAGCTGAAATCATATGCGCATATCTTTGATTCGTGCCAGCAGGACTGGTATGCAGTCTGCTCAATCCTTGAAAACACACTGGAGGTTGTAAAAAAGAATCACCCCCAGATTACCCGAGTGAGTCTTAGGAGTGACAAAGCAGGCTGTTACCATAACAACTTCCTCTTGGCGGCCGTAAGAGATGATGGGAAACGAGTTGGTCTTACTGTCATGCAGTATGACTCTTCCGAGCCACAGTACGGAAAAGATGTGTGCGATCCGACGGTATTGCAGTGAGGGAAACGACGTTCTCTCTGCAGAAGACATGCGTATAGCGCTATCCGAACGTCCTGTTCGAGGCACAACTGCCTGCGTTTGCTTAGTAAATGAGAATCAAAAAACACTCGAGGTAAATAAAGTGGATGGTTTCAGTAGGTATCATCACTTTAAATTTGAATTAAACGGAATTCGAGTGTGGAGAGCTTATGGCGTAGGGAAGGGTAAAGTAATTCCTTACCAAGACGTCATCGTAAAGCCTCAAGGTCCAACAGGTCTTGTTGTAAATGTAGACTTTTTCTCAGTCAAGGAGGCTCGAATCCATAAGGATATGTCAAGTGACGACGAACAACGCAGCGGTCTCTTCTTTTGCTCTGAGCCTGGATGTCAGATGGTGTTTAAGAAATTCAGTAAGCTTGAGAGTCATCTTGATGTTGGCGAACACCGTCAAGTACGCAGTGGCTCCGAAACGGTGTATGACAAAATCAGAAGAGACTGGGCCGAAAAATTCCTTACTGTTGACAACAACGAGGAAACCGGCCGCGGCCGCACACTAGTGGCACATAGCGATGAGCAACGTGTCAAAAATGAAGCTTCTGATTCTTGTAGTGACTTACAGCTTGGCTGGGCTTTACACAAGCCGTGAAGTCAAGCTGTGCGGTTTACGGATGGGGTTAAACAGTACCTAACCACGAAATTCGACCTCGGAGAGAGAACTGGCAACAAAGCAGATCCCGGAAAAGTGGCTGCAGCCATGAGAACATCTAAGAAACCAGATGGTTTGCGGATGTTTGAAAGAAAAGACTGGCTTACGAAGAGTCAAGTGCAAGGCTTCTTCTCGAGACTGGCGCCCACACGTAGAAGGCAGGGGAACCAAGAGGTGCAGATAGGGGACGTGTACGCAGAGGAGGACGAGCAAGAAAGGTATGGGGTACTGAAGAATGTAGCCGCCCAACTCAGTCCTAGACATCCAATCTGCTATGATTCCTACTGCCTGTGCGACCTCTCACGAGACGAGAAACTAGACAGTTTCAGTGTCGTTATGCTGAAGGACATACTTAGATATTTTGAAGTTCCCTTCGCTTCAAGAGATCGGAAAAAGAATTTGGTGGTTAACCTATCCAAATTCTTAGAAGAATGTGAATGTCGCCGTTAGGAAAGACAAGTTCACAAAGTGTCTTCTTCAGAATGTATTGGGAGTTGTAAATACGGCTTAACAATTTCTTTTTCTTTGTATTGAACTAAGTGAACGAAAATGGTTTTACAAACCATGCACAGTTGCTGCGAGACTAACAGCTTGAAATAACTGTAAATATATTGTGTGGAATCGCAGAACTTGGTGTAGCTGAGTTAAACTGATTAGTAGCACTGTCAACTTTATTTGCCTTCTTCCACGCCATCGGAAAACAGTTAGCAGAATAAACATTGAATTCCAGACGCCTATTCCTTTTCTTTCTTCCTTATTGTTTTTATTTTTTGCTTGCAGGAAATATGAACTCTCCTTTCACACATCGCAGTGAAATCCTGCACCAAATTTGCATAAATTGAAGAGAACTACTTAACCAACAATGCTGGTATCAAGGGATAAACGCTATTTTAAACAAAAGGCCAAGATAGAAAGCGTATAATTCAGCATGAAAATCTTGCAGTCATTGTTATTACAACTTTAAAACAACGCAGTACGAAAACTAAGAATGTCCGTGGCATGCTAAAAATAACAGACACTCCAGCGTGCTACAATGTGGACGACTAAAATCCTCATTTTCTTTAGATTTTCGCTACAGCTGAAGTACATTAGCGAACAATATTTTTGCTTTCTAGGCATTAAATCATATGATTAACGGTTCTAGTTCTTAAATATGAGAATCCTTTTACAGTCCAAACCTTATTTAACTGAATTTCAGAGACAGCTTTTAGGCCAAGCAGAAGATAACATACACCACAGCGGCAGCCGCACATTTAAGCTTCTAAATTCACAATTTTGAAAGAATATTTGGTGAAGTTAGGACTATTCATGCCTTATCCAGAGCGAAAAGCACGTTTTGAGAGCATTTGCTTCGAGGTATTTTTATTTCATGCGGGAAACTTAAAACTTTAACCGGCAAACTTAGGAACAATAATTGGTGCAAAATTGTGTCACGCACTCTTTCACGGCTGAATATTAGCTATGTTGATCGAACTCCTGTTGTTCCAAAAGGTTGGTGCCCAAAGTTTTTTTTCCTGTTCCTGGTACACTAGCCCTAGTACTAAACATGGATATTGGTCAGGGTTCCGTATTACGTTATACTTTTGAGAAAAACTCCCTCAACCAGCAGCATGCTCGCTAAAATTTGGCGAAGGCTCTTTGTGGGGCATTTTCAAAAATTCTTAATTAATTTTTCGTGAGCCCGATTTCAAATATTTTACCATAAATCGAAAGAAGAAACATGAAATTAAATGATCTGTAACTTTTATAGTATTTGAGTAAGAGCGTAATTTTTCAGCGCCTTCAGCGCAACGCCTAAATTTGACTCGAAAACAAAACGATTTTTACGGTTTTGGACCGTCCTCGGAAATCGTCGCCAGAAATATTGAAAAATAGCACTTAAAGCCAAATTATTGCTATTTTTGGTGATCATATGGACTAACTGTCTCACACTGAAAATTTGAAGAAATTCTGTTTTCGACCGAAAATCGAGTGGTCGGTTCTTACACGGACAACCTCTTAAGGATGCCAGTGACGTATTCGAAGGTGTCGGGAAGCTAAAACGCTACCAATACCGGATTGAGATAGATGAAAAAGTGCAACCGGTGGTCAGTCGCCGATACAGTATACCCCCACCAATGCAGGAGCCTCTGAAGAAGAACTTAGACTGGATGGTAAGCATTGATGTTATCAAGAGGCAAGAAGAAGCGACACCATGGGTAAGCAACGTACTGTGCACACCCAAGCCTAATGGAGAAATCCGGATATGCCTAAATCCTAAACCGCTTAACAAAGCAGTGAAGAGGCCACACCATTATGCACCGACAATGGAAGATAAAGTACAGAAACTACACGGTTGCAAGTATTTCTCCGCCCTTGACCAATCGTCAGGTTATTGGAATATCGAAGTACATCCAGACAGCGTACACTTACTGACCTTCAACACGCCATTTGGAAGATATGCATACAAAAGGCTTCCATTTGGGCTCGTGAGTAGCCAAGATGTATTCCAGCGAGCCGTTGATGAAACATTCAGTGACATCCCTGATGTGTATTGCATAGCAGACGATGTATTAATTGCTGCAAGGACACGGGAGGAACACGATTTGGCAGTGAACAGGATCATCCAACGATGTCGAGACTCAGGCTTCAGGCTGAATCCAAAGAAAGCAAAGATCCTATTGGAAGATATCAATTACTTCGGCCATACCCTAACAAAGAAGGGATTAAAACCTGACGCAAAGAAGATCCAAGGGATAAAACGGTTAGCTGTGCCAAGTAACAAGCAGGAGCTGCAGTCACTCCTAGCAATGTTCAACTACCTGGGAAAGTTTATACCTAACCTAGCTGCCAAGACGCAGGATCTCCGTGCTCTGATGCACGCAGAATTTGTGTGGGAAGACACACATACCAAGATACTCGAAGCACTTAAGGCCGAGGTCAAAGAGAACACGACACTGCGATACTTTGACCCACAGAAAGAAATCACCATTGAGTGTGATGCCAGCCAAAAGGGCCTGGGTGCGTGTCTCCTTCAGGACGGCAAGCCAGTCAATTTCTCATCTAGAAGCTTGATTGACGCAGAAACGAGATACTGTAACCTGGAACGCGAGATGCTTGCTGTTGCCTGGGCGGTCAATCATTACCGACAATATGTGTATGGACGAAGATTCAAGATAGTCAGCGACCACAGTCCATTACAACAGATCATTAAGAAAGACATAAGAGACACAACCACCCGGCTGCAACGACTTTTGCTGCGATGTCAAGGCTACGATTTCACGATCGAATACAAGAAGGGTGTTGAGATGCACATATACGACTGCCTCTCAAGGTGTGTGCCGCCGCCAGCGCCCAACCAAGGTCCAGTATTCCCAGAGACTAGCCAAATTGGGATATTTGAGGTCACCGCGGCAAAGGAATCCGATATCCACAAGATCCGATCAACTCAAAAGAAAGACCCAGTATTCCAGGAGCTAGAACGCCTATGCCAGAAAGGATGACCAGAACATCGTAATCAAGTGTCCGAGTTGGCCACAGCCTACTGGGATTACAGACACGATATTGCAGTCATTGATGGGATCCTTGTTAAGAGCCAAAGGATCCTGGTCCCGCAAAAAATGCGTGAGTGTTTGCTCCAGAAGCTGCACCGAATCCATCAAGGAGTGGACAAATCTATCCAGAGAGCAAGAGACAAGTGGTTTTGGCCTGGCATGTCTGAACAGATCCGGAGGCTTATTCTAACAAGCGGCGGTTATCCCTGTGATCACAACCAATGCCATGCAGATTTTGGGCTGTGACATTTTCCAGCATAACGGCCGATGGTACAGTTGCGTAGTTGACTATCACACAGGGTACCCGTGGGTGAAGCAAATCAAGAACCAAGAAGCAGATACGGTGATAGAACATTTTCAGAGTGTCTGCAACGAGTTCGGCTACCCTACGGAGGTAGTAAGTGATCGAGGCTCACAGTGCACTTCCCGAGACTTCCAAGAACTGTGCTTGAAATTCAACATCGTTCACCAGCCAGGAATCCCTCACTCTCAATGGAAGAATGGCCGCTGTGAAAATGCCATTGGAAGGCTCAAAAGGTTACTTGAGAAGTCCAAGGAAGAAGAAACGTCAATGGAAGACGTCCTTCTGAACATCCGGGGTACACCACTAGATTCAAACACCCCTTCACCCTATGAGCTGATGTTTCACAGGAAGGTCAAATCAGACCTACCCTCAGTACCACTCAGCCTGTTCAACAACACCAACAGCATCAACGCAGGCCATAGAAGTGTGAAGCATGCTGAAAGAACAAATGAAAGAGAGAACAGAGGTGAACCAGCAAGGTTGGAGCAAGATAAAACAGTCATGTTTATGAAGAAACCTCAGGAAGGGAAGGCCCGATGGTCAAGTGGGACGGTCGTCTCAGCGGACGGACAGCGATCGTACACCGTGGAAGATGACGCAACTGGAACACAATATTCCAGAGACCGAGTCCACATCAAGCCAATTCCTGGATATGCCCCTACTCGACCTACGACAAAAGTTCTTCCGGAAAGAAGGGAAGGAGGCGCACCAGTGCCAGTGGAAACACCAAACACCAAGGCTATGGCTAGTCCACCGAAGCCAAAGCCAGAGACCCTCATGAAGCGAGAAGCTTCAAACCCATCAGACAACGTCCGAACATCCCGACCGAGGCGATCATTAGAGCACCAGTAAAATATGGATATGAATAAAACCTCGGAAGTGACTTTTAACCACGTACGTGTTAGGATGGTACTTTGTGTAAGCGTACTTCGGAGATAGAGATCGGGACATAGCACGTTTGTTGAGATTTATTAAAAACAACTTGGTCTTTCATGAACACTTGCTTTGAGTTTACTTCAACATCAAAAGGACAAGACCTGCAGCGATCCCGAACACGGTCCAGGACCGTGTTGAAATCGCCGCACAGAAGAGTAGGAACAGCAGGATCGATAGAATCAATACAACGAACAAAAAAAGCGTCACAATCAGGATTACGGTTTGGAGCATAAATAGAAGCAACACGAAAAACAGAACCACGAAGACTAAACTCAACCAAAACAAAACGACCATCGAACTCGCAAACAACAGACCGACACTCCAAAACCGAACGATACAAAACAACCACACCACGAGAATGATTTGTACCAAAAGAACCTGCACACAAATAACCAAAACGAGAAAGAAAGAAGATCATCATTAGAGACCGCGTGGGTCTCCTGTAGACAAACTACCGAAGGAGAGAGATGGGACAACCACTGGAAAAAACCAAGACGCTTGTCACCATCTCTCAAACCATTAACGTTAACAGAAATAACAGTGAGAGCCATAATAAAACAAAAAAATTTGAGTGAAAAACCCATGACGAAAAAGAAGACAAAGAACAAAAAACTAACAGGATGGTGAGACAACGGCAAATTAATGGCGCCTAGCAGGGCTAGGCGACGAAGGACGACGACGGGAGGACCTGTCAGGATCCGGGCTAAGAGGCGACCTCTCATCCCCGGAACGGGACCGGGAACGAGAGGACGTGCGCAGAGCCATCCCCGAGCCAGAACGAGTACCGACCCGGGGAGGAAGACGAACGGCAAATGGACGTGAGGGCTGGGAACAGCCCCTAACCCGCCCCGAAGCAACAAGCTCATCAGTAGAAGACGGAAGGGCCGCCTTCAACTTCTGGACCATGCATGCTGCATCTTCCCTGGAAACAACAGAGGGCAGCAACTCCCCCGAAACACCAGTACGCGCAACTTTGACAGGGATCCTAGATCTTAAAGGTCTAGAATCCACTAAAGAGGCCGGACCGTCATCTCCCGAGCCAACCACATCCTCCGAAACACCCGACGAAGGCGTGTCGGACAAACACGTCCCCGAAAGAGGAGAGAAGGAAGGGGAGGACTCCAAAGACTACTCCTGAGGCACCCCAGACCGACCGGCGGAGGCCTCCAAAACACTGACCGAAACCTGACTAGGAGAGGGATCCAGAACCCTCTCCTCAGCCACCCCAGACCCACTTACCAGCAAAGGCTGGCTCGCCACTTCGTCGAGCTCATTATCACGAGTATCGACAACCATACTTTCAGCACCAGCAGAAGACCCAGACTCAGGCTCAGCTGGATTCCCAGCAGGCACAACCTCCGGGACAAGTGCGGGCTCAACAGTGCCAGGCACCACAACAGGAGCAGCCACAGCCACACCACCAGCAGTATGCACATCACCAACAGCCTCATTAAGGAGATTATCATCATTATTACCATTAACATCATCATTATCATCCTCATTCTCACTGTCCACGTCAGTAGCCGGATTACCCGGCACATACCAAAGAGGCTTCGGACAATGCCGCACGAAATGACCAGCCACGTGACACCTTTTACATTTACCTTTTAAAGGCCAGTCAGCCGCCTTGTGGTTATCATTGCAAATGTCGCACACCAACGGATGCCCCTTATACCGAACGCGACAGTTAACCCCGTCAACAACAATGTTGCGCGGTATATCATGTTTGCGCACTATGCGCACCAGACGGGTACCTGTATGGACACCAGGTACGTTAGACCACTGCTGGTGACGGACCTCCTTAATCTCTCCAAAAAACTTGAGAGCCTCCTACACCCGGTCATTACTCCCTTCAAAGGGAAACAAGTACACCATCACGAAGGTGATGGGGGTGGAAACAATCACGTCACAACAGACGTCAACAAAAGAGATGAACCCGGCCTCCTCACAGGTCTTTTGGCGAGCTTGGTCTATGAATGAGATACGTATAATACCCCCTGGGAAGACCTGGACCGAATCCACCAGGCCAGCCAGGGAGTTAGCAATGATGCCGGCAGCCCCGGCATGGGAAGTCCCAGCCGGGAAGCCGGACTTTATGATTACGGCGCGCTTGTTGCGCGGAACCATTATGGAAAAACTTTTTAAGGTATGAAAATTACTAATACAAAATCAATTTAACAGTAAACTTTTATGGTTAAACCTTAAGCAGCTGCAAAAGAACTAAGATAAATAAATATTGTCTGCTTTATATATCACACTAGTTTTCTAGATACTATCTCACAAATTATAATATGAACCACAATTAAGGACGGTGCCTACTAAATAACAATATTTTTGCCCCGGTGTGTGATTATGCAGGAAATGTAGATCTTAACAAGTGTTATTAAAATCCAAAAAGAAAATTGGGGGTAACCACGCATTTTTCAAAGATAATTCATGAATAATATTTTAAAATACAAGGCAATGTATCTCTCAAACATGCATGGTTACCCCCCAGTTTCTTTTTGGATACCAAGAGTACTTACTAAGATCTACTTTTTTCGAATAGTTTTAAACCGCGCAAAAATATTCCTGTATTAGTAAGCATCACCGATGGGAAATCCGAGTATCTCGAGATGCGCAGAACGTATGCGCAATAACAATAGTAGGCACCGTCCTTAAGTTACTACTAATATGAAAGATAAATTCAATATTAATTCACACTAAGCAGTCACCCACTGAAGGAGTAACTCTTCAAAGACTTTATCAATAAGATTCCACACCAATTAATCACTAACTAATACAGGAAAGATTCGTCAAAAGACTAAGCAATTATTTTAACAATCTAACAACACGCTAAATAAACAAAAAGCAAAAACCACACAAAAAACCAAATAACAGCAGGAAAACCAAAAAGGACACTTCAAAGATGGACTAAATAAAGCGTCCAGCAAAAACAAAACGTGGACTGAAAAGAGCCCTGGAAGCGAGGAAAACGAAAAAGACTCGGCTTACCCCGGGTTACCGTAGAATGCGGAGCATGAGTCCCCGGGAGGGTCACCGAAAAGAAAAACCAGAAAACAAAGAAAAGCACAGCACCAAAAAGACTCTTACCACAGGTCCAAAAATGAAAAACCACACTCCAAAAATGAAAAATTGTCCAGACCACACTCCAAAAATGATGGTCTCCCAGCAAAAATTGAGGACTTCTTTGCCGGGTTTGACTTATATAGCCAAACCCGCGTTCAGGTGACAGAAACTCTTTTTAATAAAATAATTTCTACAATAGCCATTCTCTCCAAATTTATTCTGCCGCACATTTGAGCGCATATCTTCTGCTTTGGAAAATAAAAAACCCAAAATTGCATATCATAAATACTTTTCATCGTTTTGAACTTCCAAACTTTTTGAAATTTCTCTCCATCTTGCCCTGATTACCCATGATGCATTCAAGAGCGTGAACTCGTCTATGAAAACGTTGCAGTGCCGGAGAAACTTTATCTCTATTATCAGCATATTTCTTGTCGTTTTATGTCAATCAATTTCATTAGTTCCCAGTCCATTCATTTTTTTTTTAATTTAACTTTATCTGTAACTGAATAATAATCACTTATGATGATTTATCTTGTAACATACGAAACGTTAAGTTTATAAAAAGAGTTATGCAGTTCAAACAAATGATTGTAACCGCTGTTTACGTTATATTATTAGAGCGGTCTTCCCCACGCGAGTATAAGAGATATCGTCGACATGAATTCATTATCATTTCCATAGAAGGCTGAGACATTTTTTGGTGAGGCTTTCCTTTTTCCTCCCTTCCCTCTCTATTTGTCTTTACTTAGGCTTTACCTTCATCTGAAGGTGGCCGCGAGACCTCCATATCTCAGTAGGAGTGCGGGTAATATCGTTGTACTGTATACTTAAAATCATCTGATTTCCAAATTTGACTCTGATCACCTGAGGTCAAGTTAATTTCGACATTTTCTTTCCAAACCTGTACATAGCGCTCACCTAAATTAAGAGTACAGAATTTAGTTTCCCAAGATTCGGAGTAACGAAAAAACACCTTAAATGAGGTGAAGTGTCAAGAGTGGGATTCGAACCCACGCCTACATGAGTAGACTGCGACCTGAACGCAGCGCCTTGGACCGCTCGGCCATCCTGACACCTACTCTTTCGAATGGGGAGGAGCGTGTTGGGAAAAAAGCCGACGTAGGGCCTACCACCTCTGCAATGGTATGTAGGTTGAAAATGAGAAAATGTATCTGCAGGCATTGGGGCCTTGAAAGATATCCGTCCCGGCCTGGTGCCTCGCCAAACCTTGCTGCGAATGTAGATGAGGCTATAGTCCTTTCCTACCTAAATTATTGCTCTGAGGTTTGGGATTGCATTTGTAAAATCTAGTGTGACAGACTCCATAGATTGTAAAATAGAGCCGGGAGAAGGCCTTTTGCGATTTTAACACAAGATCTGCTGATATACTTCATTACCTACGGTGGGACAACCTTGAGCAAAGGTGACGCTCCAAGCAGCTCACAAATAAGTGTTTTGAATTCGGAATAATCTTTTTCCGGATTGTTTAAAGAATTTGTTTGAGCGAACATCCGGAATTCATTCATACAATTCACGGCGCTCCTCAATTAATGCTTTCGTGCCCGGGCCCCATACCGAGGCTGCTAAGAGGGCGTTTTGCTATAGAGGTGCCGTCATGTAGAATGGCCTTGACAACAAAGTTAGGTTGGCGCTTCATCTCAAGACTCTCGGCTCTGCTATGATTTGAGGGAGTTGTGGAAGTACTTATTTAGTTTTTATGAAACTTGTTTAGGTAATTCACAGTTCAAACTTTAGTGCAATAAACACTGGAGTAGTGGAATATTTTTGTAGTACTAGAATATTGTGATTTTTCAGCTTGTCTTTTTCTAACTTTTATGTAAACGGCTCGCTGGAAGAGCAAACTGGCGGTCATGGGCTCAAATCCCATGAGGTTTGTTTAAATCTGAATTCTATGACCATCTGTGTAGTTGTGCATAATTCTGTAAATTGGAATGTTTTAATTAATGAGATCAAATCCTTCTCACTGGACAAAGCTGAAGATGATGCAATTTAGGGCATCTCATTTCGGTTAGAGCTTCGAGGAACAACCTTAATCTGATTTAGAAGTTATTCTTGGAAGGTACACGGACCCATGAGTTCTCTTTTTAAAGCTAGCATTTCACTTTTCATCAAACCTCTCTTTAACTAAGCTCTGGTGACAATTTCCTGGCCATCGTCATCCATTTTTGTACCTTGATATCATAAAGCTTCAACTGAAGGTCCTTTCAGTGATGTAACTTTGTGGCACGTTACGATTTCGCCAAAGAGCGGGAGAAAACAACCGACGAGTTTCTTAAAGTAGTAGGCTTCAATTTCCGAAAAGTTAATTTTCTACCTGTAGCCCTAACGCTTCATGTCATGACTTTTCCAAGGCGCAAACCAAACTAAGGTAAAACTTCGTTAATGGTTCAAGAAAACCAAAGCAAACAAAGGACTTCTCAACCGTAGTCCAACTTCCCTGCAAAAACACAGAGGTCTGTTTGATTTCTAACTTTTGCTTTTAAAGTCATATTCTAAAGTCCGTGACTCCCTGGACGTCTTTCAAGTTTTTACTACACGAAAAGCAGAGTTGATGACTTCCGCAAGAAGGGCACAAGAGCGTTAGCCAGCCAATAAAAAAAATGCACCGCCCAACGTGGGGCTCGAACCCACGACCCTGAGATTAAGAGGCTCATGCTCTACCGACTGAGCTAGCCGGGCTCCGTGCTGTGCTGATGCTGTCGGAACGTTCAAGAAAAATGTGTGACTGGCATGATTGGGCTCAGTCATGACAAGCTCATCAACTCTGTTCAGTTCTTGAACGAGGGGCATTTCGGGTTTGTTCGTCCTGAGATGCTGCAAAACTGTAAATTATTAGAGTAACTTATTAGAGTAAATTATTAGAGTAAATTATTTACAATGCTACTAACATTACTAATTTAGTTAAACATATAAATAATTTTAAAAGGGACTAAAATCAGAAGTTATCGTCAGGACTGGCACACTTGACAATTGCAGCTCCCGTCCAATAATCCTTTTATGTCCATACCTCGGATTGCGTGTTTAAATGCTTCAAGGCTCGTTTTTTGACGTAAGTTAATATTTATTTTACTCCATAAATACGGTCCTAAATATCGGATACTATGTTTGCCGTATTTTGTGGTGTTTACCCTAGGGATAGAAAAATCCTTGTTACGTAAATTGTATTTACTATTTGAGATAGGGAAAATGTCAATTATAGTCTTGGGTACCAAATTATGTTTCACTTTATACATTAAAATTAAAATGTCTTGTAGTCTTCGATTTTCTTAACTCGGTAGTTTTGCCCATTCGAGGAGCTGCTCGTACGTTGCTGTTTTATTACTGAATACAGCTCGCAAAGCTCGTTCCTGTACCCTCTCTAGCTTCTTAGTGTCTGATGCTCTGCAAAAATGCCAGACCATGTGGCAGTAGGTTAAATTCGGTAGCACCCCAGCCTTGTACAACTGAAGCAAGGCATGAGTAGGAACCAGTTTTTTGAGTCGATTAAGAACACCGACTTTGCTTCCTGCTTTCTTACAAATATCACTTATGTGTGAACTATAGTTCAGTCTACTGTCAAGTGTCACTCCAAGAAGCTTAAGGGAAAGTTTAGATTCGACATTCTCACCATCAATTGTGATATTAATTGCTACAGCTTCCGTTTCCCTGTTACACAAAATCATTGCACCATACTTTTTATGATTGCCTTTAAGATAATTCTCATTATACCATCTTGATATAACTACACCCTCGTTTCTAAGAGTCTGCTCTACTTGGGGTATTGATTCAGCAATAACATAAATCTGGTGGTCGTCGGCGTACATTGAGATGTTTGCATCCGTTATTTGATATGTCAAGTCATTTTGAAATATATTCCATAGCAGAGGACCAAAGGATGAGCCCTGAGGACATCCTCTTCTCATATCCTTCCACTCACTTACCACTGAATTTAGTTTTACCCGGTTTTGTCTATTTGTGAAATACGAACGCATGAGACAAAGTGCTTGCTCTGAGAACCCATATGCTTTGAGCTTATTGATCAATAAGGACGGTTGCAATGAGTCGAAAGCTTTACTCATATCGGTGGAGAGTATGCCAACAACTTGTTTATTGTCCATAGCTAATTTCCATTCTTCTGTCAGTCTGATAATGGTTGTTTCGCAGCTGTGCATTTTTCTATATGCTGAAATGCTAGAGTCTAGGATATTGTCAAAGTGCTGATAAACTTGCCCACTCAATAATTGTTCATACACTTTATCCACTGTGCTTAAGAGTGTCACAGGTCGGTAGTTCATTTCATTTAGTGGATCTTCATTTTTAAATACAGGACACCATTCACCTTTTTTCCAAGCATCTGGCCATATACCTGAATCGATGCTTGTATTGAATAGCATTGTTAATGAATCTGCAATCCCTGTAGAAGCAAGCTTCAACATTTTAGGTGTAATAGAATCCCATCCACAGGCTTTTCTAGTGTTCAATTTTTCCAATGCAGATTTTATTTGAGCACTCTTTATCTTTCTAAAATGAAATATTGGTCCTTCCTGTTCATATATACCAGTTTTAATGCTTCCTATACTTGAGTGTTCAGACAAATCATTCTCATTCAACATGCTTGCTCCTACACCTCCTATAGCATCCGCCATGGTTGCAAAATAGTTGACCATTATGTTTGATACATTTCTCGGATCCTTTTCAACTTTTCCATCCACTTTCCTAATGTTGATATCAGATCCTTTTTGGCGCTTGTCACTTAGAAAGGGTCTAAAAATATTATAAAAATCATAAGTCTTAGAATTAAGATGATCTGCCTTCTCCTTCCAAAACTTTTTAATGGCTCTCCTTCGGCATTTTGTTGCTTCATTCCTCCATTTCTTCTTTAGCTCCCAATTTTCATTAGTTTTATTTGTAGCATACTTTTTGGCGTATTTCCTTTTTCTCCTGATGGCTTGTTTCCATTCCATTGTCATGTAGGGTACATCAACTTGCCTGACCCTCATTTTTCTCATGGGTGTATGGGTCTCTAAAATGGAATTGAAAAGTGCTTTCCAATAATTCCACTTATCTTCCATTGTGTCAAATATGTTCATCACCCACCAAGGGGCATTTGTAAGTTCTTCATTAAACATTTCAACATCAAGGGATTTCATGCTCCTAAAAGTGATCACTTTCTTGCGATGTTTTGAAATTTTACTCTCCATTAGTGCAAACGTCAAATAATGATCACTAATTTCTGGATTTAAAATTCCACTTCTCTTAAACAGTTGTGGCTTGTTGGTGAGTATAACATCCAGTAGAGTAGATGATGTGTTCGTTACTCGTGTAGGTTCAGTAATTAGGCATTCAAGCTCATAGACCTCCTCCAGGTTTCGCAGGAGTCTACCTTCCCTTTGGTCTGGTTTTAGTCAATCCAAATTGAGATCACCTGTCAATACAATGGTATTACAATCCATTGTTGCCCACAAAAATAACGAGTTCAGTTCTTCCTCCAGCTTGTCAAAATAATTCATTCCCACAACTTTAGGGGGGCGATATACTCCTACAAAGAGCACATCATTGTTGTTGATGGAAACTTTTACGGCTAAAACCTCAATGAACTTGTATTGCCTTGGCAGTTTCACTCGCTGTGGTAATAGTTCTATGGAAATATAAGCCAGCAATCCTCCACCACCTTTTGCTCTGTCCTTCCGGTACATATGATATCCCTCTAGATGAAACTGTGAGGATGGATATGAACCATCAATCTTAGTCTCCGATAGAAATATCACATGCGCTTTGAGTTGCCTGTTGAGAACTTTCAATTCATCAAACTTATTCTGGATACTGTTAACATTCAAATGTATCACAAGGAGCTCAGATGCATTTCTTTTTCTCTCATTTATAAGACACATGCCGTTTTCATTTTCGAAGTCAAACTCCTGATCAATTTCATTCTCCAAGAAGTTGTCATTTCTTTCATCAATCTCATCATAAAAGGGAAGATACCGCAGCGTGCAAGAATTGCATATCCATGATTGACTTGTATCTCTGACGTTTTTACGAGTGGTAGTAGCACTGCAGTTAACATGGAAGTAATCTTTACAATCATTGCATATATGCCTGTGATGATTTCGTCTCACCGTCTTCGCACATGACGGACATATCAAGTTTTCAGGCCCAGGCAGTGGGTGAATGTCGCCACTTAACTGCTGCTTTAGTATCGATGGATTAAATGTTGCCGTCCCGTTCCTGTAGTAGTTAATCCTACTTCTTCGAAATTTCCGTCGTATTACTTTATATCTGTAGTGGTGAGATCCCTTGTAATTTAACTCCAGAATTTTGACATCACAAAAAGCTGCAAATCCAAGATGGTCACCATCTTCGAGTTGACTTTTTAATCGAGTTTGCCCTCTCCAGCATGTGAACTGCAGTAGGGCAAGATCTAAATCTTCCACATCGATATATTCACTTGTAATGCCAACTGGGGGTTGATGTAAAAAGCATATAAACGTGAAAAACCCAATCTGCGACATCAAAATGGAGGAACAGGTAAACACACGTCCGACCGCCATTCTCGTTCCAATCACTTCTTGCAATGATTGCAAGAAATGCCAGCTATTATAATTACTATCATGAGCGGTGTGGGAAAGGAAGATCAAAAGACAATTGAAGGGTGGTTATTTAGTAATGGCAGCAGTTTCACTAGCAACCTTTGTGGCTTCTTTAATGGTGTTGACAAAGGAATCCTCCTTACAAGGAAGGGTTCCTCTGCTCTAACTAAAACATTTACTAGTCAGCAGGTAGTTTGGGGGGAATTTTGTGTATGTATCATAGACAAAAGTTAGGGTTAGTCTGTAAAATGAGGGGGAGAAATTCATAAAGCAAACTCTCAACCCCAAAATAAGGTTAACAAATGAAACAAACTCTGTGTGAAATTAAAAAGTTACTTTCAGAAACAGTCAGATAGTGCATGTACAATAAACTTAATCAAGTAGGAGAGTTGAACAAATACTTGACCATGAAAATTATTCGTTCTTAAAAATTGGTGTAATAAATGTGAAAATTCTTTACACTAAAATCCTCGTTCTTCAAAATATATGGAAAAAACTAAAGAAATCCTAAGGAATATGAAACACAGGTTCGACGAGGCAAATCCAACAATTGAAGGGCTCCCGGGAAGCTACCACGCGGTTCGTAGTTCCCGTAGCACAGTAGGTTAGAGCGTCGTATATACTTATAAGCAGTACTGAGAACAGTCAGCGACGGTGCTGAAGTAAGGCGGTTTCGATACCCGCCGCGAGCAGCAGTATTTTAACGTATACGCTCTGCAATCTCATTGGACATTTTTAAACACTTGGCCAATGAGAGTGCAGAATGTAATATGATCGCCATCAAGCTATAATAGCCGTAGCCACACTTCTAGCTGAACACATGGGAAGATTATAAAAAGGCGAACATTATTTTGAATTTATCCGCCAAAAATCGCTGTGTTGTCCCGGAGTGGAATTGATGTGATAGGAAATTTATTTGGCCTTAAGGCTGTGGTGTTTTTATGGCGATTCAAACCGTTGCTTTCTAACGCAAGAGCAATTTGTGGGACGAGATCGCCGCGAGTCACCAGCCTCTCTTCTCTTTATGAGGGGAAATGACAACTAAGGACATCGTAAAAATTCGAAAGCCACAAACCCGGTTAAAACAGATACATTTTGCCCTCCGATTGCACAGAAAAGACGAGGACAACTGTACGTAGAGGTAAGTGAAGTTTATTTCTACATTTACAGCTCATTTTAGCATTTATAAGCTCAGATTTAATTTTCAATACAAAGTCTATAAATCGAAAACCGAGCTTTGGTTGCCTGTGATTGGTCAAGAAACTCTTTAAATGTGAGATACAATCAGTTAAGTTTTAAATAGGTTAAGTTTGAAGTCAAAAGTACCTCCCCCGAAGGGACTCGAACCCACAACCTTTGAATTATAAATCGAACACGCTAACCCATTACGTCACAAGGGCTGCCTTCTTAGTTAACGGAATACATTTGCGCCACAGGGATTTTCAAGGTCATGGGTCGGAAGAGGTGGCCACACTTCCTTTGCTGGTGGGCCCAGGTAATTTGGTAATTTTTGGTGCAAAATTGTCTGTTTCGCATAATTTAAGGTTATATGCGAATGATGTTCCTAAAGCACAGATGGGCCTCTGTGGCCACTTAATCTCAAAGGGACTGTCCGTCCTATTTGCATTTTTTCCAAGCCACATTCCCCTTTTAGAAGCATCTAGTTTCAAACCACTGCAGTCGCCGTTGCTATGTAGTAACTCCAGCGGTCCTCCAGCGACAAATTCATCCTTGCAGAAAGCGGTGGTGTCATCAGCCCACTGCGATACTTTCATTTCTCTATTACCGACTTGAATTCCTTTGATATCATTGCAAGCTCTCATAAAAGTGGACAGTATTTCTACTGCTAAGACAAACAGCAAACCTGATAACGGGCACTGACCTTGTCTGACGCCTCGTGTTAACTCAAACCATTTACATGCGTGGCCATTGTTAATAGTGCAGCTGGAGATGTTTGTATAGAGAATTTTAACCCAAGTCTTAAAATCACGTCCGAAACGGAAGGAAATCCCATTCTAAACTGTAAAATGCTTTTCCGAAGTCTATAAAAAGAGCGGTACCTTCCCAGTTCCAGTTCCACATCGTGACAGAGTCTTGCCTCGATCAGGTGTCTGGTAACCCAACCACCGCTTGTTAATCAGACGAAAAAAAAAAGCAACATTAACAAATACTATATGAGCACTCCGTCTTGACCAACACCAAACGCATTAACCGAGACGAAGACTAAGTAGATGGAGTTCTGTTGATAGCCGCCTGTAACGACTTCAACCAAATGAGCAGGTCGGTAGCACTGCATAACATCCATATCACTTGCAAGGAAATGGCGATGTCTATGATAAACAATTACAAACTGGAGAGCACTACTCCGGGAGTACCCATGAGCCATGCCCTGGCAGACTATTAACACGGCTATCATGATTCAGAGTTTGAGAGCCTCTACACCGGATGTTAAGCAAGTATGGTTTACTGACGATTCTGCTGGTGAGGGAAGAATCATTTGAATCGCTATATGGGTGGTATCCATACCGTAGCCAGGAAGGAAAGAAATACTGCTATCTTGTAACTTGAGCTAAAAGTTGCTTGATTGTGAAGTCTCAGCTCAGCAGATGGCAGGTAAAGCAGCGATGGTGTTTGAATGGGGTAAATATCAAAACTGAAGGAAAACGCCAACAAGACCTAAATCTCGGCTGTAATAGGATCTAAACACTGTAAGGATTTTAAAGTCGAAACTTATGGGAAACTGGTTGATTGTGGCGGTGGGATTTGCTGTAAAATGTGATAACCTTTGCTTGGAACCAATCAGTAGGAATTCAGTCTTAATCATAAATAACATGACTTAGTTTGTTTAAAATTCAGTCCTAAACAAAAGACATCATCTCGAGGCTCTGGGGAATAAACTCATACAAATCCTTATATTTATTCCCCAGAGCCTCGAGTTGATGCCTTTTGTTTAGGACTGAAGAACGCATCGTAAAATCGCCTTCGGTGAATTGGGTCAGTCTTGTCAATGTAGCAGTAGTTGTATGCGATCATCCAGACCGGATTTTACAGGTAGTCATCAAATGACGTCATCAATCAAAAGACAAAAGAAGGGGGCGTGCATAAGTTAGGGGCAAGTTGGAGCATGACGCAATGAAGGTTGTAACCCTAACACGTGAAACAACACGTGCATCCCAGGTCGTCGCATAAATTAGGGTTAGGTTAATAACATGCCAGTCATGCACGAAGACGAAGGTTTCTTTTATTCAGAAAGTGAGCGAGATGTGTCTACTGTGTTTGTATTATGTGTCCACCCAGCCATCTGGGTGGTAGCGCAATTATATTCCGAAAAAGAACAATTGGAAGGACAGGGAGCCAATGAAGTAAAGGTGAGGTCATCACGGACCAATGACACACCGCGGACATCAGTAGAAAAGAACAATGGGAAATGCAGGGAGCCAATGATTAACAGGTGATGTCACCACCGACCAATATACATTACACATTAAAGGGACAGTTTCACGGTTTTGCGCATGTCCAAGCTTTAGCGCTAGCAGTTGTAAATTTTACGGTTTCGTACTGAACCAGATGATGTTAATTAAACACAGAGACTATTCAAGCAAATACACTGAACGACTAAGGCCCAAATTTGGTGGAAGACACTGCGGGTTTACACAGAAAATATCGAATTTACTTTTGATCTCAAATTTATTGTACGGGTCAAAAATTTATTCTACGCACGAGTTGTCATAACCCACGAGTAATCTATTTGCATGCAGTCGGCTCATAACACAAAGGAAATGATTACAAAAGTAATTTCCACTTCTATGGCATTGTTTCCGTTTCCTGCATCAGTGCTTTCGATTGTTTCAATAACAATTGGAATTAAATGGGCTCACGTGACAGTTTGCCCATGCGCAGAGACGTGAAACTCTCTCTTTAACTTCGAAAAAAATTGGGGTTTGGCTTGGCAACAAATTCAAAATGGCGCATGACTCGTGATCTGCAATAACGTGAACTTGTCTATACTACCCGTTTTAAAATCGCGCGGTACAATCTTCCTTCAACAACGAATATTTATAATTACAAATCGAGAAAAATGACAAGAAAGCAAGGACATGGGTGTTTCATTCTTTCTCTTCTTTTTAAAGAGCGAACAACACAATTAACATCTTCGTGGATGCAGTAAACTACAACTTGAAAAGAACCTCTTCGTATACTACAAAGATTTACTTGCGATTCGTTTCACTTACATAAAATCTACTGGAAAAAAGTCAATTGTATTATCAACTTCACGCCTTAAAGAAACTGCGAACTTGTCCAATTCCCGAAAGCGATCGATGGTACATGAAGGGATGACTTCTCTGATTACGTTATCAATCATTTTTGATCGTTCTCTCGATTCCCTATCTCGGGATTCTGCTTTTGCGCGATTCGCACGTATGTGAGCCAAACGTTCTTGCGCTGCGTCGAAGAGGAAGGATCTCACTCTTTCCATTTCTGTAATTCTGTCCTTTCGTCCCTCGGTCGCCAGTCTGCCATAAAAAGAAAATCAATCAACAAAGAAACATGGAAATTAAACCCTTTAACACCACCAAATATGTTTGTAAGAGTCTCTCAGATAAATCATTTTGCGAATCCGTATCAAAGAAGTCAGAAGAATGAAAACGTTTTTTTATAATCATCGGAATAAACCTTTAACATCACCACCTTAGATAGTTTTAAATTTGTTTGTAAGATCCTAGTGCAATGTACGAAACAAGACCTACCTTTCTGCAAAAACATGTTTACTGATCTTGCGTGGCTGGAATTCTTTCTTGCAACAACTTCTTTTCTGGTTCATAGCTTTAATCTGTTTGTTATCTTGAGATGTTTGCAAAGCGCAACAGTTCTACCCTGTTCGTTCCTTGAACCAAATGATTGCCTTGACGCCCTCTTGATCACCAACGCGTGTTTGGAAAAAATGCAAGTCGTGTATTGTTTCATGAGCTCATTGAATTTACTAATTGTAACCCGCTTTGTTTCTAAAAGAAGGAGTGGCGTTATTGTGAACATGAATTGTTCGACTGATAACGGAATGTTAACGACTGTAATGTTAACGAATGTTAACGAATAATAACGGAATGTAAGGTCAATGTAGCTTTTCAACATCTAAAAGTGGTGGTATAAGAGCAACTATTCCCTCTTTAACCCAAAAATAAAATGGGGAGGGAAAAAATACCCGGGACAAAATCCGCGAAATTGTGTTATTGTCAATACATCCTGCACTTCATTGTTTTATAACTAATTGCCTTTCCTTTGTTTTTGCCGCGGTACCGCCTTTTGAAAGCAAAGACACATGTAGAATATCGAATGAAAAGTCGTTCAACATTTTTCAATGCATTTGCTTTTGTATGAAGTACGGACAAGACAGGGCATGTTTGAAAAGTTACGGGCGATTTTGGGTTTTATGAAACCAATTTCTTCTTACCTAATTTAAGACCAAACGCATGGTTGATAGCAAATCTGGACAAATTAAGGGTTTACCTCGGTGTAAAAACCTGTGAAACTTTTTCTTTGTTTTGTTAGCTCGTGGTAGGGTTAGGTTATTGTTTGATGTTTTTTTGCTCTTTTGTTTTCCTTTGTGTTACGTCATATGTGAGTTTCACAGGTTTTTACACCGAGGATGAGCCCAAATTAAGGATTCTTCAAAGCCTTCTTTTCTTTCACATCTTCTGGGAAAAAAAGGCTCTTTTGTGCCTAAGCAGAATTTTTGAACTGGAAAAGCGACATTTCAAACTCGTATTTTTCCTTTGTTTTGGGTGGGTCAGCTTTGATCTTTTTTCTGCCTCCGCTTTGATCGCACCCAAGAGAAATAGTGTTATTGTGAATGAGATGAGCTTTGGTTGAAAAGACGCTGTTTTGCGCTATTGTTCCTTCAGAGAGGCGTAACGTGCTAAAGCAGGATTGCCGCTTTTTTTACCTTGAAACCCCTAAGGAGTTGTAGAGAGCATTTTTTATGTCAGCAAAGTGTTTGTTTAAAGGGATTTTTTATGCCGCAATAGTAGATCAGTTAAATCGTGTTTTTAATTTTCTCACATACCTCACATATCATATGCTATTATAAATAGTCTTGAAAAAACTGATCATCATGATCCACAACCATGATGAAAGTGATCGATACAGCAACCCTTATCCTGTCTGATAAGGCGGTGAAACACATCATAGAGAGAAAGGCAAAAGGCTGTAAGAGCTTCACAGTTTTATGAAGATGCTGATGTGTCTGGTTTAATTCTGGATACAATCACAGAACTGGAGATAAGGAAGCAAGAAGATAACAAGAGATTTACCATCCGCCTAGAGAGGACCAAACTGTGCCTTATGTTTATATATTGCCTAAAAACGGCAGCGCCTTTTAAAGCTCGATACTTAAATATAGGGTACAGTATTGGAAAAGCTTTACGAGGATGTGATACCAATCAATTGGAAATCGTCATGGTGAAAAGATCTGGTCTCTGGGACATAATCATATCATATCCTTGCTCTTGAGGCGGATACCTTTTTAAAAAAAAAAAACGGCTCCTTTAGGAGCCACCAATTCTTGAAAAGTCAATAATCAACGGGTTTCGAGCAAACGTTTGGCTTTACTAATATTGATTAATCTTGACGGATAATTGGACAATACCATCAAAGATTTTCTTTTATCCTTACAGGATAATCTCCGTGGGAAGTTAAAAAAACATAAAAGCATGTTGTGTAGTAATCCTTTCTAGTAATTCCACCAATGAAATATAGCGGTATAATCCAGAACCATATTATTATAAAAAGCAAAAGACGGTCCCACACAAACCACTTCTATTTCCAACTCATTGAGTGAAAGCAAAAAAGATAAGCGAGGACATACAAAAATGGAGAATATGACATGGATCGATGAAATGACTGACAGCGCCTGAATGAAGTTTATGACGAATTCGAAGATGACATGATGCTCGTGCAAGCGCTGGAACAATTTGAAGAAGGTAATTGAAATGTATAAAAAATCATGATCTGCATTGCTTTCTTGAAGCGTGACATTTTACACACGGGTACTTTCCGTGAAAATGAGAGTATAGGTTTATCGTTGCGCAGAGATTTTGGATTTGTGATAATGCAAAGTATTAGATGGGAAAAAAGTCGTAATTGTTGTTTAAATTTGTCATGTTTCTCTGCTTGAAAATCATGATTTGCATTGCTGTATTGAGAAGCGTGATATTTTACGAACGAGTACTTTCCGTGAAATGAGAATACATATATGTTCATCGTTTTTGCGGAGAACTCGGTTCTACATCGCCAGAAATTTCGATTCGACGTGCGTAGGGAGAAGTTACACTTAGAAAATGCAATTTTCATTACAGAGAAATGACTGAGAAAAGATGGAAAATCGAAAAAAATCGGTTCTAAAACCATTAGAGTTCGCCTACTTCGCATCAATTTCATTAGTATTTTTGTTAAACTAAATGAATCTGCATTTTATACGTACCTTGCAAGTTTTATTCGTTTCGGTTTTAAGGTAAAATAGATTGTATGGCCGTCGGCGATGACCATGAGCCCGTTCTCGGTCGGATCTGACAGCGGCTTAGATCATTTCAAAAAAACATCTTCATATAATTATCATGAAAAATTTCTATCGCAACAATCTTTTTTTCGATTGTTTTTTCCTACTTATTTTTTCCTACTAACTTATTTTTCGCTTAGTTACAACATCTGTTATTGATCTTGTTTTTAGAACAAACCTTGCAAGATGCTGTTGATTTGTTGCGTGAAATGACTGAAGATGTTGACAGAGAGTTGCGAAATCTCCCCGAAACATCATCATCGCCTCATAGCCAGCAACAACGTGCAGGGGTTTTACAATCCCCTCAGCAATCTGGTCGCATAGAGTTCACCCTGAAGCCCG
The DNA here is from genome assembly GCA_949126865.1 of Montipora capitata. Lineage (NCBI taxonomy): Eukaryota > Metazoa > Cnidaria > Anthozoa > Scleractinia > Acroporidae > Montipora > Montipora capitata. The sequence goes on from OX421452.1 coordinate 21,829,613, forward strand.
TAGTAGAACGTCAGTCGAAAAGAATGGGAGTTCACGAACGCGTTTTTGAAACTAGAGTCCAGCAGAATGGGCCAATATTACAAGGGCAGAATTTAATGCATGCATTGACCCACGGATTACGCAGGGCATTGGAACGCTTACTGGATAATCCTGATATTGATGATCAGGACCGTATTTTTTTTAGTTTAAGTTCCAATCGGCTCGATAACAATTTTCACAGCGCACGATTTCAAGCAGGATATTAGACGGGTCGATGAATTCATGAATGTAATGAGTCGCATGATAAACTCCAATGAACAATTTGAACTGAACGATACCTTTCAATTAGAATTTGTTCATGTGCCCACCAGTCCACAGGGTGGGGGACATGGTAGAGATTATAAGCCAGGTCACCAAGCTTCAACGAAGTTTCGGTTGAAAAAACAATGTATCGTAAAGATCCCAAGGAATGAACAGAATTTGTGTTGCGCTGGCGCCATCGTCACAGCGAAAGCTCACGTGGACAACCATCCTAAATGGCGTAGTTTCCAACGAGGCTTTACCATCCAAGGCGATGCGGCTACTGCTTTACATACAGAAGCCAACGTTGAACCCGGCCTCTGTGGAATGGACGAACTAACTCGGTTTTCCCTCGCCCCCTCCCTATTTTTAAAATATCGAATCATCATGGTAGACATAGATCGCGCGTACGCATGTTTTGCGTTTGGCGAAGGCGAGAAACAATTGGCGATCCTACATGAAAACGGTCATTATGATACTCTCACTTCATTACCAGGTTTTTTCAGTATTGGTTATTTCTGCGGGCGTTGTTTACATCCATATGACCATTTGGGGCAACATGCGTGCCCTAATGCGACCGGAATTCACTGCCCTGCCTGCTGTCAAGAAACATGCTCTGATTACCATGAGGCATACAAGACTAAACGCTTGGCTTCCCACGTTTGCAATAGCTGTCGCCGTGTCTTCTATGGACCCTCTTGTCTGGAACTCCATAGTAGCAAAGCACAAGATGGGAAACCTAGCGGTCCTCAAAAACCATCCGTCTGTCAAGCGCGACGGAAATGCGCCCATTGCCGAAAACTGCTCTTGGGAAGGAAAGAACAAGGCGATCATTGCTGTGGTTGGGGTGAATGTCCCTCGTGTCGCGAACAAGTAGACCTTAACACGCATCGATGCTTCATTCAGAACGCCAAGGACCCTGATGAGATCCGGGAAGAGAAACGAGATGTGCAACTGACCAAGCGAAAAAAACGGCGGCGTCAACAAGGAGGAGACGCCTCAAGGGGGCTACAAACCCTTCGATCCAATACGGAGACGGAAAACCAGCAACAACCAGACGAATATAAGGAACCCCTTTTAGTGTTTTTTGACATAGAAGCAATGCAAAACACCGGGAAACATATCGCCAATTTGGTCGTAGGAATGACCACAGAAAATACCGACCCCAAAATCTTTCGCGGACCCCAATGCGTTGATCATTTCTTAGAGTGGTTAGAAGTCTTGACAGAATAGGAAAAGCGCGAAATCGCAGTCTTGGCCCATAATTTTAAAGTGGTACTATGATCAAAAAATCATTTCCTTTTTTTCTTCAGATTTTGAAAGCGTGTTCGCTTAACACCTAACTGGCAAAATTTTGCGTTTTCAGTTTTATCCAAAGGCTGTTTGTTTTGAGTGTAAGTTTTGGATTTCACGGTCCGCCATTACTCACGTTCAAAACTGGCCGATTGGACCTCAGAGGGTTGAATCTAGAGAAAATGACGTCATTTACTCACTAGCTTAAAATTTTAGCGTGTAAACGCAATTTATTATACATGCAAAACACGGGTTTAAAAGTCTGAAAGCCTGAAACTCCCGTGCTGCATATTATTTTGGCCGCGTACACACGCATTGCATTCTTAAACCAGTGAGTCTTTGACGTCATTTTCTCCTCGACCCAGCTCTCTCAAGATTTTAAAGTTAGTAATGGGGGACCAATAAATAAGAAAATTCCAGTTAAAATAAACAGGTGTCTTTTTAAAATCAGAACTTAAAACTTGGGTCAGTTAGTGTTTAGTTAACATAGTTTTGAAATCCAAAGGAGGTACCACTTTAAAGGGTACGATTCTTATTTTATCGTGGACGCATTGCACCGTCGCAAACAAGCATTAAAGCAGGTTCGCAATGGCGGTAAAGTACTCGAACTGACTTATCTGGGAGGCTACATTCGTTTCATTGATTCTATGTCGTTTATACCTGGACCTCTCTGTTGTTTCACAAAAACATTTGGACTCGACCCTGATCAATTTAAAAAAGGCTACTTTCCTCATTTATTTAATACCCGCGCCAATATGGAGAACGATTACCGCGGTGAACTGCCTCCCATGAAAGATTACATGCCCGAGGGAATGAGTAAAGAAGGGAAAGAAAAATTTTGAGAAGTGGTATGAAGAGCAGAAATCAAAGGGGGTTCAATTTCACCTGCGCCAGGAGCTCGAAGATTATTGCATCGATGACGTCCGGTTATTGCGCAAAGGCTGCCTCACATTTCAACGCGATTTCCGCAAGCGGTTTTGTCCCTTTGAACAAATCACCATCGCCTCGGCTCGCAATCAAGACTTGCGCCTCAATCGCATGGAAGAAAACACCATTGCCTCAGAAATTCTCTACGGTTGGAGCTTAGATGTCAATCATTTCAAAGCGGCTATGGAATGGTTAACGTTTGAGGAACAGCAATTGCGCCGAGACGCCTGGCTTGCAGAACGAACGAAAGCAGCTGGAAGAAATTTTCTTGGAAACAGGCGATGATAGCTCCGACCCGCGGTTCCGTCAGCGAAAACAGCATGCTAGAAATCAAGGCGAATATCGCATTCCAAACACCCGGTGGACAGTCGATTGTTATGATGTTGAGACCAACACGGTTTACGAGTTTCTTGGCTGTTTCTGGCATGGCTCGGAAACCTACCGCCGGCTGAACGACCGCTCCATGGCCGACGTTCATCAAGAAACCGTGCTGCGATTACAAAGTCTGTCCGATCGAGGCTATACAGTAAAAACCATCTGGGAGTGCGAATGGCGGAAATGTAAGAACCACGATCCGGACGTAGCTGAGATTGTAGCAGGGTACGATTTAGAAGAACCGCTTTCACCTCGCGACGCTTTTTTTGGTGGCCGCACAAATGCTGTTCGTCTTCATTACGAAGTCAACGAAAATGCCGCTGAACAAATCAAATATTATGATTATACCAGTCTCTACCCGTGGACCAACAAGACCCAGAAGTATCCGGTGGGACATCCTGAAATGATTTACGCCCCGTCACGAGAGAAACCCATTTCCGATTATTTTGGCCTCTCAAAATGTACAGTAATACCACCCTATCGCCTTTTCCACCCTGTATTACCATACAGAACTCACAACAAACTCACGTTTCATCTGTGTCGTACCTGCGTCGAAGAAAACATCGACCTTCTTCTCCACGGGAAAGTCTCTTGGTGTGGCCACAACGAACAGGAGAGAGCATTGGCCGGCACGTGGTGTACGCCAGAACTAGAAAAAGCAGAACAGATGGGTTACGTGATCCAAACCATTCATGAAGTGTGGCATTTCCGAGAAACGCGAGTAGGACTGTTCAAAGATTATGTGAACACCTGGCTCAAATTGAAAACGGAAGCTTCAGGCTGGCCCGCATGGTGCGACACAGAGGAAAAGAAACAACTCTACATGAATCAGTTTCAAGAGAAAGAAGGTATTTCCTTAGAGTATCAGAAGGTTGCCGTCAATCCTGGTCAGCGGGCTTTGGCCAAACTAATGTTAAACTCTGTGTGGGGAAAATTTGGGCAGCAAGTGAACAAATTGCAAGTGAAAGAATTCATTGAACCTCAAGTCTTTTGTAGTTTCATGGACTCTGATCAACATGATGTTCGCTATGTCAGCTGCATCGACGAACAAAGAGTGGAAGTCCATCATCGCGAGGAAGCGTTATGTGAAAATATCTCCCCCAATCTGAATATCTTCGTGGCCTGTTTCACTACCTGCTGGGCGCGCTTGCGTCTCTATGAAGCTCTAGAACTGTTGAACGAAAGGGTGTTGTGTTTTGATACAGACAGTGTGATTTTCATGACTTCCCCTGGAGAAGTTGAACCAGTGCTGGGCGATTATTTGGGTGATTTTACGGATCAATTAACCAACGGAGATTTCATCACAGAGTTTTGCTCGGGGAGGCCTAAGAATTACGGGTATCGTACAAAGAAAGACAAGTATTGTTGCAAAGTACGAGGATTTTCATTGACCGTCGAAGGGATGACACAACTCAATTATCAAGTGTTGCGTGAAAACACCTTGAATGAGTTGCAAAAGCCTTTAGATTCACCGCGAAAAACCCACGTCACGCAGACACACAAAATCGTCCGCGTCTCGAAAGACTATCAACTATGGACCAAAGAAGCCCACAAATAATACAAATTGGTATTCAATAAACGCGTTCTGTACCCACGAACAGCGATCACTTATCCATATGGATATAGAGGACTTGGCTCTGAAGATGAAGATCTTATTGTCACAATGGTCGATGAAGATGGTGAATAAAAAACGCTCTAATTATGTAGGCTCTTTAGTAATTTAAAAGCAACATTTAAAATGCGCTAACATTTTTTTTAAAAATGATTTTCATTAAAAAATCGCTATCACAAGGCTCTCTTAATTTGTTTCACTGAAAAGAAATTAATAACAAAAAACATCCACCCAGTCGGATTTGAACCAACAACCTTCGGATTTACAGTCCTACGCTCTAACCGATTGAGCTATGTGCGGCAACTTAACGACCTACAGGACACGTTCCTTGCTGTAAATAAGGCTATCTTTCATCACGATTTTTAAAATGAACATAGGCTATAAGAGACTCACTCAATCACAGATTTCACTTTTTTTTTTCAAGTTTTTATTGAAAAACAAAGGGACCGACTAGTCACTAAGACCGTCGACACGTTCCAGCTTGTACATAAGATTATCAAAAAGAAACAACATGACATTTTTTTTCACAATTTGAGTTTGCACTTAGCTTGCATGATCCGTTTAACAATAGCTTCCGTCCAAGTTTTCTTGCCCGGCGAACGGCTGATGGCGGCAATCATCTTGTCATCGGCTTTCCATTTGTCACGCAAATTCTTAGCTCTCGCGTACTCAATACGCGGATCCCCGCACGTTAACCGTTTCTTCAAATGTGTTCCAGGCCCCATGTATTGATATCCCGGCCAATGAAATTCAATCCCAGTCTTCCCCAACCATTTTTGAATGTCTAATCCTTCTCCACGTTGTGGGCGTTTGGCCTGAAGCGATCTGCGTGCTGGGGCTTTTCGTTTCTTAGTAGTCCTTCCCATCAAGTTTGCGTCGGGTTCGACGTCCCTGGTCAAATGCTTCCCACCCTGGTAAAGATTTCAAACGTTCTACTTCCGTGGCCACTTTCTTACGCTGATGGCGTTTGAGTTTATTCACAATAATTTCAGCTTTTTCTTTCGACGTACTCCCTGGGGATGATCCCAAGACTTCAGCAAAAGGGAGGGGAGCTTCTCTTTGTACCGCCAAGGACAAGGACGGCACTTGTAAACGCACGCGTTTGGGTTTGGGCGGTAAGGCGGGACGTTGTGGTGTCTCCGCGGCGTTACCAGACGTTATGTTAGCGCCTTTCTTGCGATGCGCTTTTTTAAGCAAACTCCGCACCAGTGTGGCTGTGGGTCCTTCAAACATAGAATTTGTTTCATCATCTTCTTCTTTTCCTTCAGGCAGTGGGGCTGCTACTGGAGGTCCCCCTCGAATCTTTTTGATTAATCGATTTAATGGACGCGACACTTGTTTGACACGTGCTTCTTTCAAACCGCTTGGCATGTTAGAGTCTAACAATAAGTGTTTTTCAGCTGCCAAACGAGCCGCCATAGTCAATCGCATGTTCTCGGTCAAACGCCCTTTGTATTCATCGGTCAATCGCGACATTTCGTCCGCAGGAACCATGACATAGTCGCGAAAAGTACAACTGTTTACACTCTAAGCACGAGACTTCAAACGTTCGTCCGTCGTTGAGTGTGTCCCAATAATGTCTACAGGCTTCGCACATCAAATTATATCTCAACACGGATAGGTCGCGCTCCAAGGTCTGTACCTCTTTACTAGAGAGCTCTCTTTCGTCCTGTAGCGTTGGCAATTTGTGTTGCAAGCCCTCAGCTTGTAGTATCCAGCGCCATGCTTCTTGATACGCTTTAATGAGATTTTGCAATGCTGCTCTATTCATGGTCTAGGATAATAGCAAAACAATTCCTCGTTCAGTCCTTGACCAAAGTCATTAGCTTTCTGTCGTATCCACGCGCGACAACGGTTTATCAAAGATCTCACATTCAGAGCTTCAAAGAAGGTGGGGGGAATACAAACTCGATCATGATGAAGAACGGTGAACACAGCAACCATCTAAAGCATTGTTCAATCCCTGCCAAACGCCAGCGCCTTTCTGATTCATCAACAAGTCGCGTCGCTTTTTTAAGGAAGTTTTGCGGTGGGCCAGGGTTCGCAAAGTCTGTTTTTGAGGACGCCATGCGCGTACCGTGGTTGGCGATAAGGGTACTCTCCCTTTCAAAGAATTCAAAATGACTTCGCTGACAGCATTGATTTGATCAGCGTTGGCGTGACGTAAAAGATCTTGACGCTGTAAATGTCGTGCTTCTTTAGCTAGCTGTCGTAGGAACGTAAGTTGTCTACGTAAACGGGGAGGCGGTGACGCGGGCATGACGTGATTCGATAGGTACAAACACGTGCGGGTACCCTTGCAAAGGTAACAGGTTCGTCCACAGACGGCGGTCATCTGAAGAGGCTGGGTGTAAGTCAAATATTAAATGACCAAAGGGGTGTTCCGTGGCATGACGAAATATCTGCATAAAACATTTGACCTCGGGCGGAAACGCCTGACACACCAAAGCTCGTAGCCCTGTGCGATCCCGAGGATTCTTGAAACAAACTATGTAATGCGCATTGCGTGACACGGTCTTTGCGTAAGGGCCCGGTGGAAACAGATCTTGACACAAATACAATATGGTGATGTTCCGATGCTGGGAATGTTTTGTGAATAGGTCCAAAACACGCTTGTCTCTTCCCCCTTCATCCATCAAATCATCCAACACTAGCACCCCGCCACCTTGTGGTGCAAACCAAGCGTCCAATTCCTCTAAAATAGGAATGCCTTCGTGAAAATGTATACATCCTCTTTTTGCATCATTTTAAACGTAGGATGCCATGCTCCGTACCAATAGTGATTGGTAGGGGGTGGTGGGTCCATGAAATGAGAAGCATATTTCAATAATTCCCGCGTGAAGGTTGTCTTCTGCGCATTTGAACATTTTATGGAATTTGCGCATTATAAATGTCCTATTATTATTACCACAGCCCGAAGGACCGGTCACTAAAAGACTGCAGGGGGTTGGAAAAAAAAAGCCTTCTCTCTCCGGTCGTGGCTCCTAGTCCTATCTGATCCTCTCCCCGACGTTTCACTGTCTTTTATCCAAAGCCTTTTTGATCCCGTACACCCCTTCAGGCGGCTGCTTTACCAACGGCGGTCAATGCAGGAAGGGCTAACACGAGTAAAGGAAAAATGCCTCCCTTCTGGTGTTTGGTTCGCCGTCTCTTTCGAGTCACCCGTGTTTTATGGCGCGGAGCATGTTTTCGACGTGTTCTTGTTGCAGGCATGATGTCAAATGATATAGGTCTATAAAGTGGGGTCTTTTAAAAAGAAAAATGACAACGACACGGTTTTTTATTAGAAACTTTATTTCAATGATACATAGCTTCGCGCCTAGAACAACACGCCTGACTATTTTCTATACGGTCCACGATATCCGTTTGAAGTGATGGGGGTAACTGTACTAGGATGCGATGGCCTGCTTGGTGATCGTTGGCTACTAAATCATGTAAAGAAAAATCATCCATGAATTCATGCATGCTCTTGCCTCGACACCGTGCTTGCAGAAACAATAAAGCGTAATGCCCGCAAGGGCGGCTGTTCAAACTTTGTAAACTTCGCTCGTTGCGGTGGATGACGGGAAAATAGCGCCAGATCCATTCCAAGACATGAGGTACTCCGTACGTATCCATAGGTAGCCCATAACTGTCGAGGATCTCGCAGGTATCTCCCGAAGTCCACAAACCCAAACAATAACGTCCAGGTTCTCCTTTAGGGTCTGTGTTGACAATCATAGCCCTATGCGTTTGTCTCCCAGCGGTTTGGCGGAGTGGTGGTAATTGATCTTCAGGGTACACACTCCAAAACACGCGCCTCATTACAGGGTCGCGTTTTGCCAATGCTGTTAACTGTCGGTCGCTCAAGGGTACTAGTTCCATCGATGCTTGTTGTAGCAGTGATTGATGATACTGTTACACAGGTAATGCAAGTGGTTGTATTTAATACAGAAACGTATGAATTTTAAACGTTGTAATTCACTACGCCCGCGCCACTGATATCCATCACGCTTTCAAACTCGCCCCAGACCACCACTGTCAGATTTTGACCAGGATTAGCCCCAAAATTGATATCCAGGGTGACATCGCCTTGTTGTTGTGGGTTTCGCAAGGGGCTATCTGCATCTCCTCCTGCGACATTATTAAACAGATACAGCGTGCATTTCTTGTTGTGCCCCCAATCCCCGGTTTCAGCATACTTTCTTGGTGTTTACCCAGAGCACAGCTGGCTTACAGGAAGCGATGGTACCCCCACAAATCTTTCTTGTTATCATTCTGATTGAGTTCCAAGGTTTCGTAGGAATATTTCTCACCGCGTACGATTTGACGAATGCGGGTCACCCCAAACTTTTGGAAGACAAATGGGTAATGATCTAAATTTCCGTTATAGGCGCGACTGTCCAGTAATCCCACCATTAGACGGTTGGGTACGCGGCCTTGAAACAGATCTGTTTTCTTAAACATGGTACTCTCCCCGTCAAAAGTGAATGTTCGGACATCCATGTACACGGTACGATACCGAGGCCATATGCCTTTGTTATGCCTTCGTTTAGTCAGTGCAGTGTAAGTGTTAGGGTTTAAGGTCAGCCTACAGAGATAAAATTTGGCTTGGATATCATTCGGACCCAGGGTTGGGAACTTTTTGTCCGCCATCCTTGTACCAAGCAAAAGAACTCGGGACTGTTAAATTTGATTCGCAGCCTGATTTCAATACCAGGAACTAACACGGTTCCGGTATGAAAAGCTTCCAAATGCGGTTTCATGACCAGCCGCACCCATCCGTTCCCCAAAAACTTGGAAGTTAACACTTTCAAGGGATTCGTCTCTCCAGTAGCAAACACACCAGTGTTAACGGGGCAGTCATCATTCACAGCATTTGTGGCTTGCAGGGAAGCATTCACATTCAAATAATTCACCAAATCCTTGTGGGGCCAGCAATGTTTCACCTTCACTGGGCGTGTAATTCAGCAAAGTGTCACCAAAGGCTCGGTAGGCATACATGCCCGTCTGTTTGGTCATTAACGTACCATTCAACCACATGTCAAATTGCTGTATCATGGTGTGCGCCACATTATTGACCAGGTAAACGTACTTGGTGTAATTGTCTCCCGATTGATTTGCTTCAGCTGCCATGACTTGCCCGTCCGCATACAAACTAGCATTGTTAGCACCGGTAGGTAGTCTCATGTCAAAGGTTAAATAACTTTGATTCAAATCGACAAAATCTTCCAATTCGGAAATAGTGAATTCCAAGGGGGTAATACTGCTATTGTTGAGCGGGGAGTAACCCACCCATCGAGACCCTTGAATAGCCACATCTTGCGCTGACAAAGCCCAGAAATTCAACGACTTGCTCATGACGAAGGTCAACGTCGTTTTTGGGTTGTTCGTCGAAGTCGTTTGGGTTTTATCTGTGTTGTCCACCGACGGAACAGTTCGTAGTCCATGGTTGTTGGTGGTGGTGACACGTGATTGGAAATCCAGCCACCACGCTGTCCCCACTCCCGCAATCGCCGTTCGCGTCTAGGAATGGATCGGACTACCAACCGCGGCATGATGGAGTCAGTGTCCCTGTTGGTGGTCGAGTAGGTCTGAGATCATTTGGAAGGGGGAACGGCTTGATATGTGGGCCCATTGACGGTGTGGGGAAGGCCACCGATTTAACCAAAGCAAGAACACAATCACATGCCCTACATTGATAGGCGACAAACTGACTCATAGGTCTTGTGGGACAATACCCTCTGAGGGCTATTGCTCGATAGTGTCTAAGAGCTCTGTAGGGCAACAAGCACGCAAGGAGCTCACCTCGCTGGTCCACCGCCAGCAGTGCCAATTATCACACAACAACACACACAGAGACCACATTGTATCATTTGAAACGAACAAGTTTTATTTAAACAATTTCATACAAGAGGAAATGACAACAACACTGTCTTGGTCTGAATCGGACTCTCCTGGTATGTCATTATGCTCCAGCATGCGTTCAGTTAACTTTCTCAGCTTGTGTTCGGCTTTCCGTTCATCTTTCAACATCTCTTTCAGTTTGGCTAGTGCTAGGTGAGCAATGAGTTTGCTGTGCTCCTCTTCTTTCGTTCCTTCTTCTTGCAGGTGCATCGATCGCTCACATTCATCCGCGAACTTTGGAGGTGTGATGCGTTTCCTTTTTGGAGCAGGGGTGCGTGGCTTTTGGGGCACTGTGATCTTCCATTTCAAATTTTGGGGGTCTCCATTCACTTCGGTCGCAGACTCTTTCCTTGTTTGCTTGACTTCACCGATACTTATCTTTGGCAAAATCATCACTTTTCCGACAGGTTCTAGGATGGTTTTCTTGATCGTTTCTTTCCTCTCTGCATTCAAAGGCTCTAATAGATCCGTGTGGGTTAATGGTGCACCGTGAGGTTCTTGTTTCTCTGCACAAAGGTCTGTGTGAGAGGTTTCTTTGTGAATAGACATGATGGAACGTACTCTAGATGGAGGTGTTTGTGCTCTGCACATGAAATGGTTTATGACTGTCAGGGAATGAAGTTGTCTCTTTTATAGAGCTTTTTCTTGACATTGATTGGTCCAAATCCTTTCTTGCTTTTTGATTGGTCCACATCACACACCCAAAACATCCCGCACATGATTGGTTGTTTGACGGACCTTTGATTTGATGCTATTCTTAGCACTTTTGGCTGTTTTTTGCATCGTAGACCTAACCGATTGACTGGCTTTTCTTTTCAACCCGCTGACTCCTGCACGCAAAACCGTGCCTGCTGCCGCATCAAGCGCTTTACCTTGTGCCAAACTCTGCAACCCTTCTGCTACAGCAGGAGCCCCGTTTGTTTCAGCTACGTCCACTTGCAATGTTTCGTAGGTGTTTTGGCGCAATGGATGAAATTGTTTGTGTTTGGGTTCGAAATACACCACACCTCTTCCGCGTCTCTCGTACCAGACTTCGCTCAATAAATCCGTCTTCATTCCTCCCACGATCGTGCTCTGCGCTACATTTCAGTACACATGCAAGGTGCGAGAAGGCTCCCCAACCACCATTCGAAAGGCGTGGTTCAGGTTGGTGAAACGCGAATTACAACTCATGCTTAATCGAAGGCAGTTTTTTTCTATTGCCCAGAACACCCCATTACCATCTTTATCCAGCAAGTCTCGGTACTTATCAGAAGTTGTCAGATCAGGCACTTTGTCATCTATGTACTCTCTAGACAGGTAATGGCCCAACTCCCCTGTTTCTGTAAGCCATCCCATCTTGATGGCCAAGGTACCATTAATCCAAATTTCTGGAGTGTTGTCTACACCACCGAGTTTGATCTTTGTATTGTCAATCAGCAAGTCTTGTTCGTTTCCTCACTGTATCCAACAAAAGGTTATGTAGATACGCTCTCCCGTGTCGTCCACAAAATGACTCCCTTGAAAGGAATCCCTTAGGCGCATTTGGGTGAGAACATCAATACAGGCTGCCCCGGCAATGTCAGTCGCTGGGGCAGCCGGACCTTAAACTGGATGGTGAGTTATCCGGAAATTTACGTGAGAGATCACTTGGTAAGGTCACGTAGAAATCACCCATGGTTCTCTCATCCTTTCACTTGCGAATGGTCTTTGCATCGATCCAACTGTCGTATTTATCAGACCATCCTTGCCAACGCACTTTGACCTGCTTTCCTTTGCGTTGTAAAACCTTTTCTATGCGAAAGAGTCCGTCATCTGGTACGGTCACCGGCTGCAAATCTTGTCTGTAAAATGTACCTTCCACCTGAGTCCTATCCCATTCTTGTACTTTGTAGGTGGGTACTACCCCTGGCACGACCCGACGGATCACAAAAACCTCTTCTGTCCACCCGGGCAAATACCCTTTTTGAAATGGTCGATGTTTCTTGTTCAAACGCACCCGTGTCCCTTTTACCAAAAGCGTCTTCTTGTTCTTTTTCTTGGCTAGAAATCGTTTGTCGTATAGACCACGTTGGTCATTATAGAGGGCTTTTCTCCCACTCGTTCGAAAATTCAAGTTTTGGCCCACAGATAAAAAGTTTATATTTAAATTGAGGGAAGATATTAATACATGTTAATTAGAAAAAAAATTTCGTTAGGTTTAAGCCATTGTAAGGTAATTTTTGACGTTTTAAAAAAGTGTGACGTCATAAGTGCCATGTAATTTTAGTAACATCCTTAAAAATTTGAAAATCAGTGTTGAAAAGATTACAGACATTTTTGCTATACTAATAGAATGTTTTTAAAGAAAACTCCATCTGAATCGGATAAAATGGCGCGAAGTTACAGAAACTCAGAGAATTCAAATTTCCCGCCTTAATGCCCATATATGGTCAAAATTAGACTATTTACACGCAAAGAACATTTAACATATTGGTATAGGAGTTAAGCCTAAAATATATAAAATCAAATTTGTAGTTTTTTTGACTTTATATTTTTGGTGCTATGACGCGTTTTTCACATTAACACGTCATTATGACGTCACAATGACGTTTTTCGTGACGAAAAACGCGTCATAGCACCAAAAATATAAAGTCAAAAAAACTACAAATTTGATTTTATATATTTTAGGCTTAACTCCTGTACCAATATGTTAAATGTTCTTAGCGTGTAAATAGCCTAATTTTGACCATATATGGGCATTAAGGCGGGAAATTTGAATTCTTTGATTGCTTATAAATTAAAGCCGTTATATCCGATTTAAATGGGGTTTTCACCGGTAATCATAAAATCTCATGCGAGACATTAATATGCACTTTTTTATCTTTTTTTTTCTAAAATGCAAAATCCATACCAAATTTAGACACCATTTGTGACGTCACAATAACAGACAGATCACACGAAAAGATGGCGATTGCAAGGTAACTCATCAAACTTTGTACCTGCCAAATTTGGTGAAGTTCTATGGCTTCTTTTTCTTTCTATGGCCTCAGACATCAATTTTTTGAGTCAGTGGGAGAAAAATCATAGAAGATGACCAACGTGGACGGTGCCATACTTGGGCCTCGTTGACGTCCGTTACGTCTTTTGGAGCTATGCCAATGCTCCGCTGAACGGAAGCGTTGTATCCCAGCACGATACTCTGTAAGACCTGTAAGTATGCCCGCGTGTTCTTGGCTGTCAAGTACCGGTACAGTTTCTCTTTCAAGGTGCGATTGAACCATTCCACTAGGGCGGCTTTAGCGACCCCGTGCGTTCTAAAATGATGAATACCGTTCGTTTTCATCAAAGTCTGGAATGTGCGATTGTAAAATTCTTTGCCCGCATCCGTCTGCAATTTTTGCGGTGTGCGCCCGGCTCGTGTCAAGATGGTTTGCATGGCTTGTGTGACCGCTACCCCTGTCTTGTTCTTCAAGGGTTCGACCCAAGCATATTTGGACAACACATCTACTACCGTTAAGGCGTACCGGTTCCCTTTGTTCCAACGTTCTAACCCTTGCAATTCAATCAAATCAGCAACCCATTGTTCATCGATGTTAAACACTAAGGTGGGTAATGTAGGGAAATGTTTTCGGCGGGGACGGTGTAACGTGTAGCTTAAGACCCCTTGCAGTAGGTTTTGGTCCTCTCGTCTTTTTAACCCATCTGCTTTGGCAAAAGCTTGGACCCCGCCCAAACTACCAGGCTCCCCGGGGAACTCGTACGTTAAGGGTGACGGTTTCATGACACTACCGACTTCACAGTTTTACATCAACATTTTATTTATCTTGTAAAATGAAACGCACAGTTTTGCATCCCCAAAATTACAATTGGATGGTTTCCAGCAAAGAATCTCTTCGGGCGTGCCTTCCACATAGGCTTCATTTTTCTCTTCCATGCACAGTTCACACAACACTAAGTCTAACACATCACTCAACCGCGAGTGCCACAGGATCACTTCAGGACATTTGGCCTCGTACAATGTTTGGTAACTCTGATTTAAACGTTTAAGACCGTTCAGTTCTCGTCTCATTTCCAAAACGCGATTATCTATCTCCTCTATATCCTCCTATCCTTCTTCTTGTATGCGTTTTTGCGCCATTCTCTCCTCTTGCTTGATGGTGGCCCATCGTGTGGTATGCTTGATGATAGACTTTTCGAGATGGAGGCGGCGCTTATCCAGGTTCCACACTGTTTGGTGTTGACCTTGCATATCATTGTCTTTCATGCAATCATCCACAGACTTCATTTCCTTGACTTTTTCTCTCATTGCCTGTTCAATGTCAAAGGCTTGACGATGCCTTATTTGCCTTGTCCTACGAGCCTTCTCTTAACTCAATGTGTCATTCATGGTCTGCTTCTATCCCTGTCGCTGTGAACTGTCGTTTTGGTGAAACGGTGAGTTCTTTTTATACATTGATCTGGACATTGATTTGTTGAGTGAAACCATCCAATGACACGCTTCGAGCAATCAATCTTTTTTCATCTTCTCAATATTGTATTTCTCTGTAATCTGTCTTTGCACCCATCGATCATTAAAGGGTACCATGTGGTGTTGTTCTACCGGGGAAAACAACATCATACACTCCTCATGCCAAGATTTTAAAATATCATTTTTGTTGACCGATAATATGATTGCTTTTAGACATGCGTCAGATTCTTCTGCTCTATTCGGCTTTGAATAACGCTCCCAAGCTTGATTTTCATAGATTTTCCAGAACGCTTCGGTTATGTCCTCACGCATTGCAAGGCGACATTTCTTTCTTTGGAGATGGCGCTCGTGTAACTGCTGGTTTTGAACTCGAACCCTTATTTGAAATTCTGAGCAACGCGAGGTAACTTCGTCTTCATCCACCAGGTTTGTGCTAGGAATTCTTTCGAGACAGTCCCGTGTCTTTTTTCTCTTTTTGAAAAGAGCTCTTGACACCTCACTGTAGAAATGAACGTTTCTCATCCTCAGGCAATATGAAGAAACAGTGAACAAGAACGACGCTTTTCAAACATATGTCCCTCAAGGTATGATGGACCGATGACATCATTAGGAACCAATCACAGGAAGGTATATTTTGCTTTTCATTGGAACTCTATTTCCCCCAACGATTCGAAAATATGTTCTGTAAACTGCGCCACGGGTCTGTATGAGCTTCCATGTTTTGCGTACCGATGGTGGCGCATGTTTTACCCATCAATGACGTAATAGGTTCGAGGCAGTCTTCAAACCTGTCCTCAACACGATCATACTCGAACCAGCGATTATGCGTCACTGAGTACAGACACAAGGGTTTGTGCATCAGGCGTGCCATCTCTACGCCCCACCCCGTCCCACCATCCACACACTCTAAGCCTTGACTGTTTTGTGCAAATTTCCCAAAAGCGTACACAGTATCAGCTTTCTTTATAATCCAATAATTGCGCCGCAATAACCCGTTGACTTACAAGATGATGATGGATATGCACGCTGTAACCGTTTATTGGCAGCTCGACAGGCCTGATCCGCTTCCGTGTCCGAGGAGTTACACCTGATCATGTTTATGCACAGTACATAAAGAGGCAAACCCCCCGGATGAGAAACTGCTGAGGCATGAACAAGCTTGGGATCATAAACACCACAGAGACGCCATCCTTTCCCATTCATTCGGGTGATAGGGTGGTTGTAAGGGAGAATGCACATAACACGCATCCCACACTGCCACGCCCATCGTGTGGCCCAGGCATCGGTGCCTTTAGCGCCTCCAATGATGAGGGTGATCTCGCTCGGTTTTGACATTCGCTCACTCTCACTCACAACGACAACTACATCAATCAAATGGTTGTATTCTCTTTTTATTACAACATTGAACCAATTAAATCTTTGAAAAACATCCATCAGATAGGCGCTGGGCCATGCGAGAGGCCATTTGAAAGGCGGATGGTGCTTGGGATGTGTTCTCGAACGACCTTCCCCTCTGCTTGTATGGGTGATGTCGAAATGGAACTACGTTCTGTTTCTTCTTTGGTTGGTAAGCCACCAGGCCTGGTTTAAAGTTTGGGTATCGAGGATGTTGCGGTGGTGGATTCAGTTTCTCCAAGGTGAAGACTAGGATCTTATGGTTCCAGGGAGTGTTCAGCTATTGGAAGTAGGGGCATGTGCGGCTCCGACAGCTGAAATGCATGCGGCCAGGGTTCTTCTCAGATTTGCTCTGTTTCAGAGTGGAAGGTTTTTCGCAGTAACACAGCATCTTTGGCCATTCGGAATGCATTTTGTCGATGTTAATCACAAGCTGATGGTGCCGTTGTTTCTCCACGGCTTGTAAGTACTGGTGTACTTCTTGTTGGCTTGCAATGAAGGCACAGGGGTACTCAGGACATTTCACGTAATTAAAACCGTTGTCTGATGTTCGGTGCTCCAACAAACAACCATGAAAAGGGCATGTCGTATCAACTTCTGCTGACAGGTCATCAGGGATCTGCCTCATGAGTTCTTCATTAGTGGTGGGCTCATTGGGTTCCCACCCTTCCCCTTCTTGGTAGGTCTGCTCCACGACTTGCATAGTGGGTGTGGCTGGGGGTGGCAATCCCTTTATCTCCTCCATGGTCATAGTGTTGTTTCCTCCGCATGTTTGTGTGACTTCTGGCTTCTTGTTGGTCCGTGGTTTGGATGGCCGAGTGGGTTTTCGAATCGGTGCGACTTGTTATTTCTTCTCAGACATGACATAGTCTCATGAAAAAAGTGAGCTAGAGCGACGCTTTTATAACCACAAAACGTTTGTCCATCAAGGTATGATGGGCCGGTGACATCATTAGGAACCAATCATAGAATGACCTGTTTGCGTTTTGATTGGCTCTCGATGAGGTCATGGCTGTTTCTGATTGGTTTCCGATGAGGTCATCTGGTGTGGTTGTGATTGGTTTCTTTTCCTTAGTCTTGTCTTTGCTTTGCTGCGGTCTCTTATTCACATTTCAACTCCAGAGCACAGACAGAGCTCTCTCTCTCTCTCCAAACCAGGCTATTCACATACCGATAAAATGATATGCACACACAGTACTATTTTATGCGCCACACACGTGCGTGCGCACCTTACGAAACTATATTTGAGCCTTCGTGTACGTACATGATTGGCATCTCATTAACGTAACCCTAATTTATGCGACGACCTGGGATGCACTTGTTGTTTCACGTGTTAGGGCTACTATCTCAATAAAAGAACCTAACCCTAATTTATGCGACGACCTGGGATGCACGTGTTGTTTCACGAGTTAGAGTTACAACCGTCATTGCGTCATGCCCCAATTTATGCACGCCCCCTTCTTTTGTCTTTTTGATTGATGACGTCATTTGATGACTACCTGTCACTCCGGTCTGGATGATCGCATACAACTACTTGTAGCATTTAAATCGTTGATTGTGACATTATCGTTAATCCTAAAGATTTGATAAACTCGAATAGCACTATGGTAACATACTTTCTGTATCATTGGTCAAAGGAAGATTTGTCAACTGACATTAAAACCGGTACCACAATCATAGTCGTTAAAATACAGTTGCTCGCTGCGAGTATCGAAACCGCAACCTTCGTCTTACTTCAGCACCTTCGGTGACCGTTGCCAGTACTACTTATAAAAGATCTGGAAAGAAGCAGACTAACAACAATTTTTATAAAAGTGACGACACATTTGAAATTAAATTTGCAAGACATGTTTCGGTCGTGCAACGACCATCTTCAGTTGAAAGTAGAGTTAATTTGAAGTTACATTTGAATTTATAATATGCTAAACAAAGATAAATAACAACGTGAAATAAATTGGGAATCTAACAAAATAGCCAAAGGTAACAAAAAAGAGTGTACAATGGAACATGTTGATTAGAACGAGAGAGTTAAATTAACGTGATATAATTGCTTATTTAAAGAAGGTTGCTCCCAGGAAATATGTAAGGCCTCTTTTATCTTGACCTGGAATTTTGTGGTCGCACGGTCTACAACTTCAAAACATTCCGCAGAGACAACATTCGAACAGATGTTCTGATTGACAACAGTCAACCTCTTTCTCCTATTACCAGGGTCTATCGTAAGAAAACTTTCACCGGTCTATTAACTAATTATTTTAGTTTTACCCCATTCTCTTACAAACTTGGCTTAATCAGGACTCTAGTTGACAGAACGTATAATATCAACAACACGTGGATAGGCTTCCATGAGGATATCAAGAAATTGTTATTAATCTTACGTAAAAACCTTTTCCCCAGTCATATCGTTGAGAGAGTCATTAAGCAGTATATTACAAAAACTCAGACCCTTTCGAACACACTTGCTAGTCCTCCCTCTAATCCTACACATTTTTTCAAATTACCTTATGTTGGGCCCTTCTCTAACAGATTAGGATAAATTACGTAAATTACTTAAACGTTATTGTAACAATCTTGATGTTAAGCTAGCCTTTTCTTCCTTCAAGATCCGTAACATGTTTAGTGTGAAGGACCCTGTGCCTGTTGAACTCTGTTCGAATGTTGTCTACAAGTTTACCTGTGCAAGCTGTAATTCTTGCTATGTCGGCGAAACCAGCCGACACCTCTCGACATGCATTCGCGAACGCTTAAACAGGGACAGGACCTCGCGTATTTTTAAACACCTTCAACAATCCGAGGCATGCCGTAACTCCTGCTCTGCGGAATGTTTTGAAGTTATAGACCGTGCGACCACAAAATTCCAGGTCAAGATAAAAGAGGCCTTACATATTTCCTGGGAGCAACCTTCTTTAAATAAGCAATTATATCACGTTAATTTAACTCTCTCGTTCTAATCAACATGTTCCATTGTACTCTCTTTTTTGTTACCTTTGGCTATTTTGTTAGATTCCCAATTTATTTCACGTTGATATTTATCTTTGTTTAGCATATTATAAATTCAAATGTAACTTCAAATTAATTCTACTTTCAACTGAAGATGGTCGTTGCACGACCGAAACATGTCTTGCAAATTTAATTTCAAATGTGTTGTCACTTTTATAAAAATTACTACTTATAAGTATATACGACGCTCTAACCTGCTGTGCTACGGGAGCTGTATGGCGGCTCCATGTGGAGTGGATTGTCAACGAGCCACGTTGGTGGTTTCCCGTTGGCCCTCCGATTGTCTTTCGCTCGTACTTTCACACAGCGCTCATGATAGTAATTATAATACTTTTGCCGCATCTCAGCATGATCAAGCCCGAAATGCCCCTCGTTCAAGAACCGAAAAGAGTTTTAATAAGTGACCTTCACTAAGCATGCCAATTACCTATTGTTCTTGAACGTTCCGCCAGCGGTTGTGCAGCACGCAGCCCGGCTAGCTCAGTCGGTAGAGAATGACACTCTTAATCTCAGGGTCGTGGGTTCGAGCCCCACGTTGGGCGGTGCATTTTTTTTATTGGCTTACTAACACGCTTGTGCCCTTCTTCCGGAAGTCATCAATATTTCTCTTCGTATCACTTCATTAAAAATGTTCTTTTAGCGAGCCGTTTACATAATAATTAGAAAAAGACACAAGCTGAAAAATTATAATATCCTTTTTATACTAAAGAGATATTCAACTACTCCAAAACTTATTGCGCTAACACTAGAGCTGAGAATTACCTAAACAAGTTTCATAACAACTAAAATAAGTACTTCCACAACTCCCTCAAATCACAGCAGAGCCTCCTTAACTGTGTTGTCAAGGCCATCCTACATGACAGCACCTCTATAGCTAAACGCCCTCGTAGCAGCCTCGGTACGGGGCATTAATTGAGGAACCCCATAAATTGTATGAATGAATTCCGGAGGTTCGCTCAAACAAATTCTTTAAACCATCCGGACAAAGATTATTCCGAATTAAAAACACTTATTTGTGAGCAGCTTCAAGCGTCACCTTTGCTCAAGGTTGTTTCACCGTAGGTAGTGAAGTATATCAGCAGATCTTGTGTTAAAATCACTAAAGGCTATAATTATCCTGGCCCTATTTTGCAATCTATGGAGTCTGTCACACAGGATTTTACAAATGCAACCCCAAATCACAGAGCAATAATCTAGGTACGGAGGGACTATAGCCTCATGCATTTGCAGCAAGGTTTGGCGAGGCCCCAGACCAGGGCGGATACGTTTTAAGGCCCCAATGCCTGCAGATACTTTTTCACAGATGACATCTGTTTGACCTATTTGGCATTGCCATCCCAATGACTCGCCAACCTCAATTCCCAGATATTCATATGTAGTCGCCCGCGGCATCAACTGCTGATTAGTTACTATAATAGATGGGTCCTCATAATTGAAATGCATAAGTCTATAGTGACATTTAATGTGAGCTTATTGGATTGTAACCATTTTTGGACCTCGTTAACTTTTCTTCAAGTTGCATAGTTATCAGCGGAGAAGGTAAGGTACGTATCATCAGCATACATACGTATAGATGATGATGATAGCTTGCATTCTTGAAGCTCATTTATATTAATGAGAAACAATAGGGGTCCAAGTACAGATTCTTGTGGGAAGGTAGTCCGACAGAATCTCATTAGCATACGTACTCTGAAAGTGATTTGATAGGTATGATTTGAATCACTTAAGTGCATGCGAGTCAAGCCCATAGAACTGCAGCGTCCTCAATAGTATGCTGTGGTCAACCGTATCAAAGTCTTTTCTTTATAGATCCAAAAACAGAACTCTATTAATTTGGCCGCCAGTTATCAATATTTAGGTTCCAATTGTTAGTAGCTTCAAGCAGGGCAGTCAACTCGGGTAGAATGCATTGGTCTTAACTCCATGCAGCGAATCTGCTAGCAAATTGGTGCTATTTAAGCATTAATTAAGTTGATTGAAAATGACCTTCTCGATTATTTTACTAGTAATTGGTGGGATGGATATTGGGGGGTAGTTGTTAGGTTCAGATTTGATGTCTTCCTTATATAAGCAATTTTTATATAAGCAACATCCACTTGTAATGGATAAATGTATTACATGCATGAGAGAAGGTATGATTACTGGGCCAGCTTCTTTCAAAAGTGTTACAGTAATTCCATCCAATCCTGTGGCCCTATTCACCTGCAGGGAACTAATTAAATGTTGTGCAACACCACAGAGAGTCTCTCTAAGCGCAAAGCTACAGTCAGCAGGCTTAATGTAATCATCAAAACAGACGTTAGAGTGGGGAATATTAAAGGCTTAACTTGGCGTTCATAGTTAATAGTATCACGGATAAAAAGGGCAGTCTGTCCTCTATCCCTTATCTTTTCCTTATCTTTTCCTTATCTTTTCTCTCCAGAATATAACCTGGGAGCCTTACTTCGCCACTTGATATATAATCATCAAGGCGAGTCTCATTAACCGCAACAATATTAATGCGCTTCTTATTCACATACACCCGCAGTTCCTCGATATGGCCGGGAATAGTGGCAATATTAATTGCAGCTAATTTTAAACCCCTGTTTTTTTTTGTTTTTTTTTAGATTTCACTTAAGAGGTTGGACCTTTTAAAACTAATATTAATTCTTCTCGAGGGGTGTTGAGGTATCTTGCTCAGAGCTTGTTCCAACTTTCAAATAAGATCTGCATCACACTTGTATTTTCCTGATTTGCACTTCACATTTAATGCCTACCCCAATGATATTCCAGGCCAAAATCTTCACTCCGTCACCATTCAAGTCAATTCCCTTATTTTTAAGGTGTTATATTCTTATGCGGGTATTGTCAATAAAAGATCAGCCTTCGAGACATAAATACAGTTCATCGAGTTGTTTATACGCAAAATTTTCTCATTTGCATTCATATCCCTTCTGTTGATGAACCCCGAGATCTATATCTTGATTAAAGGTCTGACTTTGATTGCTTCCTCTGTCAATTCTGTCAGGCCACTAATTATATCATCGGGTTGAGATACGGCTAGGTCATTCGTTCCAGCGTAAAAAAATCATATGATCATCATGACCAGTGTAATAAAGCGGAGGAATAAGATTATCTTCTAGTAGCTATCTTGGCACCTTTCAAACAAATTTTCTTAACCAACTGAGATTTTTGATCGCTTTAATCATAGAATGCCGAATCAGTAGTTCGTTCATCAAATCGATTCGAAAGAGCAGGAATGCCTCCGTGGCCTAATGGATAAGGCGTCGGCCTCCTAATGGAACAAGGAAAGCCGAAGATTGCGGGTTCAAGTCCCGTCGGAGGTGTTTGAACACACTTGAAAAACCTGAAACGACACTTTTGAAAAAATCTGTCACTTTTTCTCCTAAATGGCGAACTGAATTGCGAACGCCACCAAGTCAAAATTCGCCAAAGGCACAACCACTTCCCAGCATCGCTTCAAGATCCCGGGTAACCAGGTAAGATGGTACCCAACCTGAAGCTGTCGACCGAACAGGACAACCGGTGAAAGGCCCACAACCATGCCGCCACGCTGATCTTCTTTCAAATGCAAATATTGGTTGAGAACACATTGAAAACTCAGTCGGCAAAATGATGAGAGCTTTTGGTGGGCGATGACCTGAATTTGGTCAGTTTAAGCCTTGTTATAATAGCACTGAAATCTTTTAGTCTGACTTTGCTGTTACTCCTTGAGATTCGATCAACTTCTTGCCGGAATAGCACCATGGTAACATAGTTGCAGTGTCTTTGGTCAAAAGAAGCATTGAAAACCGTCCCCACAATCTCAGTCTTGCTCCCGGCGGGGATCGAACCCGCGCACTTCGCAGTTTTTCAGCACCGTTGGACAGTACTGCTTATGATATAAGTACGACGCTCTAACCTAGTGTGCTACGGGAGCAATTGCGGTCACCTAGGAAAGGGGGGAGTGGATTCTCAACGAACAGCGGCGTGGCGCCTTTCCGTTGGCCCTTCAATTGCCTTTTGATCGTCCTTTCCCACTGCGCCCATGAGCTTCGCTCTAGCATGCCTGTCACATATTGTTCTTGAAAGATTTCCAGGGAGTCACGGAACGTTAGAACATGACTTGAAAAGTTATAGGTCAAACTGACCTAAGGCAACAGAAGTAATAACACTTGCAGTGCCAACTCAATTTACAAGTATAATTGGGATTTGGGTTATTTTTACACGGAAGTTTTACAGCGGTTGAAAGGTCCTTTGTTTGGTTTGGTTTTATTGTACTAGCCCATTAACGAAGTTTCAACTTTGGCTCGCGTCTTGGAATAGTCTTTATGACGTCAAGCGTTGCGGCCACAGGTATTTTCTCAGCGCAGTATATTTGCAGTATATCAGCCTATTACATTGTAGTTAAAGAAACTCGTCGGTTGTTTCCGCCTGCTCTATGAAAAAAAAAGCGACCGCCCGTTCTTATGCCAAATGGTAACCTGTCACAAAGTTACACCACTGAAAGGGCCTTTAGTTCAATCTTTGTAATAGAAAGGTGCAAAAATTGACGACGATAGCCAGTAAATTGTGACCAGAGCTTGGTTAAAGAAAGGTTTCTCTAGCAAAAATGAAATGTGAAATGCTAGCTTTGAGATGAGAAGTCATGGGTCCGTGTACGTTCCAAGGACAATTTGCAACTCAGACTAAATCGATTAAGCTTGTTGTTTAATCAATCAATCAAGCAATCCTTTATTTGATAACGAAGTTTGG
The DNA here is from genome assembly GCA_949126865.1 of Montipora capitata. Classification (NCBI taxonomy): domain Eukaryota; kingdom Metazoa; phylum Cnidaria; class Anthozoa; order Scleractinia; family Acroporidae; genus Montipora; species Montipora capitata. Next base: position 21,853,543 of record OX421452.1, read on the forward strand.
GTTATATATAAACAAAGTTACAAGATTGTTTACATACAAGAATGGCAGCGCAAAGCCTGATGTGGACCTGCGATTTGACATATAATATAAAATCGTAAGTTTTAAATGTAAATAGAAGACTATTGATATTAATTGATTTCTAGCTCTTGTGGATCTAGATGATTTAGAGAATAGCTCTGAAATTTGATTAGGGGCAATACTGTGTAAAAACTTGGAACATTTTAAGTAAAATGCGCTTCTTATACCTGTAATCAAAGAGACGCCATTTAAATCGAGAGAGATATAAGTCATCCTATAATGAACTAGGCACATGATTTATTATACGGCATGAACGTGCATGTATTTGATCTAAGCTATGTAGTAAAGATTGACAACAATTTCCCCACACTAGTATTGCATAACTTGAGTAACATTCGGTATTAATTAAGACTATAAGCCCTAACCGAAATGAGATGCTCTAATCGCATCTTCTTCTGATTTGTCTAGTGAGAAGGATGTGACCTCATTAATACATTCCAATTTTGTTTGGTTTGGTTTTCTTGTTCTATAACGCTGCTAATTTAAAGGTTGTGGGTTCGAGTCCCACCGGGGGTGGTACTTTTGACTTCAAGGTAAACCTATTTAAAAGTAAGTGACTGGATCTTATGCACATTCACCCAATATTGCATCTGCTGCCCTCGCTTCTTGACCATCAAATACGAAGCAAACAACAAGTGACAAACAAAATATGTAAACTCAGTTCACGGTGATATTTATCACTGCAACTATTTCTCACGTTGTAATATGCAATTTAGAGGCACCGCAAAACATTCGAAAAACGACCATGTGATGGCAAAAAAAGAATAGAACCAACAGACTCTCTTCGTCAGTGCAAAGCAGGCTTTACATGAAAGGCCGATATCATCTGAAATTGAGAACAGGGAAGACGCACAAGCCTCACTCCGTATAAAAAAATCCCGTTCTATCCGTGCCTAATGTAAACGGCAGGAAAAACAGAAAACATCATAACAAAGATAAAGCACTAGTCGATGAAAGCCTTTCCTCCTCATTCTAACAGTAACGCGGGCAAAGAGCATTTAACTTTTTTCATAGCCCGAGTTTGCTTTATAATAGAGACATGCCAGACTCTGTGATGTTCTCTTCTTTGATGCAGCAAAGAAAAAATTCAAGCTACGTACCATCGCACAGGTGGTAGTAGCTACGCCGGCATGTTTCCCGAGAGAGATACGATCACAATGCAAAAGCACACGCTTGGCCATACTAGTGCAGGTGTCAGGATGGCGGAGCGATTCAAGGCGCTGCGTTCAGGTCTACTAATGTAGGCGTGGTTTCGAATCCCTCTCCCGACACAATCCGAATCCTGTGACACTGAGCGCTGTTGATGCCGAAATTAACTTGACCTCAGGTGATCAGAGTCAAATTTCGAATCAGGTGATTGTTTTGCTGGACATCCTTACGTCAGGTTCTATCAAGGAGTTGTTGCATGCAAAACGTTTTTAGATTTCCTAACCAAAATCATACGCTTGATTTCGTCTTTTAGCTCATTCTTGATGGCTACATGTTCATTACCTGATTGCGGATGGATCTCGCCTCAGTTGGGCCCGCCAGGGAAGGTGTCTGGTACCCTAACCACCGCTTTTTAATCAAATGATAAACAAGCAACAACAGAAACAACTACTATTCGCCAGTGATAGAATGACCAATCTGTCGTGACCGGCAACAAATCCATTAACCTCTTATTAAGGAAAATAGTCCTACAACAAATTAGAGGAATAGGAGACACCGACGCCCCAATTGTTGTCGTTGTTGTTTTTTTTAATGTTGTTGTTCTCACATAATTAACAAGCGATGGTTGGCGCACTGGACACCTAATCGAGGCCTGGATCTATAACAGTGTACTTTTTCTTTGGGCTAGAAAGCTTTTCCCCTACCAAATGCTTAAGGTGCGCCCGGCTGCGCCATACTGCCAAGGGAAGTATTGCAATAGAATAGCATCCCATCAAGGGGTAATACCACTATTATAAGTCAGAAACCGAGGTAAGCCCCGTATCTTTGTTATTAGATAATTAACTTATTGTTTGTTCTCAAATACATGCAATCGTTGGCTCCGTGGCGCAATGGTAGCGCGTCTGACTCCAGATCAGAAGGTTGCGTGTTCAAGTCACCTCGGAGTCAAGTAAAGCATTTAGAACGTTCATGGGATATTTTAGCGCTTCTCAATGTGCTGTCAAAAAGTGAAATTGCCTTTTTATTTTCATTAAAACGACATTCAAAACGACAGTGTAAATTACTCTCTTACCTTATCTATGGTGAGGAAACGTGATGACAAAATATCTTTCTCGTCCGGTATTCATGATTTCAACTTCTAATTTCCTTCCTCTATTAAGGCCGTCTTGATGTTAAACTGGCGCAACCGTTGCAGGTTTTTGTCTCAAGCTGAGACCAAAAGTGAGCATTATGGAACTTTCCGCATTTATAATTAATTAGGGAACAGGAGTTGTGATGGTAATACTGTTGATGAGTCCCACTAGATGTGGCCACCTTGATCGAACAGCTAGAGAACTCGAAAAAGAAATTCTCAAAAAAACGGGACGCAACAGTTGCGCTAGTTGATGGGTTGCCAAACCCAGTCGGAATCTGCGTTTCATTTCTCCGTATTTTTCTTTTCCGTGTCGGGAAAAGTCTTCGCTATCCCTCCCCTGCTAAGTAGTGTCTTTGTGCGGATGGAAATGACGTTCTAGGGTCGTGCGACCAGAGACATTTTTTTTCGTCCTCGACCGTTGACTTGAAATCGCTGAGCGTTCTCTCCGACCTTGAAAAAAAATTCTTCTGGCACCCAGGGTACCTACACTGTGGAAGTACACAAAACTTTAACGTGTAAGTTCCAGAAATTACGACACCTTTGAGATTTATATCCTTTCATTTCAAGATACATCATCGTTCACAATTAGCTCTTGCTTTACGATTACAAAACTCTGTTTTAGAAATTTTAGATAAGATACTAAACTGTTAAAACGAATTTAATTTTTTTCCTTTAATAATTAATTGAGAGTGCCATTCACAAACTTGCTCTTGAATCGGTGGATTCACTTGCACGTGGCATTTTTTTAATGTGTGAGAACAAAGCTAAAAATAGTGTGTTGCAAAAGCGATATGGGAGAGAACAGCTGATTATTCAAATGAGTTTCTGCACAGGCACCCCAAGCTCAGTGTGAGTAAGGCCGACAAAAATATAAGGATTTGTATGGGAATCCCGATAAAAATCTATGAAAAACTTCTCAATTAAAAAGCCTAACCTTATTGTCAACGTGGGTAACTTCCTTCCTGTGTGGTTATTTTCCAGATCCGATGCGACTTGAGCCACTTCTCAATGGCCACTTTTCAACGGTATAATAAAATCCCAAGGCTGGAAACTAAATTCTCAGGTGCCACCAATTTGTGTCAAATATTCCTAGATAAAATGTTCCCACGGTCACAATTCCACATCACAATCAATTGACAAAGGTTGAACTTTCATCTCAACCCACCATCAACGCAATAGCAGTTCTGCGAGCGACCTCAGGCGGTCTTATTGCAGGAAAACAGCTTTCGAAAGGTACGCTTCCACACCACAGTGGCCACGGCTTCGACCGTTCATAACGAACTGAGCCTTACCGGGGTGGCAGACCGTAGTTTTTTCAAACCGAAGCTTAAAAATCGAGCAGGATTCTGAGGTTGCAGAGCCGTGTAAATGCGATGATATTTGGCACGATTCTAGCAAAATTATCGACTTTTTACGTGCCCAAGGCTGGGAGGCGAGCGACCTTTGGAAGTGAAAGAAATTCGGCTAAATTCTGGAGGCACTCGGCCGTGAACGGTCTTGTCTATTTATATTGTATGTGGCGACGCCTGGGATCTGAAGAGGAAATCGAAGCGTCCCAAAAACCCATCAAATCACTCAGGGCAACGCAGAAAATAGTAGGTGAGTGAACTTTATTTATCTCACTGTCCATAAAATGAATTTTCAAGAAGAAAAATCGCGATTTGAAGTTTTTATGGAACGTTTTCCTCGATCAGTTGAATCGGCCGTTACAACTGTCTCAAAATAACGTGACGTCACGCACTCTCGCATCCTTAGGGTTGTCTGCTTGTGGTATTACAAAGCTGTCAGATTCTCAGATTGCACGCTTAAACTTGTGGTGGAAAGAAGTTGTGAGGGAACTTGAAAATGATTAACATGTCAGCCCAGAAGCCAATGTTTCTCGATTCCCGTTTATTTTCTTCAATCTTTCTGGGTTCAGTACTTTGCTAATAACCACACGCTTCTCGTGGGGGCTATTTACCTAAGACTTCTACCATGGCACTACAATGATATACAATACCAAAACGATATATATGGGTTATTGACCAAGCGTGAGGTCAAGATGGCTGCATATTGGCCAAGTTCTTTTTCTGCGTGTTTATGGACCGAGACGAAGTCCAGGTCCATAAACACGCAAAAAACAGAACGAGGCCTATATCCAGCCATCTTGACCGAACAAGCTTGGTCAATAAACGATTTATTATATGACTTAAACACCAAAAAATGATCTTTGATCTTGCGGGACCAAGCGAGAAATGCCGAGCGGGCAAGATAGCTCCATCTTGCCCGCTCGGGTAGCCAATCACAGCGCGCGATTTTGTTCATCTTGCCCGCTCACGGAGCTAGTCATATAGTAATGTGCACTATTAGAGCTACATATTACGCAAAGACAACTTGAATCTCCTGGAAAACAAAACGCAGCTCACTTGAAAATATGGAATAAAGCACTGTATTACTGCACTAACACACGTAAGCATTGTATGTCTATTTTTTCTAAAGATGACAGGAATTTCTTCTTTCTGACAAATGATTGATAGGCCGGTAGCCAGGTTTTTAACTTCAGAAAAAGATCTGTTTCGTCGTATGAACGTGTTAGCCAAAGGGCCTCTGCTGGTACGACTTCTGGTTGACCCCTTAAATGGTCTTAATGACCCCTGACTTGAAAAAAGTGCCTGGAACGCTGCAGTTTAATACCACCCAACTCAGTCCCTTCTGTTTTTGAGTCACACGTACCACAGGCAACCCAGTGTACGTTCATGGATCGTCTAGTTTGGGAATATAACGAAAGAAAGCGTCACGCTTTTCTCTACTCGAAGACTGTTACTAATAGTCCTCTAGTAGCGTAGCCAATTAAAATGCAGGATTTGCATTAGTCCAGTTAGTCTAGTTGGGTGATACTAATATGGGTTATTGTTTACTGAGACAGTGACATCTTTCGATCGGTGTGTTTGATGTCAATGTCTGTTAACAATTGACGTCATTATCTCGCCGGACTTTCTAGAATCTGTGAAATGTCCGTACAATAACGCAAATGGTCTTGTTCCTGAATCCGTCCAAGCGGCCAATTTACTTCTGAATCAGTTCTAAAATGTAATGATCATTGCTATTGTTCGATGAGAACGTATCATTTCACTATAGCGGTATTTGAAAGTTACATATCAGATGATATTACAAACGTTTCTCTTTTTAGAAAATGAAGGAATGATCTCGTGTGCTACTTTTTGTCCTTACCACATTTTGACGGCATCTGAGATCTTATTACTGAACAGACGCACAGCAACTTGAAATTTTTTTTTGATAATTGGACCAATCGTTTGGATTGTCGTTTCCGTTTTTCAAGAGATCTTAAGAGAAACTAATGATACTAAGAACAAGGGTTTGTCCACTATTCCGTTTTAGAGTCTGATTTATTCCCGAGATATTGGAGTTGCCAAAGACCGCAGTTACCACAGTGAAACTACGAATGGTAGGGGTAGCACGTTGCTGTGGCCGGAAACGTTACTGGGGGTGCAATGACGTCAACTTCGTTCCTCTGGGGTGGGAGATGAAAGACCCTAAGAAAGAGGTTGCAATGAAATGCTCAACACACAACTATTCTTCTGCATCGTTAGATTTATTGACTACTTTTTAAACTTCTACTAATATTTACATCGCATAATAATTTTTGTTCTTTCTTTTCCTTTTAATGAAAAAAAAGGATAACTTATTTCATAGTTCCCGTGATACTGTTCCCTTAAACTAAAAGATATATCCACAGGCACTAAAACAAAATTATTGTCAAACACGCTGGTTACATTAAATCAACTAGGTCTATTTTATTAGCAGCTTATTACAACAGAATTCAGGGAAAACAAATTGCAAAGGCCAGTCTGCAAAGGTCTCAAGGGTTAAAATGCATTTCCAGTTGTGCACTACGTTCACATTCGCTTGAGAACTAAAGCTGTACTGAGCGGTCCGTTAACTACAGTATCTTGAATATTCTTATCTTGATTTACAGTGTACATCAGTTTTACATCAGTTTCTACGATGATCTGCATCAACCACAGAAAGTCAGGTTGCTAACGCTGTAAATTTAATCAAGAAGTTGCAAATCATCCTCTTCGTAGTCACAATTGATCAGAAGCTGCCCAGACATCGACAGACCACCCAGAGTCTCACTTCCATTCAGGTATGATCGGGATGATGTAAAGTGTGAAAGCAGTTTAACGCAATGGTAAACCAAGCGTGAGATCTGCGATAACACAGCCAAAGCAACAAAGATGCAAACTAAGATTGGAACCAGGCTCAGAGCACCCAACTCTATCCATTGTAAAACGTGAAAAAGGTTTTGATTGGGTCCAGCAGGCTCGATTCCCTCAGACAAATAAGTTGCCTCTGCCAAGCTGAACGTGCAAATCGCAACCAGACTCACAAGTGAAATGGTTTCAAAGATGTTGGCTTTGAGGTCACGAAAAGGCCTTAATGAAAGGTGATGGACAAGGATCATGATGCATGCCATATCTAAAGTGATAAATCTTGTGACAGAGTCGGTAACAAAGGTGTGGATTGTTAGCAAGATGAATCTACGGCCAGTTAGAATGCTCTCCCAGTAAAGTGTCCCACTGTCATTACCGGACGGCTCACGAAATGCTTCATGGAGGACCTTTTTGATTTCTTCCGCATCCTCGAGATTCCATATGAAGGGCACATCTTCGTTTTCTGATTTCCTGCAGTGACGAACGAGCCACAGGAAAAGACAGGGCAGAGGAAATGCACATGCTATCAAGAATTCCTTTGCTGACACTTTGTCTTTGGCGAGCATCAGTGATCCCCAAAAGAGAACCAAAATTAGAGGAATAACGAAGACCATTACGAAACCAATGAGAATGTGCTGCCACCATTGCCAACATTGGATATTTCCATCTATGAAAAGACGCCAGCTTAACCCCATGGGAACACAGTGCATGAGTTTAAGGGTTGTATCTGCCAACGTTTCGTATCCAAGCAACAGTGTTTCCAAGGCAACGGCCAGGTAAAGCGTCAACTTTGGTGGAGAGATTTTTTTGGACTTACTTGCAGCCCGATGGATAATGTAGATGAAGCCAATGGCCAACAATATTGCAAAAAATTTTAAACAAAGAAAAAGCTCTTTGGTGACTACATTGAGACCAGGAAAAGGACAATCAATGCTGCCGTATAATGTCTTTACCTGAAAATTAAAAATCGCTATGACGGAGGGGATAAATGGCAACATGTGTAGGGTTTCCTCTGGTGACTTTAACATCAGCAGTTCCGCGACTTGATAAAAATAGAAAATAATCTTAAGATATCCAGGATCGTGTGTTTCCCTCTCGGCTTCATGTGAAGTTAATGTTTGTGTATCGTCGTGTCCAGGGAGTTCCTTAAACCACAAAGTTTGTTTATACAAAACAGAAAGAATGGGAGGCTTGAAAACGAAATAAGCTGCAAACGCAGCGACGTAGATGATGGTCGCTACCCAAAACCAATGATTGTGACACTTTTCGTTCTTTTTACAGGACGTAGAATGCAGAGCCTCGCTGTATCCTTTACGGCACTGTCCACAAAGTATGCCGGATCTCTTACCGTAACAAGCGTTGTAAGGATGACGGATGGAATGACTAGGGCTGATGCAGTAATCTAGTGGACAGGAAAAAAAATGTATTCTCGGAGGGTTTTTTGATATAGGCAATCCCCAAAAGTTCTGCCTGGCCTCAATGTTACCATTTTCGCACGATGCACCGTGAGGACATTTTCGGCACATAGTTTTCTTGACGACGTTCAGACCAGCTGTCATTCCTCTCTTTAGACTGTAAAAATCATTGGGGCATTTGTCACAAAACATTGTGATGTAACTCACCTCCATCAAACATATGGTAAGGTTGTTACCCTGTGTGAACTGAAATCCTTCTGTTTTGACTGCTTCATTCATTTTCATGTGTTTTCCTGATGGACATCGAAACGTGGTTACAGCGTCAACTTTCAGTAAGCTTGTTCTCGTTATTGTGAAGATTGGATTGAATTTTCTGTTCATGTTCGCTGTAAAAGATGAGTTGCTAATCCTCACTGGGCCAGCACTCTCAGAGTGAACAAAGCACCCTGTACTTGAAATTTTACCGTTTTTACTTTTTGAAAATCTATTCAAAGGATCATGGAGGAAAGTGCTATCCTCGATGCTGAGGCTGCCATAACCCGTCTTCATATACACGTGACCGCCGGCTGTAAAACCTAGGTTGTCTTTGAAAGTACAGTTCTTTAAAGTAACATTTCCATTAAACAAGTTCAGGGCCCCCCAAATACCAATGTTACCTTCGAAGCTGCTGTCTTCAAATGTAACAGGAATTTGATGTGAATTATTCCATAAAAATATACTTTTATGATTTGGGAGTCTTAAGCAGGAATCAGGAGGATCTTCGTCCGAAAACTGGATGTCCACAGTTGCTCTTTCATCCAGTTGATAGACATACTGGGAATTATTTATGAATTTGCAGTTCTTTACGATAATTTTCCCACGAACATTCTTTTGAATGGCCACATACAGAGCACTATTGTGTAATCCCTTGAAGGTGACGTTCTCAAGAAACACAAGGGCCCTTATGAAGTTCGGTCTCCGTGTGTCATAACGATTTTTGACCCGGAAATTTACGGAATATCCGGAACCTTTTGTCTCATTGCCCCCAACAATCAAGGTGTTCTTGACAAATAAATATTGCTCGCCTGCTGAGCAATTGGCATTACAATTCAGACAAACATTTGTTGCCATAAAGATACCGTTTCTGTTGTTCCCTAGCACGCATTGGTCCAAGGTCACTTTAATACCAACTATACCGGGAATTAGTTTAGGAGGTGCACTGGCCGTAATTGCACGTCCATATGAGCAATTTATTGTTACTTTTGTCAGTTGTACGTCAAATCCTCCGTATACAAAAAGAGAATTCTCGTTGTTTAGAAACGTTACGTTTAGTAAAGATAACTTTCCAATGCTGAAAAGTTCGAAGATTCGAAATGACACCGCAAAGCCATTGTGCTTATGGCCAAGTTCTCGGAATGTGGAATCGGAGATAGAACCATGAACACGCACTCTGTTCCAAGGAGATTCTGACCTGACATACACGGAGCCGAATACTTTTCTATCCTCCGAGGTGACGTTAAATCGCCCAACCATACCCTTAAAAAGACATCTGGAAATATTGATGAAAAAATGCTCATTGATTAATTGGACAAAGACGGAAATGTTATTGTACAAGAATTGAGTATCGCTGATAACAAGAGATGATTTCCGATAGTAAAGGGATTTATTTTTCCAAATCTCAAAGGCTGTATCACAATTTATAAAGCGGCAGTTGGATATGAGGATATGGGAACAGCCGACCTTTAATAGACGGACTCCATTGTTATGAAACACGAGATTTGATAACTTCAACCTGAGGATTCCGTATTCTGTAGTGCTTCCAAAGACCAGACCATACTTGTAAGGACAAGAAATGTGTGCTTTCGACATCCAACCTTGTATTGTCACACTTTTGTCCAAAACATCAGCTAGGCTCGTTACATTTCTCAAAGCGCAGCCGTATGGATCTGACTCAGTGTTCCTGCCATCTAAACAAACTTTCCCTCCATCTTGGACGTTCCGCAATGCCAGTGATAGAGTTTTGCATGGCTGCTTCGTGGAACCACAAAACGATGAGTCTTGTCCGCTTTGACGAGAAACGAAAAGACAGTCCCTTGGATATTCGTCTGAACCTGCAACTGAAAAATCGCAAAGTTATCATCATAAGCCGCTCGCAACATAGGTTCAATAAGGATTGCAACAAGTCTCACTAATGTTTAAACCTGCTAAGGTTCGTTAAGACGAATCATGCATCCGTGACTGCTCAAAATCCTTGAACTCACCCCCGCTCGCGTACGTTTGAGCTAACCTTCAGTAAGAAATGTCGCCGGGGCTTAAATTAAGCCTTTTAATAAAGCTCACATGATAACATTGGTACCCAACACAGTGTGTTTTGAAGCGAAATGAAGTTTGTCAGACTCTTCAAATATCATCTAATTAGCAAGACATGTCAAGTTGCTGACTTGTACTTTCAAATGAAAGGAAGTTTTAACTCTTATGTAATAATAATAGTTCATCATTGGAAAGTAAGAATTTCCGGGTCTTTTGAAGACCAATACACTCTGGTCGTAATTGATAATAATCGATACGAAATAAGAATTACTCATAGTTCATTGTGCGCAAAAATACTAGTCAATAAGCAGCTATACATAAAGAACATATTTAAATAAATAATTAAAACGCTAGGGGAAAAAATGTAGATGCCGATTTTGCTCCGTTTGAAAAATATCCGCGCGTATTACATCTCAATACTGCATTAGGTCACTTTTCTTAAATCTTTTTCCAATTATTTTTGCCAACTTGGAACGGACATTTTTGCTTCCGTCAACTAACATGCTTTAGTGCCTTTCATGCCATTTTAATCAGTCGATGCACCAAGCTCAAGATGTATTGGAACAGAATTCCACACCCTATATAATAAGCGCGCTGAAATTCAAGAGCTCAGTCTTCTACCGTAAGTAGTTTATTCTACTAAACGACGAGGAAACTGAACGAAAGGAAAATATACATGTGCCTATCATGCCATAAAGTTTATTTTTGTTGATATTTATGAACAACTCATAGATAAAAGGTGCAGTCCTGTGAAGAAGTGATCAACTGAGGTACTTCCATCAAAGCTATTAACTTTAAAGTTATCCTGCTTATTCTTCGAGGAAATGCAGAACCGGTCAAACCGATCGCCGCAGGAGAACAAGCAAACCGTTTGCTTACCTGAGAATCAGTTGGCGGATCACAATAATTGACCGACCAAGAAGAACTTCATCACTATGGAAGTCCGTATGAAACTTAAACATCAAAACTGTCAAGCGTAAAGCAATAACATGGCTACTCCCAGTCACTTACCTGTGTGATATATACAGGGAAAAATCAATAAATAAAGAATCGTTAACAGCAAACCGTTTACTACAAGGAAAGGCATCTCAGCGAGAGCGAGGGAGTTATATCCAACTCTATCGGTTACTACAGCAACAGTAATATTCCGGGAACCCGCAGAAACGTCTGTTTTAATTCAAAGATATTGAAGCGACCACAGTTAAATCGTAATTGCATGTCTGACTTGTTAAGGGCGGGTTATTCCCAGATTGTATTTTTATCCACCTATTTCTTAATCCTGGAATTAGAATAAAATAGAAAAATAAGGTTAAACGCTAACAAATAGGCAGGGAAGCTGGACAGTTATAGGCCTTGTCTTGCACCCAAAAATGTCCGTTTTTTTACTACGACCATGCACAAACAAGAAACTGCGGAGGAAGCAAAAATCAGAAGCTTTTGTATCCCTAAAAAAGCTACTTTGTAAATACGACAATTCGGGGATCGAAAGTTCCGGGTTTGTACTGAAGCTTCTAATTTTTAGAGTACCGGTGGTTTTGCCGTGTGAAATAGAGGGAAGTTGAACAATATTGGAGACT
>OX421452.1:21870399-21907899 GCA_949126865.1 Montipora capitata
TATTGTATTTTCTTAGAATAATAAATATAGTCTTAATTGTATTATTCCAGACTTAGATCTATTAAGAATTTTTGTAAAATAAGATTTCTCATGGCGCTTTCTCTTAATGTGGTATTAATTAGCTCACAAACTTAATTTTATAATTTATATTCTTGTACATTTATCTTCTTGGTTTTCCTGTAAACTTGTCTACCTACTCTTTTTAGTCACGACATGACCCACCCAGATTAGCATCTGCTACCTGTGGGCATGTCCAATTTGTTAGCAATACCTATTAGAAAAATAAAGAACTGAACTGAACTGAACTGAACTATCTTGCAAAGTATATCCCTAACATGTCTGAATGAACTGTCCCTTTGTGCTCCCTGCTTAAAAGTGATGTCCCATGGGGTTGGTTTCTTGAGCATGATAGTGCACTTGGCAAACTGTAATAAGTTATGAGTTATGCACCAGTTCTAAAATTTTATGACACAAATTTGCCAACCACATTGCAAGTTGATGCCAGTAAAAGTGATTTAGGGGCATGTTTGATGCAACAAGGTCAACCAGTTGCATATGCATCACGCGCCTATATTATGCCCCTATAAAGGAAATGTTGGCAATCGTTTTCTGGTGTGAAAGATTTACCATGTGAATACATGGGGCCGAAGTTGAAGTAAATTCTGACCATAAGCGCCTAGAGAGTATTTTCAAAAAGCCGCTTTTCAAAATATCCCCTCGCTTGCAAAGAATAAGGCTTCAGCTGCAAAAATAAAATGTCAATGTGAGGTATGTTCCAGGCAGGTTTTTGGTTACCCTCTCTGGAGCCTACAGGCAATTTTGTGTTTCTAAAGACAATGATATGCATCAAGACATGGAGTATTTTATTCACAGTGTCATTACTGTAACAAACCTCGTTATCTCAGATTCCAAATTGATAGAGCTCCGCGAAATAACTTGTAATGACCAAATCATGAAAGTTTTACACCAGTACGCCAAGGAAGGCTGACCTGAACATAAACTTGACGTGCCTCCACCTCTTCAATCATTTTGGACTGTTCGAAATGATGTTCATGCCGTAGATGGTGTCCTGCTCAAGAATAACAGGATAGTAAGTCCATTGGCATGGAAAAAAGACATTTTTCAGAAGTTCCACATTAGTCATTGTAGGGTTGAAAAGCAAAGGTAATGCCCGTATGACAGTTTTTCGGCCTGGCATGACCAAGGAAATTGAAAGAATGGTTGCAAGCTGTGATAATTGCATGAACCCCCAATGAAATCAACCAAAAGAACCCATGCAAACTCGAGATATTTCACTTTTACCATGGCAAATAGTTGCATCAGTTCTGTTAGAACACAAAAACCAGTGCTATCTTGTTGTCATTGGACTATTATTCAAAGTATATTGAAGCTCTCAAGTCGAAGGGCAAATCCAGTCATGCATGATACTATACACTGCCTAACTAAAATATTCTGCAGACATGGCTAGCCCATACTCTTGTTGCAGATAACATGCCTTATAATTCCAGAGAAATGAGGCATAAACAACAATCAGTCCCACATATAGTCAGTCAAATGGTCTTGCAGAAAAAGGGGTTCACATTGTTCAAAACCTGCTGAGAAAGGAGTGCAATTTTTATGAAGGTCTCATGGAATATCGTAACACACCAATAAGTAATTTTCCTTACTCACCTAACCAAATGTTGTTTAGTCTACAAGTCCAATCCAAAGTTCCTGTTCAACCCATGGTGCTGATCCCACAAATTTGTCATGATGTTCCGGTGTTACTAGAACAACGCCAAGCTAAGTACAAGGGATTTTATGACTGAGGTTCAAAACAGTCACTTCAACTTACGGAAGGGATAGTATGAGGTTTAGGAAACCTGGTGACCGACATTTATCACCTGCTGTAGTTATTAGTAAGCATGAGGCCCCCAGGTCGTACATGATTACTGATAAAACTGGTAGACAGTATCGCAAACGTTAGACGCCAAATACATCTTACTCAAGAACCTCCGGCTATTATAGCCAATGAGGATATGAGTGATGAGTTAGAATCAGCGCCTATGCAATCTCATATAGACGTGCCTAAAGCTACAAATGAACCTAGTGCTGACTTGAAACCAAATCCTACATTAAACGATGTTTTACCTGGTCCGCTCTGCTCTACTAGGGCTAGATCCAAGTTGGTATACGGATTATCTGATGTAAATAGTAGGAACTGCAATTACATCATTATTTTTCGTTAGGTTATTTTACTGTTCCAATTTAAATTTTTAGCAACTCTAGTAGAGATATTAGGGTCAGTAGCTTGAGAGGGGGGATGTTTTTATTGGTTTTCATTGGTCACTGTCATGTGACTACGTTTTGTTATATTTTGATGTGATGTAAAAGTACTCTTTCTCTCTCTCTCTCTGGAATAAAGTATTAGAAAGCACGCTTGTGTATCTGTGCCTCTTACTCATAACAGCTCCGATATCTCAGAATTTGTAGAAAACTAGAAATTGCTCAGAATACAAAAAGTTTCTCGAAAAGAAAAAAGTACTAGTTGCTCGAAATACGAAAAGTTGCCAAAAAGCAATGACGTGATGTGATGCTGTCGGTTGAAAGGATGTTAAATCACTCGAAACTTGATAAGACCTCAGGAAGAAATATCACTCCGCATAACCTGGTATATCCTCGGTCGTAGATCAATTTTAAAATATTTTCTTGTCGGTGTGTTGCAGTGCTTACCCTGATAATCCATACGACTGCACGGTTTTGAAACTATTACTTGTTTGTGCCATCATGGCAAGGCAAGTTCGCTCTTAGGTCGTTTTGCCCCAAGGGTCGGGAGCGCTGATTACTCTGGTAGGGCAGCTGACTTGAGCTTAGTTATTCCAAATAGAGCTTTCTTTAGGACACAGTTTTAATTGCATACCTGCAGATCGAATGGCCAATCCACAGCATGAGGCCTATTATTTTCCGAAATGTATTTTAGAAAAGGAAAGGAAAGGAACTTTATTTAAGTGTCTAGTCGTTCTAACGCTGGAGCTCTAACAGGGGACACTGTAAACTGAAATCAACAATTAACACAAATCAAGTCAAATGTTGGTTTTGGGGGAGAGGGGAAAACCGGAGTACCCGGAAAAAAAAAATTCTGTGTTGTACGGAAGAGAGCTGTATCATCATCCTCTCGACTTTTCTTAAAGTCAGCGCCGGTTTTTCACGTGTAGACTTTTACATACCTGTTATATTGCTTACATAGCTTTATAAAGGCCGAAAAAAAGATCCAATATACGGCAGAGAGAGTTAACACCCTTGGCAAACGCTCCTTTATTCGGTCTTTCATACAGATTTCTACGACATTAAAACTTAAGATGTCTCGAACTAGTGAACAATATACCAAAAACAAAAGAAAAAGGTGTTCTTTTCTCAATGGCTGTCCTTAGTCCAAAGTATCGAAAGCTCTGTTTTTGAAAATCAAGGCACAACGATTGACTTGCGTTATTTTTGCTAGCAGGCCGGCTTAATCAAAGGGATATTTTCAGCTATATTGCTTACACTCCTGTTTATATTGCTCATTTGATTATTGTTGACTAATTGGGACAGGTAGATCTCAACGCGATTTGAAATATCGTCTACAGCTACCTTACAACCTCAATTGCATATAGAGGCTGCAACATGTTTTCGAATTTGACAAAGTTCTTCTTTTTGTTTCTAGTTCTCTCGTCATTTGTTGCTATAAGATTTCGTTCCACGAAAGCTTAGTAAGTTTCGACGGTAGATCGTCTGCACTAAAACCTTTTCCTGGATATTTTCCTTTTAAAGCTTTGTTGCATTCCATCAAATTGAATTTTTTTCCCAGTAATGAGGAGTAGTTTGTCACTGAAAGTGCAAAATGTTAATCATTTGTTTCAACATATTGGAATGAAACACTGCAAAAGTTCTCCACGCGTTAGCCAGTGTGCAGTCAGAAATGCGGTTTAAATTTGTTGGATGAATGGCAACCACAAATTGAGGAGGTCTTAGACCGGGATTTTACAGCTACCACATGTGGTTTTCAGTAAACATTTACAAGGTGACTAAAAAGAAGCCCCGTTAAACCTAGTTCCCACTGTTTTGTGAGTGAAGTGAACAACGTTTTTTATAGAGTTCAGTATCCGTGCATGTGAGGCTGTTACCATTCTACGATTCAAATTCAATGTATTTGTTACAGAAACAAATTACTTTGCATCCTTGAAGTTGGAAGCTGTTACTTACCCATGTGGGAAACAATGACAACAAGCCACAAACAAATGATTTTAAACATGAGACGGAAATCACGGTAATACATCTCCTCTGTTCAATGCGATGATATGAGTACCGAATGATGATAGTGTTTTGCGCTCCTTGTGCTTAAGTTGCTATTCTAGCTGCTTATTTTTGTCCATCAACGTGAAACAACGTCAATGTTGCTATTTTTGGATGTATATATTTCACTGGTTGTGGATCTCAAGCCATCTGTACATACTTCCTTTAATCAATTTCCTGACGTTCTAATGGTTAGTAATGACCCGAAAATACGGCACTCTGCACTAAAATGGCCAATGACAGGGGTGAAGGACTATCTTAAAAATAAGCACAACTAATTCAAAAAATTACTGAGAAATTATTTGAGGTATCAAAATTGGCGGTATAATACAACAAATTTTATTATATACTCAAAAGAATATCGCGTTTCTGATTGGTCAATGACGAATGCATAAATAGGTTATAGATTGCAATACGGATGTTGTTATGGAAACAGCGACGAAGTAATTTTGATCCCACGGCTCGTGCAGTTTTTTGAGAACTTTCAAAACATCACTCATGCCTATAAATAAAAAAAATTCACGAGCAAGGTCATACGATTTCCTATACTCATTGATCATTGTCAAATATGAGTGTTCTTTAATTAATACTGCTTTACGTTGGTAAGCCATTGTTTCGAAGAGTTTGAAAATGGACAGGCTCCAATACTCAAGAGTATCACTTGATAGCATGCATCTAACAATATGCCAAACAGATGTGTCGCACCTTTCACTTCTGGCAACAGAACAATAAGTCAGGATTTCAACTACGCTACACATCGGTAAAATAATAGACCGATAGGCTTATTTTGGCAAACTAAGGCTTCGAATCAGTGGCGAACAGAGAACTACTTAAACTGTTCAAAAATATGCGTACATACGCATACATTTCACACTCAATATAAACTAAAATGAATTTAAAATAATGCAAACTAGCGTCCGAGTGCCGGATACGAAAAAACAATTTAATAACCCAGTGGAAAAAAATGGAAACGTATTCCCCAAACCGATACAGTGCAAATGACCCCGGGGGATTAGGGTATCTCATTTAATACAATACAGACTCAAAAAGGAAGAGCTTCGGAATTGTAACAGTTGGTGCAGGACTAGATTGACCTAAAATTTTGTTATATCAACGGAGTTGATAATGTAAATTGGCCACCGTACAGAGATTCTAAAAGCTGACGTTTCGAGCGTTAGCCCTTCGTCAGAGCAAATCGAGGAATTATGGGTTACGTGTAGTTTTTATAGTAGAGTAGGGGCTACGCTATATTGGTGGTAACATGGCAACGTGAAAAATAGAAATATATTAGTTAAATGAAAAGCTTTTGTTAATACCGAGAGGATTGAGGGTGCCGATATGGAAGATGAATTTTTGTTCCAGATTCTTGCGTAGGCTAAGGCCGCATATAGCCATGTGTTTTTTGGAGTGGTTAGGGAGATTAAAATGACGAACGACTGGCTTAGATGCAAGTAGTATAGGACTTGGGGGTACCAGACCATTTTTTGACAAAAATGATCTGATACCAACCCAACTCCAATACTACTTTCCATATAATGGTTTCCAATATTTTGGTCTCGTATTTTTGGTCTCTTATTTTTGGTCTCGTATTTTTGTTATACTATTTATGATCTCGTATTTTTGCTAATCCATACCTTAGAAAAGCAGAATGGTTTCAGCGCATTTTTCTATTGCGTGACTTTCTCAGAAAAACGGGATGTAATACCCAGAAACAAATCTAGGGGATTCCCCGCTGACAAGTCTGGAAAAACAGGAAATGAGTCATCACGAATAGCTATTGTTTTAGGTCACGAGACAGTCGTATGATCTTCTAAACCAATTAGTAAACTAGTCAGTTAGCTTATAGTGGTTGAGCATTTCAAGCTCTTTCACATTTCACCTCAGAGTTTTGAGTCTTGGTTGTTGTGAATCTCTTATCAAGAACCACAGCATGAGTGAATGGCAAAAAGCAAATTTGGATGCAGACTTTATTATTCCTTCAAGGGAATTGGTAGTTAAACGTGATGAAGAGAGGGTACAAGCATACCACAGGATTGTGATCAAATTCGATTCAAGAAAACGGGGGATCTATATTCCTTTTTATATAAATATGAAAAATAGATAGGCGGAAGTTGATTCATAGTGGAGCAGGAGTAACAATGCCTTGGAAACATGAACTGGACTGTGCTTGCGGCACTTGTGATTTCGCCACAGCTGTGGCGTGACGTAATGACTTTGGTTTCACTGTTTGAATAATGTTAGCGATAAAAACGCCACAGCTGTGGTGTGACGTAATGACTTTGGTTTCACTGTTTGAATAATGTTAGCGATAAAAACGCCACAGCTGTGGTGTGACGTCAGCAGCTGACTAGCTTTTTTAGATTTTATAGTGACTGTATGCGTAGCTTCTTATCCCATCTTCTAGTATATACCTTTTGTCTTCGAAGCAAGATAATGACACTTTATTAAGCTCATAGCTTCCGAGTTGATGGTTGTTGCTTCGGATTGTTTTCATTGTGTGATGCATTTGTTCGTTATTAAACAATACATTTTTATAATTCTCATGAGTAATGTTTTTTTTTTATTATATTCTTCTTGATTCCCTTTGCTGTCTTTCCGCCTTTGTCATTGTCTTTCATATATGAATACATTTTCGATCTCAAACCGACGAATTCGGTTATCGGTATGCCTGCCGCTTCATCTTTGAATTTACCGATTATTTTTTTATTTGTCGTGTTGAAATATTGTGAATCTTGTGGATAATCACTGTTGTCGAATTTGTCTTTATCATTCCAAAAGTCTTGATACACATCACTGGTTTCAATTTCATAAGTTAAGCTGTCGGTGTCTGTGAATAATAATTTTGCTTTGCTATCGTATTTTTGTTTGATGTAGTTATAATGAAAATCATACATTAGTGTCTTACTAAGATCTAGGATACACATACCTACATATGCCGGTCTGTTTAAGGTTAGTGTTTCTTTTTTTTATGAACAGCTACTAAATTTTCATTAAAGATCTTGCTGCTAACATATGTCGGTTTAGCAGCCATTTTTAATAGTTTGTTTTCATCGGTTACTAATCTAACATCCACTCGCTTTCTGATATTTTCCATCGTTTTACCGAATACACTGTTGTTCATAAGCTTGAAGAAGTCTTTTTCAAAAGCGTTTTTAGCATTAGTTCTTTTCTCGGTATTAAAATCGATATATTCTTTCAACCATGGTGACTGATTGAATTCTAATACTCGATGGACTTTGGTTAATTTTAATCCAAGATCAGTGTATAATTGTAGGTTTCTGTAATGAAGGACATACTTTTCTTTATTGCTTAATGTGGGTATTAATTTATGAACTAAACCTGTTGATATATTATATTTGGATGCTATTTTTTGACAATAATCTGATAGCATGTTTTCACCTACTTTGACCTTTTCCGGTGCTAGTGGGTAGTCATTATGCAAATCATGTAGTTCTTCCGGATATGTTAGGTCTACTTCTAATATTAATCCTTTTTTGCTGTTCTCACTATATTTGGATAAATTTATTTTGTTGATTTGCTTTTCTGTCATCCATCTAAAACCACCATTTGGTAGGTATTGTGACATAGCCCAACCATATAGATTGTTGGCATCAAGATACATGATGTACTTTGAGGGCGCCTTCTCATCATATGTTTTCATGTATTTATTATTAGCTTCACCATACCGGTTTGCAATGTAGCTTGTGCCTCCTCGCATTCCTTTTTCAATGAATTGAAACATGTCGATGTCGGTCATTAGTTGCAATTGCATTTTTGTCATCTTTAACATGGCATCCCATGAAAGCCTTGGAGATGTGAAGTAATGACATGGGTCTAGTTTATAGTATTGCAGGCAAGTTTTTCTGAAGTTTTCAAAGACATCAGCCAATAGAAGGATGTCAGATTTCAGATACAGGTCATGATACTCACCCATGTTTTTGAGAGAGAATGTATCCCATACAGTCTGAGCATGTTTATATTGCTCATCGGTAATGTGTTCATCATTCAAGATACTGTAAAATTCTTCTTTTGATGGCAGCTTTTCATTGAATTTGTCAAAGCTATCCATGAAGTCGTATGGATATACTCCTTTTTGAGACATCAAATCAAGCTCTTTACCTTCGAATTTTTGAGAAGTATATATTAATGCTTCTTTTGGCAGGTTGCTCACCAGTTTATCAAGACTTGAGCTCATGAATTGAAAACTATCAATAAAGGTCAGATGATTACCAAGCATGAAAGCCATATACTTTTCCATGTTGTTTGGTATGGCATTGATATTCATTTGACACTTTTCACCTTTCTTATTTGTATATTTATGCTCTTTAACTATTTCACCAATCTCTTGCATTATAAAATGACTGTCATACCCACGCAGATTATGAAATATTACTGGAATTTTATCAGTTATTCTAAAGTTAAGATTACAATCTTGATGAGCGGATCCTCTGTACTTACCAGTTATATGACAGTGATCTCTTACTCTTACACCAGTTTTATTGTATTTTTTCTCACATATATGGCATTTATCAGCTTTTTGGAATTTTTCTTCATCATCTTTAGTCATTCTCAATGGTTTATTGAAATATTTTTTCATAACCTTCTTGCAATATTTGACTTCATCCAGCATAGCTTCCATGAATTTGTAAACAGCTTTTTCACCTCTGTAAATTTGTACTGGTTTTGTGTATTTATCATCATAACAACACACAACCTTATATCCATAACCACAGTCTGTATGCCTCTGATAAGCCTCTGTGTATGATTTATCATCATTGGGTTGGCATCCATGAATTTTTTCAGTAATAGCCTCGAAATCTGAATAGATAACAAATGGCACTGGTAGTTGTTTATGGAAATTATTGAATTTTAATATGCTGTTGTCTTTTGTTGGCATTTTTATTGCTTGTGTGCCATTCACTTGGATACAGTTTTCTTTGTGATCAGTTAATACTCTTTCAGAACTGAAACACTGAAGACAATACATACAGAAATGTTTTCTTTCTTTGTGTTTGGTCTGATTGTACATGAATTTGTTGAAATCTTTGATTAATACATAGTGATTGTTTTTGTTTTCTGTAATTAACAATAAATTCATATGGTCTTCATACTTTTCTTTTGAAACATGAATTGGATATGGTTGTTTACCTTCATAACCGAAAACATTGATGTTTATTTCATTCTGCTTTTCTATTTTGTTGTACTGTTTGGTAGTGACTGGAAATTCAATTCCTGAATAATCCAAATTTTCAATGAATTGCTTGTCGACTTTTTTGATTCTCTGTGGGTATTTGTCTTGAGGATTCAAATGTCTAATGTGGCACCACCTGAAGCATTCATTATCCTCATTTTTCATGTTGATCAATCCCTTTGCACTGTTTCTGAGTTCTGTAGGTAGTTTTATGTAAGAAGATCCTTTAATTGGTTCATATTTTACCACATTAATGTAATGGTTGTTGATAGATTGAACAGTCCAACCGCTTCCTTCCGAAATCCAAACTGCAATCTTATTCAAGATTTGTTGTTTCGATAAAGACAAAGCTAGTTCGATTTGTGTGTCATTTGTTATTGTTTGGGGTTTACTGTTGAAATAAGCTGTTTTAATCACTCTTTCTTCATGACCTGTTTCCTTTTCAAATGTCACGCTCAGTGTTTCAACAAATTTTAGTCCTTTCATCGATGTTAATATGTTTTCAATATGGTTAGCAACAGCCTTTCTTGTATTTTGCAGTTGCACCAATGGGTCTTCGTTATTTTTGACACCTATTTCATAAGACTTTGTGAACCCTTTAAATGCTTTGTCTGTCTGCTCTATTATAGTCCTTGGTGCTGGCACTGGTAGTCTTTTAGTCCTTGGTGCTGGCACTGGTTTTTTGGTTCTAGGTGCTGGTACTGGTTTATCCCTGAATTCCAGTGGTGGAAGAATTATGTTGTTTTCATAATCTTGAACCATTTGATTTACACTCTTACGAGGTGCTGGGATTGGTCTAATTGGTCTTACAGTCCTTGGTGCTGCAATTGGCACTGGTTTATTATCTTGCTTTAACAGCAATTCGATTAGTTCAGATTTGCTCAGTTTTTTGAGATCCTTTTTGTTCATACTATAATGTGACATATTATTTTTCATACTATATATTATTATTTAGTGACATCTCTTTAAGCCATTTACGAACACAAACCCTTTTAAAGAAAAAATATATATACTATATTATAATGAGTAAGATTGAAATTAATAAATGCGTTTATTCTGTTCATCCAATTTATGACTTGTATGCTTCGGATAAAAATGGAAATATAATCAATATCATCAAGAAGGTACCTTTGCTTGGTACAAACAATAATTCTGGTTATTTATATATTACTGTGAGAAAATATGGTGGTAAACCAAAAAGTATGTCATCTCATAGATTCGTTTGGGAGTGTCACAATAACACCATTTCAGAAGGAAAAGTTATCGATCACATTAATAATAACAAGAAAGATAATCGCTTATGTAATTTACAGCTTGTTACACAACAACAGAATTGTAAGAAATCAGCGAAGGATCGTGACTATACATTTGTTGCCAAAAATCATGAAAATAAAAAAATGTGTAAGAGCAACTAACATTACTACCAAAGAAGTTTCATATTTTTACAGTATGTATACTGTTCAACAACATCTTCAAATAAATGCTGGTATTGTTAAAATGGTATGTGAAGGTATTAATAATTGTAAATCAGGTAAGTCAAAAAAAGACGGGTGTTCATATACATTCGAGTATATCAAACAAGATGACTTGCCAGATAACTACAAAAAAAATAGAGTCCCCGATGAAGATAAAAAGAAAAATCAAATGAAAGCTGTTAAAAAATGGCAAACCAAAGAATACAAATGTCCAAGATGTGACAAAACTTTAAAAAATAATTATAAGTATGTTCACAACAAAAAATGTAAATAAATAGCCAGAAACAGATTATATTTTTGGCTACTGGTGTAGCAATGACAGCATATACTGTAGCTATTTAATATATGTTACATAACTTTAGTTTAAATGTTTTATATATTTTTAACATCTTTCAATGGTATCCAACTATTAAAATCATCACTATATCCTTTCCACTTCACTAGAGCTTGCTTCTTCTTATAATCCCTCCGAATTACTTTATCAATACGGAAAATATCTTGTTTGGCTTTTAATAATTCAGGCTCATAAAAACTCCCTTGAATGTCTTCATTGTTAAGATCTTTTAGTTTGTATGTTATTGGATTAGTGTATTGGATATTATAAACCGTAAATACTTCTTCAGTCCAGTTTGGAGTATATCCTTTATCGAACACATTCCGTTTATACTTGGATATTCGAACCTTGTCACCTGTTTTGAATTTAGGTTTCTGTTTCAATGTTTCTATATCACCATATAGATTGAAGTAAACGGTTCCTTCATTCCTCTTGTTAGATGCTTCAACGGGTGTCATCTTTATGCTTGAATGTTTGGTATTATTATACTGTTTCAATATTTTTGGTAGCATGTCTAAATACTGTGTGTTACCTTGAACAGTAAACTGCTTCCACATTTTTGACTTGATTGTTCTATTCCACCTTTCAACCACTGAGGATTTCTCCTCATTTTCAGTGGAGTACATATGTATCCCATTTTTCTCTAGCAAGTCTTTTAAGTTTTTGTTATAGAACTCCTTTCCCTTATCAACCCATAGATACTGGGGTCTTCTACCTTCCTTGAATATCGATTTGAATGCTTCAGTGACAGATTCACCTTTCTTATCCTTCAATGGTACGATCCAACCATATTTACTGAAAACATCAATAACCATTAAAAGATATCGGTAACCCTTATTCCATTTGCTAAACTGTTGCATTTCAACTAGATCACTTGCCCATATTTCATCAATATGATTTACGATTACACGCCGCCTAGTAAAGTTGCGTCTTATGGATGCATGTAATTCATCTGCTAATTTTTCTTGCCAGTTTTCTTTACCCGACGGCTTTTTCCGTTTTTTGAAACTCCTAGACCTAGTTTCTGCTTTGTATTGATAACATTTCTTGCCAACCAATGCCCCATTGTCTTTCATTATACGGTACGTTGTCTAAAGCTTGAACCATTTTCCTATCTGCTTTGTTTTTACATTTCCTGTCATCCTTGCAGACGGAATAATCAACATCGTGCTGCATTGCTATAGCATCCGTTTTACCAGTTGGCATATCGTATATTTCTAATATTTGACCAGTTTTTGGGTCATACTTCAGTTGATTTTCCAAATCACTATAAGGTCCTGTATATTTATGACCGGGTAGTGTCCATCCGCTTTTTGGTTTCGGTAATTTACCAATAGCTTTGTGAATATCAAGAGCACCGCCATCAAGATCTTTTCTGTTTGTTGTGTATTTTTTGTTTGGTCTTATTTTTGTTGACAATTGATCGAGAGCTTCAGAACCGACTTTATGAAGTAGAGGATTCATTTTTCTCAAACCATAATCGATTGCTTTTTTCTGCAACTTTGGATCTCTCATTAATTCAGAACCATAATATCTACCCATTTCAACTGCTTTTTTACCAAGATAAGGTACTCCTTTAGTTAAAAATAATTCTGCTGCTGTATTACCTAAATCTGACATGATCCCTTTGCCTGCCATCTCTGACAGGCTATTTAGTTTCCCTGTTTTTTAACAAATTTGGTCTTTTTAATGCCGCATTCAGCACAAGTGCAAAAGAACATTAGTCTGCCATTTTTAGTTGTTTTGTAACCTGAAGGCTCAGTA
Source organism: Montipora capitata (assembly GCA_949126865.1). NCBI lineage: Eukaryota > Metazoa > Cnidaria > Anthozoa > Scleractinia > Acroporidae > Montipora > Montipora capitata. The sequence continues at coordinate 21,883,475 of OX421452.1, forward strand.
CATTCAGTCACTTTCTTTTGTTTAACACAATATGATTTCATAATATATATAAGTTAGATATTTCTAAAATAATGTTCAATAAAACTCTCATTTTTCATTGTATCATTTATGTCGAACACTTGTAATAAATCATAATACGAATTACCCTTATTCATTTCATTTAGAAAGTATAAACAGAAATACCCACAAGTTGTTGTTTGTATGTTTTGTATCTGATTGTTTTGGTGCAATAGAGTTAAATTTTTCTTTTTGGCATGATTGACCATTTCTTGAAACGGAGGCATACCAAAACTATCAAAATAATTGATTACATTATCCTTAACATAAGTGGCTACCCAGTGAGATCCTGACATATAAGCTGGTTCAAGATTGTAGATGAATAACGCCTGTTTATGGTTATGTGGAACATTTTCATTCCTTGACAGAACATCATTGATTGGTATATTCAAATATTTACACCATTTTATTAGATCGTGATTGGACATAGGTATGTTTTTGTGAAATTTTGGTTTCACAATATGTCTCCTATGATTGGAATGTTTCGAAAAGGCGAGTTTTTCCCTAACAGCAGTCCTTTTCCTTTTTTGGTCGAGGTTTTTTTTTTTTTTTACCATTACCAGTCACATATGGTGGATAACTATAAAATGGAGGGGGCATTCCCATTCTAGGTGCTCCTGTACCATTTTTAAACCAAGGTGGTCTACCTATCCTCGGTGCTCCTTTTCCAGTCATCTTTTTCACAAGATCCAAAGCCAAAGGAATTCCAATGCTAGCTAACAGAGTGCCTAAAAATCCACCTGATTGTGTTTTGGTCGGTTTTATACGAACACCTGAACCCGATTGAAAGGCATTTAATATATCCTGTTTTTGTTTCGTCGATAAAAGATGTTTATATTCTATCAGCTTATTAATTTTATCTTGGGGTATAAGGAAACCACCAGTCTGTTGACCGGATCCAATCAATTTTTTAGCTCCGGCTTCTGCTAAACCACCAAGAGCACTCAACCCAAGGGTTTTACCAATAGTTGGAAGAGCCCTCATTCCAAGTGACAATACGGTACTCAAAAGACTTCCACCAACTTGTTTCCTGATATTCGTCTTGGCGAGTTTTATATCCATTCCTTTGTTCAATTTGCGATTTTTTTGTAATCTTTTTTTTACCATTGCTGGAACATAAAGAGTGTCGTTTCCATTAAGAGAATCATTTGTCAGTCTTAGAACAATTGTTTCCCTTTTATGGTAAGCATTACTCAGATTCTTTTTTTGATTATCTGAAAGTCTTACGTTGATTTCATAAAGTTCAGTCATATAATATATGTTATATAATTCCAGTTACAAAGCATATACAAATAAATAGGAATCATTTACTTGATTTCATATTACTATTTCATTTGTGGGCTTACACTATAACCAGTTCATTTCCGACTTTGTCAATGACCACTGTTTTTTCATATAGAACGATAGCATGTACGCTGAAAGCACTATCGCCAGCACTGTTCGCGTTTAGTTTATACCTAAAAATCAACTGTTTAGGATCTCTTGTTACTTTCTCTGCCTGATATGATAGATCGAAATAGATTAGAGGATAAAGAGAGTTGTAATTCGCTAGGTTGAGTTGTGTGCCAGTGTTGTAATCATTTTTCCTCATTGCATAAGACATCAAATCGTTGAAGATTCTTACTTTGCTTTCAGAATCATATTCAGCTTCGGGATAAAAGACACCATTTCCATATTCTAGACGACATGTTGCCAAATAACTACCATTTCCACGATCGGCATTTATATTAAATGTATCAAATTCATATGGATTTGCCGCCGAATTCCTTGTTTTAGCTCGTTGTAGGTATACAAAAATTGCTTTGACATTGTCAATACTAGAAGAAATCTGGAAGAATCCACTACCATTCCTCGGACTTGACATTTGATACATTTCTCTGAGATACGTCCATTTATCTTGTTTTAAAAAAGAACTGACGAACTTGTCATATAGACTGTCTTTTGGAGTCAGTTTTGGAACCCATACTAGAAATCTGTTGATGACAACCCTTCCATCATCAACTGCATCAAGTTTTTGAAGTAGCTCGTTATCATCCGGTAGCTTTAAAGTAAATTCAAGCTGCATTGGTACCAGCATCTTACCCTCTAACTCTTCAAAAAAACTGTAACGATTAAGAGGTATGATTCTATTGACATCAGAATTCCCGGTCGTTAAAAGTCGTCTAGCCTCAAATCCTGCATTCTGATTAGCATTAGCTATGAGATGATTTGTATCTAAATGCCAAAGACTATTCTTGGCTACACTTCTTGAGTAATCATCAGAATATTCCAGTAAATTCTTCACAAAAACAACCTTGTGTAAATTATCAGTATCGTACACAATTTTACCAGCGCTTTTAATCATCATATGAGAAATCAATGAATGAGATCCATTAATGACTGTTATACGATCTCCACCATAGGCTGTACCATCAGCCAATTTTTGTACCTGGAACTGAACCTCGAAATAAGCATTGTACCAATCATAAAAACTCGATCGATCATTGATTGTAAATGTATATCCATTTTTCTCCTGATGTTGACCATTGCCTGGGGCTCTAATTACATCATCAAGTTGGAAACGCACCAACTCATTTCTTTGTAAAAATTCACTTGTTCTAAAAGCCATTTATACTATTATGTTATATAATTTTGCTATCATGTCATTTATTTGAAGACTCTACGCCTTCTTCCAGATCCTGATATCAATCTATTGAGTATCATATCAGTACTTTCATGTTGCTGTTTAATGGATGAGGATGGAACATTTGCCCTTTGTGTTGTAGCTCCTTTTCTCAAATTTGCCAATTTTTTCATTATTAGGTCTCCTGACTTCTCTGATACCGCCTTACCCAGACGATCACCTGCATGTGAAACCCCTGATTCTAATGCCTTCTTTGCTATTGGCTTAGCAAATTTCTTGAAAACAGATGATGCCACACTCTTTAACGGTTTAAAAATATTATCAACGATAAGTCCAGACCCTTTATGTCGAAAAACAAATCTACCAAGTTTTGGATGATAAAACCTCTTGAATTCATACGGTTTCATTTATACTTTTATGTTATATTATTCTATGCTTTTCAGAATTAGTGAAAAAGCTGTCTCCGCTCCATTTAGATTCAGTAATCTTCTTTTTCCATCTGTTACCCACATTCTGATTGATGAAATTGTAATTTTATTAATTGGATTAAATGTAACTCGTCGTGGTTCGAGGGTGAAGGAATAACTTGGAGTTAGTACACTGGTTGAGAATGAATAAATGATGTCTGTTTCTTCACCGTCTACAAGCGATTTATTTATTAAATCACAATGAATGTTGAGTATGTCTGTGTCTTGACTGAGATTTGGTAATCTTGGTCCAATATGTGTTCCACTTGCCAATATCTTTTTGTCAAAACCGATTAGTTCATTGAAATTACTTGCTCTTAAATCAAGTTGGTAATTATCAGCTAATATAACCGTGACCCTAAATGTCGTATCATCGAATTCAAGAGTGATCGGATACGTATCACCAGTTTTTGTTATATTTTTTATGTAGGTGTTGAAATCTGTATAATTCCATACTCCGGCTGGAAGTGTAATGTTTTTAAAAGTTGAACCATTATCTGAGCTGTATTTAATTAATTGATTTTTGTATCCAGCATTAACATTAAACCAAGTAAATGACATGTTGATGACTCTATTAAGACCAATGACATATTGCTTATTATTTTCTAGAATTATGGGTCTGGTAAAATTTATTGTGAAATCTTCTGGTTTATTATTCCCTTGATTTTTTACACTATAAGATGATAAAACTATCTCTCGTTGCATTATATAATGAAGTTACATTAAATTTTGAAATATTGTTTGTATAATTTACCATATTGTGATCTATTGATCGTCGACATTTTTAATAACGTGTCCAATATAGAAACACCCATATTTCGCATGTCAATGCTAGTATTACCTGCCAATATCTCACCAACAATTAAATCTAATTTTTTTATAAGTTCTTTCGGTTTGTTGAAAAATATAACATTGCCACCTTTTTGTTTTTTCATACCAGAACCTTTCATTGTTTCGATTTTATTTTCATAATGTTCGATATATGCATTTAAAGTAGCTCTTGCGTTGTCTATTCTTTTATATTCCTGTTGTTTCACAGCTTCAGAAATCGAACCACTTTTGAATTGTTTACTTATAGAACCCTTATAACCTTTTAATTGATTTCTTTTTGTTTTAGCTGCATTGATAATCTTATTGAGATATTTTTTGTTTTTTCCTTGAGTCATTTCTTGTTGATTTAGTACCTTTTCAACTGAATCATAATTTTGAAGACCAAGATCATTCAATATCTCATTGTCCATGTCTTCATCATCTAATCCATAATCTATCTCATCGTCGTCATCATATTCTGGTGGTAAATCAAGTGGTTCCTGAGGGAAGTACTGAGGATCAACATAAATCTCTTTTTTTCCTTCCAGAAGATCTTGTAAAGATTCTTCATATGTTGGCGGTTTTGGCACCAGTTGTTTTTCTTGCTGTGGCAAAACAGGTTGTTCAAATAGATCATCTAAACCCATGTCCTCAACCTCATCCTCTATATCAATTCCATAATTTGGAATTTCTCCTTTCTTGAGTGGTCGTTTTTTCCTTTGCATTCTTAAAGCCTTATTACTATCAATAACATCATCTAATTTACTTGTAATTGGTTTGAATACTTTTGAAAATCCCTGTTGACTGGTCTGCTGACCAATATCATGCTTTTTAATTGCATTACGGACATAATTGATCTTATCCCCTAATTCAGATTTACTCTTTGCGAGTTCTTTCCACTTAAGTAAACTCATTTATTGTTATATTGTTACGTTACATAAAAATGGAAATTCATATATAAAAAATAACGTTTAACACCATGTTGAACACCGTGTTATTGAAATAATATACCCATATAATATAAAAATGAAAATACCGAATTATGATACTGACGATAAAGTCACATCCAATTTCGAACAATTATATGATTTTATGCCTGATCGATGCTTCCGCATGCTGATTTGTTCGCCTTCAGGAGGAGGAAAAACGAATCTTTTGATGCATATGATTTACAATTTATTGTACTTTGATAAAATATACCTTTATGCAAAAAACTTAGAGCAGTCAAAGTATCAGGATCTCATGGATGAGTTCGAACCAATGAGTGATGAAGCTGGTTATGATGTTATTGAAGCACGCAATGATCAAATTATTCCTGTAAATGATCTTGGTAGTGGAAATCAGAAAATTGTAATATTCGACGATTTTGTATGTGATAGAAACCAAAAGCCATTAGTTGACTATTTTATACAGGGGAGACTTAAAAACTGCTGTGTTATATATTTGAGCCAAAGCTACTATAAGACACCAAAAGATATTAGATTAAACTGCTCACATTTTGCCATTTATGATTTCCCGAGTACTAATGAAAAAAGTCTCATTTGTCGTGAAAACAATGTCTCAAAACAATTATACGAGAAAGCAACTAGAGACCCTTTTAGTTTTATATATATTGACAAGCCTAAGAAACAAGTAAAGAAGAATTTTGATGAAAAAATATAAATGAATTGTATAACTCAATTGTATATGAGTTACTCAAATGGTAAATTACCTGAAGAAACAATGTCGCATGAAAAAATTGTTGAAATAGTAAAAGGATTACCTGGTGTCGGTTTTAAACTTACTGATGATGGTGATTATGATATTCAAAATAAAAAATTGAGAAATGTTGCTTCACCACAAACAAATAACGATGCAACTACAAAGAGTTATGTTGATACAGAGGTCAATAAGACATTGAAACTAGACGGAAGTAATAAAATGTTGGCAGCTATCGATATGGATGACCGACGTGTAGAAAATGTAGCCCCAGCGAGACATGGATATAGCGATGCCGTTAGTAGTATGCATCTACACACATATTACATGGATTTCGATGACGATAATGCAAAATTGAAAATTCAAAATCCATTGGACATGCAAAACAAAGAAATAACCAATTTGAAAGACGCAAGATTGAATCATAAGGATGCTATGTCGTACAAATTTTTCACAGACAATTTCGTCAAAACAGGATACAATGGAGACATAGATTGTCAAGGAAGACGATTTTACAATGTAGGTAATGTCACCAATGAAGATCAATTGACAACCACTCTCGAAGCTAATACCAGATTTATGCGAAAAGATGGACACACAATTAACATGCTGAATAAACGTGTTATAAATGTTGCTAATCCGACAGCAAACACTGACGCTGTTAACAAGCAATATCTGGTAAATCATGGAGGTATTTATCTCAAAAAGGATGGATCTGTGGCTTTGTCTGGTAATCTTGATCTTGGCAACCATGAAATAGTCAATGTCAAAGAGGCTACAAGTGGATCACATGCTGTCAATTTGACTCAATTAAACAGCGAATTATTCAAACATCTTCCTAAAACAGGCGGTGACATGACCGGTGATATCAGAATGGACAACAATAGCATTTACGAAATTAAAAATGTTGAGAACGATACATCTGCTGTAAACCGTAAATATGTTAATGATGAACTTGATAAAAAGTTGGACAAAAACAAAGACTTCAGCATGGGCAATAATAAAATCACAAGTCTGAGAAATCCAGACGATTCAAATGAACTTGTCAACAAGTCTTATGTAGACCAAAAGGTATCACAAGCAGGTGGTTCTGTTTATTTAACACCTTATTTGAAAAGAGATGGGACAGTTTCCGTGACTGGAAAATTTGACTTCGGTGATAATATTATAACCAAAGTAGGTAATGGTACACAATCGACTGATGTAGTGAATAAAGGGTATATCGATACAGAACTATTTGCCAAACCAAATGTTAATCAAGTTGTTCTACGAGATGGTTCACAGGATATGGCTGGAAATTTAAATATGTCTCTAAACAAAATAATCGATTGCGGACAACCAACTGGTACTAGAGATGTGACTAACAAAGCATATGTAGATTTCGAGGTTGGAAAAAAACCAGATATAAATCAAGTCATTTTACGAGACGGCAGTAATACAATGACTTCTAATCTAGACATGAACAATCAACGAATAAAAAATGTAAAAGATGCGACACATAATCAAGATGCTATAACTTTGAAGCAAGTAAACGATGCTTTTTCAACTATAAGTACCGAAAATAATAAATACACAGACCAGAAAATAGCAGAAAGTCACATAAGTACACATACCAACCGCAAAAATGTGTTAAAATATGCTATGGACGACGGAGAATTCACTGAAGATGCTGGCATTCAAGACGTAAATTTGATCGACTTCAATGACATGCCTCATAAAACAAACAAAAAAGCGTTTTCTATGAAGGTTCAGAGAACAAATGATGGAAGCAGTGAATACAAGGGTCGATTTGATTTCAATCTTTTCAAACTTATACGAGACAATTTCAGTGATCATTACACTGTGTGTTTAGAAACGTATTTTCAAAAGAGTCCCTTTTACGATTATGAATTTGGTTCAACTGTACTTAGGTTTGAAGCATTAAACATTAATATTGATACAGGCCTGACTATAAAAGTGAAGTCGAAATATAAGTATCTCAGAACTATCTTGAATTTGAGCCCTGACGGTACTTCCAAGCAGATACAAAGACGATTATATGTAAATTTTAAGAGCAATTTCGACAATTCAAGCCCTGTTCTTCTGCCGATATTTGTTCTGATTTATGGGATCAAAGGTGAAGCAAAAAACGATCTCGGTATGACTATATATGATTATGGAAAAGCTTATGAGGTTGCAAACAATGAATTTCAATTGCATATTCCTTTGGAGATGAATAACAATAAAATAACAGGTTTATCAGCTCCAATAGGTAACAATGATGCTGTCACCAAAAAATATCTAACCGATAGTGTTTTACCATCTTACATATGGGGTATAACTTCCACAAACAACGCTTCATGTGATTTTTTGACACCATATGGAGACTTTGTTTTAAAGATCGGTGAAATTTTCATCGGTTCGATAAAGATTTTTTCTAAATCCAATTATCCAATTCAAAGCAATCATTCTTTAATCATCCAAACAAATGCGTCATCAATTCAACAAAACCATCACTGTAAACATAAATCGATATTTTCGAAACATAAATTATATCAGAATCAACTTTTCAGACAGAAAAAATAAGTTTTTCATATTTTCAATTCGATACATGACATTTTCGCCATGATGATTTAATAATGTGACATATATATATTATGGCATTGTATGTGAAACATGAAAATGGCGATGATATTCTTGATGACAATGGAGACAAAATTGAATATACCATAGACTATCATTCAAGTTCAGAAGATTTGACCTATAATACCACATTTTCATTAAACGATGATGGGCATGTAGAAACTGACAAAAATATCATAGCAAAGGCTGCCACAAATGACAATCACGTTGTTGTAAAATCTCAGGTTCGTGATCTCGTCAAACCAGTGATAACAATATGGGCTGAAGAAAATGGTTCTATAAATTTAGACCAACTAGAGTGGTCATTTGGCAATGGCACTGAAAATTCAGTCAATTATGGTTATTGTCTTCCTGTGAAAGGCAAAATATTCGCTGGTTCTCTTACTGCATCCGCTTCTGGTAATGCTCCTGGTGAAATAAAAGTCAATCTTGTGGTCAATGCAAATGAGAGAAGTGATTATCAAATAACCAAGCCAGACAATGTTTTTTGCAATCATATAAAATTTCAAACACCGTTGAGTCTTGATGCTGGAGATAGAATAAATTTCGTATCAAAAACAAATAACGGTTTGGTCACACATGCCCTTGTTAGTTTATTGATTCTAATAGATGTGAATGTTATGTAATCAATTAATATGTATATCAAAAGTTTATTAAGATATATTAAACACAATTTTGACGATGCAAAACAAAAATATCCGTACGTCAATGAAAAAATATTGAAAGCAACACTTGTTTATCAATACCTACACTTTCATTATTTTGAAAGAGACATATCAATAAACAAAATTCTTGAACTCAATAATGGTGAAATTGGTTTGATCGGTTCTGGAGGTGGTTTCATAACATGGTTATTAGAAACAGCATTTGGTTGGATTGATATTTTAAATAGTCATAGTATATTGCATGATGCTTTTGGAAGGTTTTATGTTCATCATGAATTAGGTAGAGGTTATACATATGCTATTCCAGAAAAATACACAACTAGAGTGGTGAAAAGATCTCCATTTTGCGGACAAATTTCTGGTCTATTGTATTGCATGTGTAGACGATTAACAATCTAAACTATATATATGACAGATCGAAAAAAGAGAATATTTAGCTGGAACCATATTTCAGACAGACTGAATCAAGATGAGATTGATGAACTGAAAAGCTATTACAAAGCATACCATAGAAAGTGTTGGGCATACAAGCAAGCTGAAAAACGGTTTAAAAAATTTAAATTACTGGGTAATACTGTATCCATTTTAACCGGAACAGGTGGAATTGTTTCAGCGGTGGTAACTGGTGGAGTTGCTTTGGTTGCTATTTCAACTTGCGCGTTATTGATCAAATCAGTCATGGATCATCAAAATCTGGATCTGAAAATACAAAACTGTGTTTACGCACACCAAAGTTACCAACACATTCTGATCGATTTAAAAGACATGTTAAGAAGTGGTGATTTTCAACTATCAATTCATACAGAAATGAAAAATGTAGATGATTTCGTGACAGATGTATGTCCTACAGTTGATAAATTCTATGCAAAATACGATGAGAAATTCATTCCTTAACTATTGCATCGATTTTATCGGATGCCAATGATAGGATGTCTTTCCAATACAGTTTGTATTTTTCAAGAGTTTTTTTAGACTTCGATGTCTTGACCTTTTCATAAGGAAGATCAAGCATCCTGAATATTTGTTTCAAAATTAAGTTGATGTTTATCATGCGCTTTCTATTAATATTAACCGATTTAACCACCTTTCCTATTTCATCGAAAATCCTTAATATTTTGTTTCTGTGAAAAACAGTTATTTGAAAGCCGTTTTTTAGTGCAATATTGTTCATTATGTTTTCTAGATGATATTTTCTTTGGTATATTGACTTACGATAAAACCTGTGTTTGTTTTCATAAAAATCAACATATTCTATCAAAGGCTTATAACCTTGGACTGTACCACAATTTTTGCAAACAATAGTATTATCATTCACTATATCCGGATCAGTACAACATTGATCTGTTTTTTTAGTATGCTTCGATATTTGTTTGTTGCAAAATGGACATTCTACTTCTTCCATATTAACAAGTTCTTCATGCAATTCTTTGCAACTCATACTATTATATGAGATATTAATTTTTATGTAACAAATAAAAACATATATATTTCCAAACTATAAGATTAAAAATACGAGATCAATAATTGGTAGCCATTAAATGGAGAGTAGTATGGAGTTGGGTTTGGTAACAGATCAAAAATTGATCTGGTACCCCCAACTCCTATACTACTGATGCATCCTTGTCATTCTTCTCAACATCGCGAAGGTGTTCGCGGAATCGGTCGACTAGTCGTCCTCCTGTCTCGCCAATGTACAATTTATTGCATAACGTACAGGTCATGCGATGACATTTGCGGAGGTACATGTGAAACGATCGGTGATCTTAACAGATCGCTTAGGTCCCGATATCTTGCTACTGTTAACAATGAAAAGACAAGTTTTGCGTCGTAAGCGAGCACATTTGAAAGTGCCGGGTTGCTCGTTAGTTTTGAGAGCTCCTCTAACTAAAACGTTGCCTACGTTTTTGTCGCGTTTGAATGAATACGTGGAGGTTGCGAAAAGATTCTACCAGTCTCGGGATCATTTTGGAGTAATTTAAAATTATTAAGAATGATACTTTTGACTACGTGATTATGAGGATGTTTGTAATAGTTGCCGGCGAATGAAAAACAGTTAAGCGTTAAAACTAGTTCGGCGAGGCGGAGGAGCGTTTCCGAGCTTGGTTCTTTGACAGTGCGTTGATGGAAAAAGTGTTTTTTAGAAGTGCTCGGAGACCTTCGCTATTGGGAATGAATGTGTATAGAGATGTAATGTCCATGGTGAAAATAAGTTTGTCTTGGCCGGAGAAATTGAAATCGCGGAAAATTTTTAGTGCGTGTGTTTTTAATGTATGATGGCAAACTCAACTTTTATAGAAGGCTTCATATTACCCGTCATGTACCTAATTCATCCCAGGCTGAAATATCAATTTCTGCCTCAACCCAGAAATTACTGACATATTTCAAAAGTGAAGTAAAATACGAGTAGTTAAATATTGACAAATTTCAACGACATTGGGCATGAGGTGAATAATTGGTTGGTACATACCACACAACTAGAAAAAAAACCGGAACAATTTCGGGAAGCCATAACGTTCTGCTTCGAATGCAAAGAACATACCCAGTGTAAATACTTTTGTTCTTGGGCCATCGTAGTTTGATCAAAAATAAGACAAGTCATAATCAAAATGAACAAGTTCAATATGTTTATCACTGCTGTTTGTGTCTTATTTTTGATCATACCCAGTGTCTTCCCTCTCCCACCCCTCCTCACGAGGGTGACGACCGAAGAGTTAACCAATCAGATCGCGCGAAAAGCGCTCGTCACTTTTAGGTGGTATACACTAAATCATTTTAGTATATACCTCACAAGTGAATAGTGCTTTCTGCTCAATCTGATTGGTTATCTCGGTAGTAACTAGAAAGTACCATAAATAAAGGAAACTCTTTGGCCAACACCGACTTATGTTATCGGTAATAATTTCACGTTTCTTCCTACCTGGCCTGTCGCAGGAGAGTTATCGCAAGTGATCTCGTGCCTGCCATTTTTTTTTTTTGTGTTCTTGCCTATATTTTTTCGACAAGGTCAAACTGGAAAAAAACGAAACAATAAGAAAAGATCGAGCAACTGACAACTATTATTTGGAAAGTATAAACGAGAGTATTTGTGGAGAAAAAAGACCAGGAGAACGAATCGAAGATCGAAGATTGAAAATGACATATCGTCCACTGCAAACAGTAAACGATCACGGTCTTTGGCAAATGGCGTTCATGTTTGGTCTTCGTTTTCGCCATTGTTTTGGCCAGCATCATGCTTGACACATATCTTTCTTTTCTTAATAATAATAATAATAATAATAATAATTATTATTATTATTATTATTATTATTATTATTATTATTATTATTATTATTATTATTATTATTATTTGCAAAGTATCCAACAAAGTGAGGTTCTCTATCTACAATATCTACACTATAAATCAACTCTTAAAAAAAAGAATGTAATATATACATATTTACAATTGAGTTTACTGCTTAAAGTTCCTTACATGAAAGACGTCTCTTCATACTACGACAAAAGGAACTGTACTCAGTTATGTTTCTAATACACCTTATTCCAAAATGGCCGCTGACTTATGCGGATACAAAATTGCCTCGTTCAAGATAAAATATTTTTTTTAATTTTAAGCTTACATGTAAATGCATCAAGGGCTAATTTGAATAAAAACGAAAGAATATTTAAATGGTGGCCATTTTGGAATAAGGTGTATAGCTACAGGGAGCTTATAAAAATAGTTCCTGCCGAGTGCTGGAAAGTACCTGATTCTCTCGGAGAAGAAAGGACAGGCGCAATCGAAGATCTTAAGCTATAAGCACTGACCTTGTATAGATTTAATTTAAGATACTCAGGAAACGTATCATCATATAGCGACTTATGAGTTAACTTAAGTATATTCATATCTTATACTGTTATATACGTTTACATGTATTCTGCTTTTCCTTTTGTAACTTGTTATATGTTTTGTGTGTGATATTTAAATGTATGTATTTAACAAGGGCATCTATAATTAGTCCTTTTTGTTTTTGCCCTCTCAGCTGATTTTTTTTTTAATTTTCCAGGCTTTATTTGAGTACCTTAGTATGTAATGTTTTAAATAAGTGGCAAAATATTAATCATGCAAAACCAAATAAATATAGAGGCCTGCGTTTGGGCATGTTGAGAACAACGAGCCTGTAATTTATCTAAAATGGCCCACCGGCTACTGTGTAAACAGCAGTAATGGTGTGTTACGATCTTTACTGTTTGTTGTTGTTGGTCTCAGTTTTCCACAGTTTGGTATGTCAAAAGGCCTGTCTAAACGGGAAACGTTTTGTTTTAAAATACGTTAAAACATGTTTTTGCCTAAACGTTTTAGATATTTCACCGAATGGTTCCAAATAGCCTTAGTTGAACATGTTTCATAAAATAGTATCAATACGCAAAATACAAGATTCAGGCACGAAAAATTTTTAAGGTGCAATCCTTAAATTGGGCTAATTTTGTTTCCTAAAAAAACAATCAAGATCGTTTGGGAACATACAAGTTTAGAGGAGACCGAATAAGCTAATCAAATCGTCTAAGGAGAAGAGAGCAGTGGTTGTGTTTCAGTTAGTATCCTTAAATTCCAAAAGGAATAAAAAGGTTTTCCACAAATAATTGATAGCCGATTAATAGGCGATCAAATAAGTATTCCTCAAAAGGAAAGGGGCTTTCATCGGCATCGTCAAATTAAGCCGACTGATACCGATTGTTTTACTCCGCATTGAAGTGTGTTTAATACGAAAACGCCGTTCCGTTTCGGCGTTTAGGTTAATTGAATTCGCTTGTGAGAGTTTTTGTTCCAGTTGATGTAACATCGCCATCTAATGAACTCATCTCGGGTGCCGTAATTTGTGAAACTCTCGGATGGTGTAACATAAATAAGAGACAAGAGAGAAAAAAACCTTCAAACAAGTGTTATGGATGGCTCTATAGATGCTTACAAGTCGCCGTTTTCAGCATTTATTAATGATGTTCCACGCTTTCCCACCGAGTAATAATAAAAGAGCCATCATGAAGTATCGTGAATCATCTGATCATTTTGGGGCAGATGGGCTCCTGTTTGGGGTTGATATTGCACCCTGACATGCAATAACATAGAAGAATCAGGTAAAAAAGAGTATGGGCAGTTCTAATCCCAAAAAAACGGTGACAAAACTCGTAACAGGAATTTAGCGCAGCACTGTGTACTGAGTTGTTCAATAGTTCAGCGAAAATTTGTTTTATACTGTGCCAGGACAGGCAAATGTTTATGTGTTTGTGCCAATACAAGCAGTGAAATATTGGGGAATGAAATTCGGCGATTATGTGGGATGATGTAGCAGCTCTCGTAACGTATAAAGCGATTGAAACAAGGACTTAGACAGCTGCTTACAAATGCCAAGCAGTAGCAAGTTAACGAGAGCTAGTCGGGAAAGGCTCGACCCAAGACCCCTCTCCGCTCGTTTTTTGCAAGCAGTTTTTTCTGCCTATCTGGGAGCCTGGCACAGGCTACCAAAAATACAAGCAATGAAATGAAATGGAACAGAGAAAACAGAAATGGTTTAGTGATGGTTTGCCAAAACGAAACAGGTGGGTTTTGAAATGAAACTTTCCAAATACAAAAGGTTAAGTGTTTTTTTGTGAAGCGGTTTAGTCAAAATTGAAATGGTTTAGATTGTTTTCAAATGGTTCAGACGCCGATTTTAAAACGGAACAGACTAATTTAAATTGGTTTATTCAACTGAGAATCCATTCGTCGAAGAATAGTGAAATGAACAGGTCTGACAACATATGATCTTGTGCCCCGTAGCAGAATGTTTACTCAAAGAAGGCAACACGATTCCACTAACTGACAAACGAATTAATTCATTTGTCAGTTAGTGGAATCGTGCCGCCTTCTTTGAGTAAACCACTCTGCTACGGGGCACAAGATCATATGTTGTCAGACCTGTTCATTTCACTATTCTTCGACGAATGGATTCTCAGTTGAATAAACCAATTTAAATTAGTCTGTTCCGTTTTAAAATCGGCGTCTGAACCATTTGAAAACAATCTAAACCATTTCAATTTTCAAAACCCACCTATTTCGTTTGGCAAACCATCACTAAACCATTTCTGTTTTCTCTGTTCCATTTCATTTCATTGCTTGTATTTTTGGTAGCCTGTGCCAGGCTCCCAGATAGCGAGAAAAAACTGCGTGCAAAGTACGAGCGGAGAGGGGGCTTGGGTCGAGGCTTTCCCGAATATCTGGGAGCCTAGCACAGGCTAATTTTTGGCGGTGAGGCCGCCAATGATTCGTAACGCATTTACGTTTCCCATCGATTGTTAGCAATTTTGTTCAATGTTTCACAGATTTTCCAACGTTTTTCAACGCATTGGCAACGTTTCCTTGGAAACATTTTTGTTGAAAAAGTTAATTCCGAAGGCTATTCCACTATAAAGTGGACATTATAAACATCGACACGTTCGTACCTTGAAAATACACCGCGTTGCGTATTCTGGAAATTATCATGTCGCTTCTTTCAGCAATGATATCACTGGAAAGCTAAGTCACTGATTTCCTTAGTTTGCTCGCAAAGCGAAGCCTGACTGACATTTTAATTGGCCATTTCCCAGTTCATGCCTCCTCTTCAAAGCGAGTGTAAGTGCAAAGTTTTTCTTATGAAAAGTAGTTTCCATTCATATGTAAAGTAGAACTAATCACCATCACAAATCACAAAAAGTTCGCATTTAGACTCTAGAGCTGGATTTTTTTCTAACTTGAAGATTTTGCTGTGGCGCTAATGCATGATTGTCGCCTTAACCTAATTCTTATAAAATTCAAATCTCTTATTATTGTGCTTTTTAATTTTCGTAAAGCTAGGCATAGTATTTCAACCCTCTTTCCGGACATTTTGAGGCGAACATGCATCCTTAGCTGGCGAGGCTGGCCGGCTCACAGTTTCTGAAGATAATTGTAATACTTGGTGTCTCAAAATTTATTCAGTGTTTAAATTTCACGCCATGTTTTCCGTTAAACTTCCTTTTACGACAGCTACAATGTGCAGTCCCCTTATTTAGCAACCAATTTAGCCAATTTTTTTTCCGTCATTTAATCTTGGTAACAAATGACCCATTGTATCACTTGGGACTCCAGGACAACAATTTGCGCTTCATTCAGTGTGTGAATTTTACGTTCAGAGTTTCAAGCTGTTTTTTTTTCTACCTGATTTAATTAGCGAGAGATATAGTCCCGTCATTTAGGAAGCACACCATTGACTATACATCTATCTATACATGTAATTGACAAATGACTTAAGGACGGTGCCTACTAAGTATGGCGTTCTTTCTCAAATTGAAGCATAATTATCTCTCAAAAATGCATGGTTACCCCCAATTTTCTTTTTGGATACCAAGAGTACTTACCAATGTCTACTTTCTTCGAATAGTTTTAAACCGCGCAAAAATATCCCTGTATTAGTAAGCATCACCGATAGGAAATCCAAGCAATCTCGACCCCAGAGCTCTTCTGTTGACTGAGGGAAAGAAGAGCTCTGGGGAACTCTGAAACAAAGTGTGTTCTCATTGGTTTTCGTCAAGAACAATCAAAAGCGTCTCTAATTGGTGCATTCATGTTAGCACGAGGAGTGAGCAGGCGCCGTAAGGTTCAAATAGCCAATTCTTGGCTATAAAAACCCTACGGCGCATGTTCTCCTACCTAGAGTTTCCCAGAGACTTGGGTCGATCCAAGGCTCTGGAGACGAGAACGGAAATCCGAGTATCTCGAGATGCGCAGAAGATATGCGCACCAACAATAGTAGGCACCGTCCTTAACTCACCGTCTAATGGCTTTAAAAGAGACGGGCAATCGACTGAAATGGTTTAGTTAAAGAAGGAACAGTTCAACTAATCGACGGACGACTTAACTCAACGGCAAATGGTTTAATGGCCGGGCAAGTAATTCAGTGCAATGTCAAATGGACAAGACAAGACTGAAATGATTAAGTCGACGGGCGGTTTGACGTAAATATATGTCGTCAGCCCGATGAAACTTGGCGCAAACCTGACAGGCTTTTTGTTCTCCAGGTGAAATTGTTTTCTTCCTTCTTTTTGGATGGATTTTTCTTTTTTTTTTTTCGAGAGCAGGGCTAAATGTAACTAATTAATGATGTCCACCGCATGAAGATATAGAATATAAGGTCGTATGTCCCAGTTCAGAGTTGTCTTCTCGATAGCCTTACTCTGTTTTTGTACGTAAAATGGAGACTCTGTCGAAGTGGGGTTTTGTAAAGAACGTTCTCTCCTTCGAAGCCGTCTTTCGGGATGTCACACAACGAGCTTTGCTTGACATCCTGACCATTGACCACATGACTGACTAAAAACAAGGGTCCGTAAGGTAATTCCCTTGAAAAGAACGTACTATCCAGATTTTGTCAAACTTGGCAAAATTGATATTCATACACAGGACACTAAAAAAGGCAATAAAAAGATGGTGTCACCGTGCTTGTTTTAGTGCGGCATTTCCTTTATTCTAAGTACAAAAAAAAAAGCAAGGTGACACAAACACCAACCCGCTGCGGCCAGCACATCACGCATGCGTACAACCATATCACCCGGTTAACAAGTAGCCATGGACAGCTGTTAGATACTAGGCGGGTGTCTTAGACACCCCTTTACGTCGCAGCTCCACAAAACAAATGGGCTAAGCTGGGTTGGGAACAGCACAGCCGTTCTCCCACGACAAGCGTGTGGGAAGGTCGATCACCAACAGAGACCAGTGTGTCACGTAATTTTTAAGTACAACAAAAAAGCAAGGTGACACAAACACCAACCCGGTTGGTGTTTGTGTCACCTTGCAGAACGAAAACAAGCAGGATGTCACCATTTTTTTATTGCCTTTTATCGTGTCCTGTGTATGAATATCAATTATGCCAAGTTTGACCAAAATCTGGATTGTACGTCATTTTCAAGGCAATTACCTTACGGACCCTTGTTTTTAGTCAGTCATGTGGTCAATGGTCAGGATGTCAGGCAAAGATCGTTGTGTGACATCCCGAAAGACGGCTTCGAAGGAGACAACGTTCTTTACGAAAGCCCACTTCGACACAGTTTCCGTTTCACGTACAAAAACAGAGTAAAGCTATCGAGAAGACAACTCTGAACTGGGACATAGGACCTTATATTGTATATCTTCATGCTGTGGACATCATTAATCAGTTACGTTTAGCCCTGCTCCCGAAAAACAAAAGGAATACTTCACCCAAAGAGAAGGAAGAAAACGATTTCACCTAGAGAACAAAAAGCCTGTCAGGTTTGCGCCAAGCTTTATCGGGCTGACGACATATATTTACGTCAAACCGCCCGTCGACTTAATCATTTCAGTCTTGTCTTGTCCATTTGACATTGCACTGAATGACTTGCCTGGCCATTAAACCATTTGCCGTTGAGTTAAGTCGTCCGTCGATTAGTTGAACTGTTCCTTCTTTAACTAACCATTTCAGTCGATTGCCCGTCTCTTTTAAAGCCATTAGACGGTGAGTTAAGGACGATGCCTACTATTGTTAGTGCGCATACGTTTTGCGCATCTCGAGATACTCGGATTTCCGTTCTCGTCACCAGAGCCTTGGATCGACCTAAGGCTCTGGGAAACTCTAGGTAGGAGAACATGCGCCGTAGGGTTTTTATAGCCAAGAATTGGCTATTTGAACCTTACGGCGCCTGCTCACTCCTCGTGCTAACATGAATGCACCAATTAGAGACGCTTTTGATTGTTCTTGACGAAAACCAATGAGAACACACTTTGTTTCAGAGTTCCCCAGAGCTCTTCTCTTCCTCAGTCAACAGAAGAGCTCTGGGGTCGAGATTGCTCGAATATCCCATCGGTGATGCTTACTAATACAGGGATATTGTTGCGCAGTTTAAAACTATTCGAAGAAAGTAGATCTTGGTAAGTACTCGGTATCCAAAAAGAAAATTGGGGGTAACCATGCATTTTTGGGAGATAATTATGCTTTAATTTGAGAAAGAATGCCATACATTGCTTTGTATTTTAAAGCTTTTTACAAATATTATTCATGAATTATCTTTGAAAAATGCGTGGTTATCACCAATTTTCTTTTTGGATTTCAATAACACTTGTTAAGATCTACATTTCCTGCATAATCACACACCGGGGCAAAAATATCTTTAATTAGTAGGCACCGTCCTTCAGTCATTTGTGCCATTTGTGTCATTTGTGAATCGTGCCGCCTTCATTGAGCATAGGCAGCCCAAGCTCGCGTTACGCGCGAGACGTGACTTTCAAAGCGTCACGTCAGCGACAGCACTGTTCTTGACAAATGTTTTTGTTTTTTGAGTTTATAGTTGCACGACAAAGGAGCGAAGAAGCAAAACGTTATCAATGAATGAACTAAATAAAGTAAGTTAACTCACCTCGTTTATTTTTTTTTCTTTTTGGACTTTTTAAACTGTATTGGGACGTTGTTGCCCGGGCGTTGTTATTTGAGAAGCTGTCGTAATCTTCCTAAGACGAAGAAGTAAAGGGTGGACACAGCGAATCACGGAGAAATGTACTCGAAAGCCTTTTTCCCGCCGAAAAGCGAATTCGCTTCGCCTTTTTTTCTTCCAAAGAAAAGAGCATAGTCTGTGTTCCTCCCTGTCTGATCAGCTTGTTGAAAGCATTATCCTTTCAGTTTGAATGAGAAAGATTTCCTTCACATTTCTAGACCGGAAAGTTGTCCGCGAATGCTTGCGCTCGTCTTTTCGACTACGGAACTCAAATGTAGGGATCTTGCGTGCAATTTCCAATTACTCCTCCGATACAGAGTTGAATCCTGTTCGTGAAAATATACGTAAACTTAACGTGGACTGTGCGGAAAGTGTGCGGAAAGTGCTGTATTCTAAAGGACTGGATTCGACTGTGTACCGGAGGGGTGAGTGGTAATTACGCTCGCTGTCGGGCAAGTCGCTGTCGCTGACATGACGCTTTGAAAGTCAGTTGAATAAACCAG
Organism: Montipora capitata; assembly: GCA_949126865.1. Classification (NCBI taxonomy): domain Eukaryota; kingdom Metazoa; phylum Cnidaria; class Anthozoa; order Scleractinia; family Acroporidae; genus Montipora; species Montipora capitata. The sequence goes on from OX421452.1 coordinate 21,903,387, forward strand.
TTTGAATTAGTCTGTTCCGTTTTAACATCGGCGTCTGACCCATTTCAATTTTGACTAAACTGCTTCACAAAAGAACACTTTATACCCTTATTAACATATCAAACCTACCATACTCGAACGCACTCTCTCATCATCGATTACTGCTAGTGTTTATGCTATAATTATTTTGAACCTGCGGATTGAAGAACTGCACGTTTGTCCATGGCTCTTCTGCCTTTTTCTTCTCCAAATATTTGAAGGATGACAAGCGCTGAGCTTTTGCCTGCTCTGTTTCGGGACGTGCAAATCTCACCTGAAAGAGAAAGCATATTAATTTTGTACAATGAACAATTTAATCTTATTTGTATGTACAGGGATGACGTCAGGGACATGCTTGTGACTGAAATAATCAATGAGATATCTACATTTCTTACAAACAAAAGACGCTTTTCAACAGTTAACACTCCTTGGTGGTTGAAAACAGACTGATCATGCCGGGAACCCATGACCCGGAGCCTACAACTCTACTGTGTTCGTGTCACGGTGTTTTTACAGACCGATTTATTTTTAGATTGAATTTCCCGCTAATGAGACTTCCAGAGGAGCCCGATGACCAATTACAAGAAATTAAGCTGACGTCATAGGGTCACCGAACCGGAACTGCCTTTGTTTTTTCCGGAAAAGATAGTCTAAAAATAGATCAGTCTGTAAAAATGCCGTTACATAGGCCCAGTATGGGAGCTGTAGGCTCCGGGTCATGGGTTCCTGTCATGCATAACATCTTAAAATAATTATGTTCAAATCATGTTAACCGATGACAATTTCTCATTCCTTCGCTGTAAACGCTGTAAATCTGTCAGTTATAGAACACAAAATATTAACCGTTGTTAACCGTGCAATTTTCTTAATATCTGTAATCTTACATTAATATATCTGCGATAAGTTCGAACAATTTCACTAAGGCTTGTGGGAAAGCATACGTTGGTATTTCTTTGTTAGCTTGACTATAAATAACTACATTGTAAATAAACTAATCGTCGCTGGTTTTGATATAACTCCTCATTGTCCTCATTAGAGGACTCAGAAGATATCCCACTAGTTGAATCGTAGTCATGTATGAACTCCACGATGTAAAAGAACTGCCGTTCTCAGTAAAGTAAAGTAAACAGAGCCCTATCTTATGTAAACAATCCACTTACAATACTGTAACTGTTTTCACGCTATTTTATTGTACGTCAAGTAATCCTTGACAATTTTACTGTGTATCAACTATAAACAAGACGAGGTTTAGAAAATGTAAACATATCAAAGTCTCCAAACCCTCATATAGACACAAATTTGACAAGTATACCAAACACAATCTTGGACAAAATTGTTGAGGAACTTCTGGTTTTGGACGAACTACAATCACAACTAAGAAAAACCTCTCTTTTTTGTTCACAAATGCCCCCGCTCCACCTGATCAATGTTGCTTGACAAAACAAAGTATGTGAAACCTGGGCTTATCAACAATGTTGTGCAAAACTGAACAGTTTAAGTGGGAAATTGTCGTCATACCTTCCAACATTGAATAGGGGGGAGGGGGGCTATATAAGAGAAAGTTGAAACTATTTCTTTTGCGCTGTAACAGAAGTGGGTTGAAATACAGCTCTGGTGGGGTTCATTTACGTAACCTTCCAAACTACTTTTGTTTACAGTATGATTGTTCGAGAGTCTGAACAACAGAGGCATTACTAAACACAGTCTTCATTTTCTGTCTGCAAAGTGATTTTAAGGCAAATTTTAAGGAACAAACAGTGCCTAACACGTAGTCAACACTTTCTAGAGGGCAACTGAGACCAAACTGCAAACACCAAAATTTCCCTTACAATGTATAACTAGACGCTCGATGAGCGTACACTGGGTTGCCTGTGGTACGTGTTATTCAAGAAAAGAAGGGACTGAGTTGGGTGCTATTGAACGGCAGCGTTCCAGTCCATTTTTTCAAGTCGGGGGTCATTAAGACCATTTATGGGGTCACCCAGAAGTCGTGCCAGCAGATGCCCTTTGGCTCACACGTTGATACGACAAAACAGATCTTTTTCTCAGGTTAAAAACTTGGCCACCAGCCTATTAATCATTTGTCAGAAAGAAAAAATTCCTGTCATCTTTAGAAAAAATATGCACGCATCGCGTACGTGTGGTAGTGCAGTAACACAGCGCTTTATTCCATATTGTCAACTGAGCTGCGTTTTAGGCATTTGCGCCACAGGGATTTCCAAGGACACGAGAACCTTCGCTGGCGGGCTCAACGTTTTCATTTAACGCTGACTTTAGATCACGGATAAACTGAGACTCTTTAATCTTACAATTTTACTGGTCGATGAGACATGCATTGTAAAATTAAAGAGTCTCTGTTTAACCTTGATTTAAAAGCCAGCCGTAAATAGACGAGTTTACGCTCTTAATTGCGTCATGGGTAATCAGGACAACATTGTGGGAAATTCAAAAGTTTGTATGGAAAAAATATTTTGTACATGACTTTATTTTATAGACTTTCGCCTTCATAAACCAAACAAATAACTTCATGCTCACAACGGAGAAGAACTAGGCTTGGTTTCCGTTCTTTTAAATTGCTAAATATTGCTTTTTTTTGTCTCCATACATTCTCTGTAATTTTGTGCGTTTGGAATTACAGGAAATATATGACAGAAACTCTTTTTAGTAAAATAATTTGCACAATAGCCATTCTCTCCAAATTTATTCTGCCGCACCTTTGAGCGCCTATCTTCTGTTTTGAAAAATAAAAAACCCAAAATTGCATATCATGAATACTTTTCATTCTTTTGAACTTCTTACAAACCTTTGAATTTCTCTCATCCTTGCCCTGATTACCCATGATGCACTCAAGAGCGTGAACTCATCTATGAAAACGTTGCAGTGCCGGAGAAACTTTATCATTCTCTATTATTAGCATATTTCTTGTCGTTTTACGTCAATCAATTTCGTTAGTTTCCAGTCCATTCATTTGTATTTTTAAATTTAAATTTATCTGTAACTGAATTATTATAATAATCACTTATGATGATGTATGTTGTAACATACGAAACGTTAAGTTTATAAAAATAGTTATGCAGTTCAAGCAAATGCTTGTAACCTCTGTTTACGTTATATTATTTAGAGCGGTCTTCCCCACCCAAGTATAAGAGATATCGTCGACATGAATTCATTATCATTTCCATTGAAGGCTCAGGCATTTTTTGTGAGACGTTCCTTTTTCCTCCCTTTCCTCTCTATTTGTCTTTACTTACTGTTCCTTTATCTTCATCTGAAAGTGGCCGCCAGACCGCCATATCTCAGTAGGAGTGCGAGTAAGATCGGTTTACGTAGAGGTAAGTGAAGTTTATTTCTACATTTACAGCTTATTTTAGCATTTATAAGCTCCATATCTCAGTATAGGAGTGCGGGTAAGATCGGTGTACTGTATACTTAAAATCATCTGATCATTACTAAATTTAATTATTCTCCTTATTCCAAATTTGACTCTGATCACCTGAATTTTCTTTCCAAACCTGTACATAGCGCTCACCCAAATTAAGCGTACAGAATTTAGTTTCCCAAGATTCGGAGTAACAAAAAAAACATCTTAAATAGGGTGAAGTGTCAGGAGTGGGATTCGAACCCACGCCTACATGAGTAGACTGCGACCTGAACACAGCGCCTTGGACCGCTCGGCCATCCTGACTCCTAATCTTTCGAATGAGGAGAAGCGAGTTGGGGAAAATGTCGACGTAGGGCCTACCACCTCTGCAATAGTATGTAGGTTGAAAACGAGAAAATGTATCTGCAAGCATTGGGGCCTTGAAAGGTGTCCGCCCCGGCCTGGTGCCTCGCCAAACCTTGCTGCGAATGTAGATGAGGCTTTAGTCCTTCCTTACCTAGATTATTGCTCTGAGGTTTGGGGTTGCATTTGAAAAATCCAGTGTGACAGACTCCATAGAGAGAAAAATAGGGCCGGGAGAAGGCCTTTCGTGATTTTAACACAAGATCTGCTGATATACTTCACTACCTACGGTGGGACAACCTTGAGCAAAGGTTGTGACGGTTGTTGTGACGCTTGAAGCAGCTCACAAATAAGTGTTTTTAATTCGGAATAATCTTTGTCCAGATCGTTTAAAGAATTCGTTCGAGCGAAACTCCGGAATTCATTTATACAATTCACGGCGCTCTTCAATTAATGCTTTCGTGCCCGGGCCCCATACCGAGGCTTCTAAGAGGGCGTTTTGCTATAGAGGTGCCGTCATGTAGAATGGCCTTGACAACAAAGTTAAGGACTCAAGACTCTCGGCTTTGCTATGGTTTGAGGGAATTGTGGAAGTACTTATATTAGTTGTTATGAAACTTGTTTAGGTAATTCACAGCTCTTATGTTAGTGCAATAAACATTGGAGTAGTGGAACATTTTTGTAGTATTAGGATATTGTAATTTTTTAGCTTGTGTCTTTTTCTAACTTTTATGTAAACGGCTCGCTGGAAGAGCAAGCTGGCGGTCATGG
>OX421452.1:21917899-21925399 GCA_949126865.1 Montipora capitata
TGCCAAAGATATGTCATCTTGTATGTATCTGCAGGCATTGGTAATGTATGTATGTAATGTATGTATCTGCAGGCATTGGAGCTTTGAAACGTATCCTCCCCGGCCTGGTGCCTCGCCAAACCTTGCTGCGAATGTATATGAGGCTTTATTCCTTCCCCATCTAGATTATTGCTCTGAGGTTTGGGGTTGCATTTGAAAAATCCAGTGTGACAGACTCCATAGAGTGCAAAATAGTGCCGTGATTTTAACACAAGATATGCTGATATACTTTACTACCTACGGTGGGACAACCTTGAGCAAAGGTGACGCTCGAAGGAGCTCACAAATAAGTGTTTTTAATTCGGAATAATCTTTTTCCGGATGGTTTAAAGAATTTGTTTGAGCGAACCTCCGGAATTCATTCATACAATTCACGGGGCTCCTCAATTAATGCAGGGCGGAAAGAGACCGGGCGGTGAAACGAGCGGGTCCGAGCAAAAAGGTGTGATGCAGTAGACTGGGGTCTACTAGAAAGCCTTTTCAAAATGGCGGCAAGTGTTGAGATCGGCGACTAACTCGAAGAATTGGAAGAATTGTTTTTACAGGACATCACAGACGACTTTTTTTATTTGAACGAGAAAAAAATTTTTTCAGATGTTCCGGACACATAGCTGATGTTAATGTAATAAACATTTTCCCTCTGTTCTTGATTGGTTCTCTCCTATGACCTATGGTCTTTAGGTAAATCCAAGTGTTTTGATTGGTAAATCCAAGTGTTTGCTTTCTTGTTCACTTTGCCATACAAGCCATTTCCATGGAAAAGGTTATAAGTCATGGTTTTTTTTTACATTTTGTTTATATTCTGGTGAGTATTTTCACGAATCATGCTGTGTGTTGAAGAACCCAAAAGGCACATCAAAATACAAGTAACAACTTGGAAATATTAAGCTCTTACTAACCGAGCTGGAGGGCCATACTGGGGAATATTGGTTGAACATTGTGGAACTAAAGATGGAGCGCAGCGAGGTCCATACAAAAATGAACAAGGTGCAATATTCCTCAGTATGGCTTGGGCAAGCTTAGTTAGAAAGTAGTTTATCATATGGTACTCGGGCCATGGTTGTTTCTTGAATTTGTGGCTTTTCAAAGACAAAAATTACACAGCTAATGACCGCTTCCAAATAAATGGTCGGCATAGCAAAATCCTAACCAAGAAAGAACCAAATTATCGCAATGCTTGCATTTACCTCAAAACTACCTTACCGCAGGAGTAAAAGCCGGTAGGGCAAGCAACCCCCAACCCTTAGCTCAAGGTCTAGATCCGCCACTGATTACCACAATATTTTCTGTAGTTGAATGATAATTCAGCTAATTATGTGCCTTACTGTGAGTACAATAGTTGTGCAAAGGTTAATCATGTCTTTAGAAATCAGTCATGTTCAGAGATATTATTGGCACAGGATTTGGGGAAAGTGTTTTTATTGTCATTATTATTGAGAGCTTACTGAACAAAGGCTGATCAGGGTGCACCTCAGGCTAAATGACATACCATCGTAGCTTACTAGTTAGTATGAAGAGTTGTACAGTGTCAAGAGAATTTGGTAAGCCTATTTATGGTTAGCTCTCTCAAGCAGAAATGGTAACATGCTATTTTCAAAACAAAATAGAAAATAGAGCTAAATATTGTTAACTATTACCATTAATTATCTGAAAATAAAAGTCGGAGGATATTCTACAAGGAACTGTAATCATTGCTTTGTCCTCAGTTGTTACAGAATATGAAGGAGTTGCCATGGAATAGTATGGCGTTTTTGCATAGTTATCCCTAAGGGGGCAAGGACATGGTATTTACAATAACTTATCAGTTTTGCATTGTTTTGCTGTGATCCATTTTAAGTCTGGTCTACATATTACCTTGAGATCAAACATTGTTTGCCATGTTATGAAGTGTTCTGACACATCAGTCCTTCTGTGGAATGTTTGTTGAAGCTCTTGTTTCCAGGCTTTGAAGTAATTAAGTACTTGGTTTAAGTTGGTAACACGTTGATCTGTTATTAACTGCAGTGGACTGTTATCTTTGAAGACATTCCAAAGCATTTCACATTTTCACAAATTCTTGTGTCTTTTCTGTGGTGTTGTGCAAAGCCATGTCTTTGCAAACTTTTTCGGACAGAGTATTAACAGCAAGCTTTACTCGTATTTTATTTAAATTATCAAGATGAACTTACAAGCGCCTTGATTAAACCGCATTTGTTGTTTGTTGATTTTCCCAAGCGGGCGAAATCTTGAAAATAGTTTTTTATTGTCGGTAAAATTGACTGTGGCTGCGGCGGGCGATTCGTCGCGAGCGATTTTAAGTGAGCAAGTTTGAAGTTCTGAAACGCTGCTATATCCAAATATATCCAGCTGGTTTTTTACTATGTTTTGTAAAAGCTATCGATCTTAAACATATGTAAAATTTAGAGTGGAGAAATGTGGAGTACTCGTAAAAGAAGCAGCGGAACACGGCTTGGTCACGATAAGCGGGACATAGCTGCATTCGACACTGTCTTACTTCACTAAAATTTAAGCAGCTTCCGACGAAAATACTTGAGTTATATTCCAACAGACAAAATAGTATTGAGTTTTGGGTCAAAAATATCAAAAAAGCCTTTAAATAATACACTACTGGTGGACCAAAAATAAAGAAAGAAAACGTGATTTCCGGTTCGTCGAGAGGATATTTTTGGCAGCCATTAATTGCACCGGAAGCGCGGAAGGAGCGCTCGTGCCAGTCCTTCTCCGCATCACACATTGGACCAAGAGCGGACTGCCCGTTTCACCGCCCTATGTATAAGCGCCCTGATTAATGCTTTCGTGCCCGGGCCCCATACCGAGGCTGCTAAGAGGGCGTTTTGCTATAGAGGTGCCGTAATATAAAATGGCCTTGACAACAAAGTTAAGAAGGCGCTACATCTCAAGACTCTCGGCTCTGCTATTTTAGTTGTTATGAAACTTGTTTAGGTAATTCACAGCTCTTATGTTAGTGCAATAAACATTGGAGTAGTGGAACATTTTTGTAGTATTAGGATATAGTAATTTTTCAGCTTGTGTCTTTTTCTAACTTTTATGTAAACGGCTCGCTGGAAGAGCAAACTGGCGGTCATGGGCTCAAATCCCATAGGTGCCTTGGCTTTATTGATGACTGGGTGAAGTTTTTTAAAATCTGAAGTCTATGACAATCTGTGTAGTTGTGCATAATTCCGTAAATTAGAATGCTTTAATGAGATCAAATCCTTCTCACTAGACAAATGAGAATGTAATGCCTTTTAGAGCATCTCATTTCGGTTAGAGCTTTAGGTTAGAACGTTTTAGGGACACGGACCCATGACTTCTCTTTTTAAGGCTCGCATTTCACTTTTCATCAATTTATTAGCAAAATCTCTCTTTAACTAAGCTCTAGTGACAATTTCCTGGCCATCGTCGTCCATTTCTGTACCTTTATATCATAAAGCTTCAACTGAAGGTCCTTTTAGTGATGTAACTTTGTGGCAGGTTACGATTTCGCCAAACACCGGGCGGAAACAATCGAAGAGTTTCTTAAAGTAGTTGGCTTCAATTTCCGAAAGGTTAATGTAGCCGCAATGCTTCACATTATGACCTTTCCATGGCGCGAATCAAACTAAGGTAAACTTCGTTAATGGGCTAGTAGTTCAAGAAAACCAAACCAAACAAAGGACCTTTCAACCGTAGTCCAACTTCCATGTAAAAATGCAGATCAAAATCCGAATACTTGTGGAAATCGAGTAAGAACTTCAAGTGTTATTACTTCTGTTGCCCTAGGTCTGTTTGATTTCTAACTTTTGCTTTTTAAGTCATAATCTAAAGTCCGTGACTCCCTGAACATCTTTCAAGTTTTTACTATACGAAAAGCAAAGATGATGACTTCCGCAAGAAGGGCACAAGAGCGTTTGTTAGCCCAAAAAAAAAATTCACCGCCCAACGTGGGGCTCGAACCCACGACCCTGAGATTAAGAGTCTCATGCTCTACCGACTGAGCTAGCCGGGCTTCGCGCTGCATAACCGCTGGCGGAACGTTCAATAAAAATATTTGACTGGCATGCTTGGGCGAGGGGCATTTCGGGTTTGTTCATCCTGAGGTTTGATCATCCTGAGATGCTGCAAAACTATTATAATTACTATCATGAGGGGTGTGGGAAAGGACGATCAAAAGACAATTAAAGGGTGGTTATTTAAAAGTAATGGCAGCAGTTTCACTAGCAACCTTTGTGGCTTCCTTAATAGTGTTGACAAAAGAATCCTCCTTACAAGGGAGGTTTCCTCTCCACTAACTAAAACATTCACCAGTCAGCTGCAGGTAGTTTGGGGGGAATTTTGTGTGTGTAGATAGTGAGTTGAGGAAAATTTGTAAAAAAAAGTTAGGGTTAGTCTGTAAAATATATATATAAGGGGGAGAAATTCACAAAGCAAATTCTCAACCCCAAAATAAGGTTAACAAATGAAACAAACTCGGTGTGAAATTAAAAACTTTACCTTCAGAAACAGCCAGATAGTGCATGTACGATAAACCTAATCAAGTAGGAGAGATGAACAAATACTTGACCTTGAAAATTATTCGTTCTTAAAAATTGGAATAATAAATGTGAAAAATCTTTACACTAAAATCTTCGTCCTTTAAAATATATGGAAAAAACTAAAGAAATCCCATGGAATATGAAACACAGGTTCGACGAGGCAAATCCAACAATTGAAGGGCCCACGGAAAACTATCACGCGGTTCGTTGACAATCCACTCGACATGTAGCCGCCATAGCTCCCGTAGCACAGTATGTTAGAGTGTCGTATATACTTATAAGCAGTACTGAGAACGGTCAGCGACGGTGCTGAAGTAAGGCGGTTTCGATACCCGCCGCAATCAGAGTGCAAAATGTATACGTTAAAATACAGTTCATTGAGTCTCTCATTGGACAATTTGAAACACTTGGCCAATGAGAGTGCTGAATGTAATATGTTCGTCATCAAGCTATAACGGCCGTAGCCACACATCTAGCTGAACGCATGGGAAGATTATAGAAAGCCGAACATTATTTTGAATTTATCCGCCAAAAATCGCTGTGTTGTCCCGGTTGTGGAGTTGATGTGATAGGAGGTTTATCTGGCCTTAAGGCTGTGGTGTTTTTATGGCGATTCGGACCGTTGCTTTCTGATGCAAGAGCAATTTGTGGGACGAGATCGCTGCGAGTCACCAGCCTCTCTTCTCTTTATGAGGGGAAATGACAACTAACGACATCGTAAAAGTTCGAAAGCCACAAACCCGGCTAAAACAAACACATTTTGCCCTCCGATTGCACAGAATCGAAAAGACGAGGACAACTGTACGTAGAGGTAAGTGAAGTTTTTTTCTACATTTACAGCTTATTTTAGCATTTAATATAAGCTCAGAGTTAATTTTCCAATACAAAGTCTATAATTCGTATACCGAGCTTGGGTTGCCTGTGATTGGCCAATGAGATACAATCACTTAAGTTCTAAATAGGATAAGTTTGAATTCATAAGTACCACTCCCATGGGACTTGAACGCACAACCTTTGAATTAGAAGTCAAACACATCTTATCCACACATCTCATGTTTGTAATCTTTCTGCGTAAATTTTGTGGGATTTCGTCAGGGAATTTCAACTACATGGGTCTCAAGAACAGAGGCGATACCTTCATTTGCTGCTGGATCCAGATTTGTTGAGATCCTTTTGCAACCAGGTACTGTACGTACTGCCTTCCTTAATGATCTAAGAACGAAGCACGAGAATTTGGTTAAGAAATCTGAAAAATATTTTGCAGGCAACAGTGAATTGGCTTTCATATGGTAGAACTTGGAGATTAGTATGCGCTGTTATCGATAGCAATTTGCACAAATGTTTCTACTGTATACTTAAAATCATCCAATAATTGCTATTATATTATTATACATCAGACTCACTATGAAAAATCTGATTGGTCGAGAGCATTCAATCAATTCACAATAGCTTGTGAACTTGACATGATAAATGTAATATCTGCTGCAGATATTACATTTATCATGCTTTTGACAAACTACTGGAACAAAGTTTATTTGCATAATTAATGTTAATTCCTTGAAGGCTTGATAACGCGAACAGCCTACTACGTAGAAAATCCTATTAACCAATAAAAGTGCCATGAATGCGCAAACGTTTGTTTACTACGGCTTTCATTCTCGCATCTTTCAATGCTTTCCAGCTTCGCGAATGTGTTTGAACTTTGTCAACACGAAGGAGGCGTGACTGTGATTGGACGACTGAGACAATGCAGTCATGTCGGGAGACCCACGGGAATAAAGAAATATGCGGTTGTCAAACTACGGTCTGTCACCCCGGTAAGGGTCAGTTTGTTGTCAACGGTCGAAGCCGCGGCCACTCTTGTGATAAAGCATCGCCTTCGAAAGCAGTTTTGTTGCAATATTCACCACCTGACGTTGCTTGGAGGACTGCTATCGCGTTGATGGTGGGTTGAAATGAAAGTTCAATCTTTGTCAATTGATTCTGATGAGGAATTGTGACCGTGGGAACATTTTGTCAATTGATTCTGGTTGCAGGTCATTGTTTCACCATAGCTGAAACAACCCAAACCTTTACTAATGCTAACTTTAGGCATAACAATATTATGTTTAAGCCTCAGGTTATCATTTTTGTAAAGGCTTGGGTTGTTTCAGTTAGAGTAAAAGAATGGTTTGCAACCCTAACCTGCAACCTGCAACCTGCAACCTGCACTTTACACCCAAACCGCTCCAGTACTAGTCTTGGGATTTTATTATAACCGCCGTTGACAACCCAGAAATTGAAAAATGGCTCAAATCGCGTCGGATCTGGAAAATAACCACACAGGATGGAAGCTATCCACAATGGCAATAAGTTTAGGCTTTTTAATTGAGATTTATGTCATATAATAATCTTTTTAAGCTTTTTATCGGAATTCCCATACAAATCCTTATATTGTTGTCGGCCATGCTCACACTGAGCTTGGGGTGCCTGTGGTCTCAACAGCTGTTGAGAACCGGTTTTTCGATTTGTCCAAACAGAAACTCCCTCGAACGTAATGTCCAATCGTACGATGTTTGAACAATGACAACGCAGCAACAATGTTTTCGATCTAGAAAACATGAATTCAGCTCATTGCAAGGTCGAATTTGGAGTTGAAATCGCAGACCCGCTTCGTCTTGCAGATGCTTTACAGATTCCAGCTGTGTTCCGTTGCAAACAGAGAAGCATTTGCGCTGGTTTAGAGCCTGTGTGTGCTGCTCCACTCCATCGGCCTAGAGTGACACATCATTTTGATAACAATGAAGATTCAAAACAGCTAAACCCTTTGTCAAGTTATCTTACTCACTTGCATTTTTGCATTTGATCGTCAGATACCGCCATCTTCTGTCTCAGTCTACAGCTGTCCTTTTAAAATACGATGATTAAAATGCGTCGTATGCCAAAAGCGATTCAAAGAAATCACGAG
>OX421452.1:21927899-21930399 GCA_949126865.1 Montipora capitata
AGCTGTCCCCAGGAGAAACTTTATCATTCTCTATTATTAGCATATTTCTTGTCGTTTAATGTCAATCAATTTCGTTAGTTCCCAATCCATTCATTTGTATTTTTTAATTTAAATTTATCTGTAACTGAATAATAATCACTTATGATGATGTATGTTGTAACGTTTATAAAAAGAGTTATGCAGTTCAAGCAAATGGTTGTAACCGCTGTTAATATATTATTTAGAGCGGTCTTCCCTTAGTGAGTATAAGAGATATCGTTGACATGAATTCATTATCATTTCCATAGAAGGCTCAGGCATTTTTTGTGAGACGTTCCTTTTTCCTCCCTTCCCTCTCTATTTGTCTTTACTTACTGTTCCTTTATCTTCATCTGAAGGTGGCCGCCAGACCTCCATATCTCAGTAGGAGTGCGGGTAAAATCGGTGTACTGTATACTTGCAATCATCTGATCATTGCTAGATTTAATTATTCTCCTTATTCCAAATTTGACTCTGATCACCTGAGGTCAAGTTAATCTCGACATTTTCTTCCCAAACGTGTAGAAAGCGCCACCTAAATTAAGCGTACATAATTTAGTTTCCCAAGATTCGGAGTAAAAGAAAAAGCACCTTCATTGAGGTGAAGTGTCAGGAGTGGGATTCGAACCCACGCCTACATGAGTAAACTGCGACCTGAACGCAGCGCCTTGGACCGCTCGGCCATCCTGACACCTTCGGCCCCTTTGTCGTCCAATATCCATGCCATGCCTTTATTAACATCGCCGTCTTGATATTAACTGGCGCAACTGTTGCCCCCGTTTTTTTTGTGATGTTCACTCAGCCCCCGTGGCGTAATTGACTGGCGAGTAAAGTCAGCTTACTTAAAACTTAGTGACTGGATGTTACATTCACCCAATATTACACCTCCTGTCCTCTCTCCCTGACCACAAATACGAAGCAAACAACAAGTGGCAAACGAAATATGTCCACTCAGTTTTGATAGTTACCACTACAACTATCTCTTACGTTGAAATCTGCAACTTTGAGACATCGCGAAACATTGTCCTCGTCAATGCAATACAGGCTTTACATGAAAGTACAAGTACAAGGAAAGGTTACGTTTATACAAACGTTGGCCGTGTAGCACTTATATTTTGAAACAAAGTTAACTGAATGGAGTGTAGTGTAACGTGAAGTGCTAGATTTCTATCCCATATGAACCATGTGAGCGTTAGCCCTACTGATGGAACTGGGCCCACACAAGGACAGAGAAAAACTCTGACCAGGGTGAAAGGCCGATTTCCTGGGAAAAAAAGAACAGGGAAGACGCACGAGCTTTCCTCCGTCTACAAAACTTTCTGTCAAAGCCTGATGTAAACGGCATTTCAGAGGTGGTAGGCCCTACGTCGGCATTTGTCCCAACACGCTCCTCCCCATTCGAAAGAGTAGGTGTCAGGATGGCCGAGCGGTCCAAGGCGCTGCGTTCAGGTCGCAGTCTACTCATGTAGGCGTGGGTTCGAATCCCACTCCTGACATTTCACCTCATCTAAGGTCTATTAAAATTAAGCTCTTAAATGGGGCAAACGAATCATGCGAAACTACATTCTTCACGTTTTTTTTAAGCTAAGCACTGTTTGCAAGTTTGGAAGTGAAAATATGGAAATTAACTTGACCGCAACAATGTTCATAAATGGAATCCAGGTGATGTAAGTCAAACAACGCATCAGGTGTATTGATTAATATTCCCATTTATTGGATGATTTTAAGTATACAATATAAACGTTCGTACAAATCGATATCGACACTAAAGCGCATACGAATCATGCATGACAAGTTCTATCATATGAAAGCCAACTCATTCTTGCATGCAAAAAGTTTTTCGATTTCTTAATTAAAATCTCAGCTTACATTCTGGTTGGCTACGGGCAAAATACCTGATTACGGCAACCCATTCGCTACCTTGAATTAACGATTATCGTTAATTCGCAATTAGCTCTGAATTTACTATTATCGTTAATTTAGAAGACAGGAAGCTTAATATGGATTATGGGAAATGGTCATATATTTTTCAAAAGACAACCCAGATATATGGACATAGGACTCTCACCTGGAAATGTTCATTTCGTATATATATTAACCCGTCACCTAACCACTTGGACACCACACCGCTATTTGATAATGCCGTATTATCACTCGGCAACAAACAATAGGGCCGTTTATACCAGAGAAAATAAGACGCGGCTGACTGTGGCCGCGGCTTACATAAGACGCAAACACTCCGTATAAATGGTACAAAATCTACGTTCACGGCTTTCTCAACCCGCGGCTTATCCTGGCCTGGGAGTTTATACTCGTATAAATAGTTCAGAGTAAGCCGCGGCTTATTTTCTGTCGTATAAACGGCCCTAATAATAAACAATGCAAAAGGTCGGTTTCCAAACATCAAAGCCTAGGCCTAAATTATTTATCTATTATAGCTTAGGCCTAATTACTCTACAGCATTGATATTCTATGGGAGACA
>OX421452.1:21940399-21942899 GCA_949126865.1 Montipora capitata
ATCTGATCATTACTAAATTTAATTATTCTCCTTATTCCAAATTTGACTCTGATCACCTGACGTCAAGTTATTTTCTACATTTTCTTCCCAAACCTGTACATAGCGCTCACCTAAATTAAGCGTACAGAATTTAGTTTCCCAAGATTCGGAGTGATAAAAAAACATCTTAAATGAGGTGAAGTGTCAGGAGTGGGATTCGAACCCACGCCTACATGAGTAGACTGCGACCTGAACGCAGCGCCTTGGACCGCTCGGCCATCCTGACACCTACTCTTTCGAATGGGGAGGAGCGTGTTGGGAAAAAAGCCGACGTAGGGCCTACCACCTCTGCAATGGTATGTAGGTTGAAAGCGAGAAAATGTATCTGCAGGCATTGGGGCCTTGAAACATATCCGCCCCGGCCTGGTGCCTCGCCAAACCTTGCTGCGAATGTAGATGAGGCTTTAGCCCTTTTCTACCTAAATTATTGCTCTGAGGTTTGGGGCTGCATTTGTAAAATCCAGTGTGACAGACTCCATAGATTGTAAAATAGGGCCGGGAGAAGGCCTTTCGTGATTTTAACACAAGATCTGCTGATCTACTTCACTACCTACGGTGGGACAACCTTGAGCAAAGGTTGTGACGGTTGTTGTGACGCTTGAAGCAACTCACAAATAAGTGTTTTTAATTCGGAATAATCTTTGTCCAGATGGTTTAAAGAATTTGTTCGAGCGAACCTCCGGAATTCATTTATACAATTAACGGCGCTCTTCAATTAATGCTTTCGTGCCCGGGCCCCATACCGAGGCTGCTAAGAGAGCGTTTTGCTATAGAGGTGCCGTCATGTAGAATGGCCTTGACAACAAAGTTGAGTTGGCGCTTCATCTCAAGACTCTCGGCTCTGCTATGATTTGACGGAGTTGTGGAAGTACTTATTTTAGTTGTTATGAAACGTGTTTAGGTAATTCACAGCTCTAATGTTAGTGCAATAAACATTGGAGTAGTGGAACATTTTTGTAGTATTAGGATATTGTAATTTTTCAGCTTGTGTCTTTTTCTAACTTTTATGTAAACGGCTCGCTGGAAGAGCAAACTGGCGGTCATGGGCTCAAATCCCATCGGTGCCTTGGGCTTTATTGATGACTGGGTGAGGTTTTTTGAAATCTGAAGTCTATGACAATCTGTGTAGTTGGGCATAATAATTCCGTAAATTGGAATGCTTTAATGAGATCAAATCTTTCTCACTAGACAAATCAGAATATAATGCGTTTTGGAGCATCTCATTTCGGTTAGAGCTTCGAGGTACAACCTTAATCGATGAGTCTGATTTGAAATTTATTCTTGGAAGGGACACGGACCCATGACTTCTCTTTTTAAAGCTACAACAAGTTGCAAAAATAGTGGAGACACTTCATTTTCTTGGGGCATTATTAATTTCCCTACTACCTCTCACACTGCAGCTCCCCTTCCCGCACCTTATCAGTGTTGTTAGCAAGACAAGAAAGTTTTGGAAACTTAAGCAGTCAACATTGAAAGGGGGAGAGGGGAGAGGAAGTGGGAAAGGTTTAAATTCTAGATACGGCGGGCACTGGAAGCTAGAAAAGGTGTTTTTTAATGAAAGTGTCTCAACAATTTTGCAACTTGTTGTAGCATTTCACTTTTCATGAATTTATTAGCAAAATCTCTCTTTAACTAAGCTCTAGTGACAATTTCCTGGCCATCGTCATCCATTTTTGTACCTTTATATCATAAAGCTTCAACTGAAGGTCCTTTCAGTGATGTAACTTTGTGGCAGGTTACGATTTTGCCAAGGAGCGAGCGGAAACAATCGACGAGTTTCTTAAAGTAGTAGGCTTCAATTTCCGAAAAGTTATTTTTTTACCTGTAGCCGCAACGCTTCACAACATGACTTTTCCAAGGCGCGAACCAAACTTAGGTAAACTTCGTTAATGGGCTAGTAGTTCAAGAAAACCAAACCAAACAAAGGACCTTTCAACCGTAGTCCAACTTCCATACACAAATGCAGACCAAAATCCGAATACTTGTGAAAATTAAGTAAGAACTGGAAGTGTTATTACTTCTGTTGCCCTAGGTTTGTTTGATTTCTAACTTTTGCTTTTTCAGTCATATTCTAAAGTCCGTGACTCCCTGGACGTCTTTCAAGTTTTTACTATATGAAAAGCAAAGTTGATGACTTTTCGCAAGAAGGGCACAAGAGCCTTAGCTAGCCAATAAAAAAAATGTACCGCCCAACGTGGGGCTCGAACCCGCGACCCTGAGATTAAGAGTCTCATGCTCTACCGGAAGCTAGCCGGGCTCCTTGCTGTGCAGATGCTGTCGGAACGTTCACAAAAAATATGTAACTGGCACGCTTGGGCTCAGTCATGACAAGCTCATCAACTCTGTTCAGTTCTTGAACGAGGGGCATTTCGGGTTTGAACATCCTGAGATTCTGCAAAAACTTCCGCAAGAAGGGCACAAGAACGTTAGTCAGCCAAAAAATGAAGGGTGCACCGCCCAA
>OX421452.1:21952899-21957899 GCA_949126865.1 Montipora capitata
ATGGTTACAATCCCATAAGCTCATAATAAATGGCAAAAAGCCAATTGAAAATATATGATTACTGGAAGTCATTATAGACTTATGCTGAGGACCCATGCCTTACAGTAACTAATCAGCAGTTGATGCCGCGGCGAACTGCGTATGAATATCTGGGAATTGAGGTTGACGAGGCATTGTAATGGCAATGCCAAGGAGATGGTACCTCGCCAAACCATGCTGCGAATGTATATGAGGCTTTAGTCCTTCCCTACCTACAGTAGATTATTGCTCTGAGGTTTGGGGTTGCATTTGTAAAATCCAGTGTGACAGACTCCACAGATTGCAAAATAGAGCCGGGAGAAGGCCTTTCGTGATTTTAGCACAAGATCTGCTGATATACTTCACTACCTACGGTGGGACAACCTTGAGCAAAGGTGACGCTCGAAGCAGCTCACAAATAAGTGTTTTGAATTCGGGATAATGTTTTTCCGGGTGGTTTAAACAATTTGTTCGAGCGAACCTCCGGAATTCATTCATACAATTCACGGGGCTCCTCAATTAATGCTTTCGTGCCCAGGCCCCATACCGACGATACTAAGAGGGAGTTTTGCTATAGAGGTGCCGTCATGTAGAATGGCCTTGACAACAAAGTTAAGGAGGCGCTTCATCTCAAGACTCTCGGCTCTGCTATGATTTGACGGAGTTGTGGAAGCACTTATTTTAGTTATGAAACTTGTTTAGGTAATTCACAGCTCTTATGTTAGTGCAATAAACATTGGAGTAGTGGAACATTTTTGTAGTATTAGGATATTGTAATTTTTCAGCTTGTGTCTTTTTCTAACTTTTATGTAAACGGCTCGCTGGAAGAGCAAACTGGCGGTCATGGACTCAAATCCCATCGGTGCCTTGGCTTTATTGATGACTGGGTGAAGTTTTTTTGAAATCTGAAGTCTATGACAATCTGTGTAGTTGCGCATAATTCCGTAAATTGGATGCTTTAATGAGATCAAATCCTTCTCACTAGACAAATGAGAATGTAATGCCTTTTAGAGCATCTCATTTCGGTTAGAGCCTTTGGTTAGAACGTTTTAGGGACACGGACCCATGACTTCTCTTTTAAAGCTCGCATTTCACTTTTAATCAATTTATTAGCGAAATCTATCTCTAACTAAGCTCTAGTGACAATTTCCTGGCCATCGTCGTCCATTTCTGTACCTTTTTATCATAAAGCTTCAACTGAAGGTCCTTTTAGTGATGTAACTTTGTGACAGGTTACGATTTAGCCAAAGAGCGGGCGGAGTTTCTTAAAGTCGACGAGTTTCTTAAATTAGTTGGCTTCAATTTCGGAAAAGTTAATGTAGCCGCAACGCTTCACATTATGACTTTTCCAAGGCGCGAATCAAACTAAGGTAAACTTCGTTAATGGGCTAGTAGTTCAAGAAAACCAAACCAAACAAAGGACCTTTCAACCGTAGTCCAACTTCCATGTAAAAATGCAGATCAAAATCCGAATACTTGTGGAAATTGAGTAAGAACTTCAAGTGTTATTACCTATGTTGCCCTAGGTCTGTTTGATTTCTAACTTTTGCTTTTTAAGTCATAATCTAAAGTCCGTGACTCCCTGAACATCTTTCAAGTTTTTACTATACAAAAAGCAAAGTTGATGACTTCCGCAAGAAGGGCATAAGAGCGTTTGTCAGCCGAAAATAACTGCACCGCCCAACGTGGGGCTCGAACCCACGACCCTGAGATTAAGAGTCTCATGCTCTACCGACTGAGCTAGCCGGGCTACGCGCTGCAAAACCGCTCACTGAATGTTCAAGAAAAATATTTGACTGGCATGCTTGGGCGAGGGGCATTTCGGGTTTGATCATCCTGAGATGCTGCAAAATTATTATAATTACTATCATGATTGGTGTGGGAAAGGACGATCAAAAGACAATTAAAGGGCGGTTATTTAAAAGTAATGGCAGCAGTTTCACTAGCAACCTTTGTGGCTTCCTTAATGGTGTTGACAAAAGAATCCTTCTCACAAGAGAGGGTTCCTCTCCACTAACTAAAACATTCACCAGTCAGCTGCAGGTAGTTTGGGGGGAATTTTGGGTGTGTAGATGGTGAGTTGAGGAAAAATTGTAGAAAAAAGTTAGGGTATTCTGTAAAATATATATAAGGGGGAGAAATTCACAAAGCAAACTATCAACCCCAAAATAAGGTTAACAAATTAAACAAACTCTGTGTGAAATTAAAAACTTTACCTTCAGAAACAGCCAGATAGTGCATGTACGATAAATTTAATCAAGTAGGAGAGATGAACAAATACTTCACCATGAAAATTATTCGTTGTTAAAAATTGGAATAATAAATGTGAAAAATCTTTACACTAAAATCTTCGTTCTTTAAAGTATATGGAAAAAACTAAAGAAATCCCATGGAATATGAAACACAGGTTCGACGAGGCAAATCCAACAATTGAAGGGCCCACGGAAAACTATCACGCGGTTCGTTGACAATCCACTCGACATGTAGCCGCCATAGCTCCCGTAGCACAGTATGTTAGAGCGTCGTATATCCTTATAAGCAGTACTGAGAACGGTCAGCGACGGTGCTGAAGTAAGGCGGTTTCGATACCCGCCGCAAGCAGAGTGAAAAATGTATACGTTAAAATACAGTTCATTGAGTCTCTCATTGGACAATTTGAAACACTAGGCCAATGAGAGTGCAGAATGTAATATGTTCGTCATCAAGCTATAACGGCCGTAGCCACACATCTAGCTGAACGCATGAGAAGATTATAGAAAGCCGAGCATTATTTTGAATTATCCGCCAAAAATCGCTGCGTTGTCCCGGTTGTGGAGTTGATGTGATATGAAATTTATCTGACCTTAAGGCTGTGGTGTTTTTATGACGATTCGGACCGTTGCTTTCTGATGCAAGAGCAATTTGTGGGACGAGATCGCCGAGAGTCACCATCCTCTCTTCTCTTTATGAGGGGAAATGACAACTAACGACATCGTAAAAATTCGAAAGCCACAAACCCGGCTAAAACAAACACATTTTGCCCTCCGATTGCACAGAAAAGACGAGGACAACTGTACTTAGAGGTAAGTAAAGTTTATTTCTACATTTACAGTTTATTTTAGCATTTATTATAAGCTCAGAGTTAATTTTCCAATACAAAGTCTATAATTCGTATACCGAGCTTGGGTTGCCTGTGATGGCCAATGAGATAAAATCATTTAAGTTCTAAATAGGTTAAGTTTGAATTCATAAGTACCACTAACGTTCGACTTGAACCCACAACCTTTGAATTAGAAGTCCAACACATCTCATCCACACATCTCATGTTTGTAATCTTTCTTCCTAAATTTTGTGGGATTTCCTCAGGGAATTTCAAGTACATGGGTCTCAAGAATAGAGGCGATACCTTCATTTGCTGCTGGATCCAGATTTGTTGAGATCCTTTTGCAACCAGGTACTGTACATACTGCCTTCCTTAATGATCTAAGAACGAAGCACGAGAATTTGGTTAAGAAATCTGAAAAATATTTTGCAGGCAACAGTGAATTGGCTTTCATATGGTAGAACAGGGAGATAGGTATGGGCATGGACTGCATGTAATTAGCGCCGAATATGGCGGCCACGTTACGAAAGGCGGCAATTTTTATTGCCTTTCTCGCTGGGGCTTTCGAACTAACTCGAAATACCCCGTTTTTCTACAATTTAAGAGGCTATTCAGCGCATAGTAGGGTTAAAGTTAGCCATGTTCCATCGCACAAGCTACGAAATTCAAGCTTATCATCTCGCCCAGTTAGCGTTTGGACTAAGCACGGATATGTCAGCCTTTTTCATCCCTTTGCAGTGGATTTAACCGTGGCAATGGATGTCGAAATTAATCCTGGCCCCAATACCGCTACCTTGCAATGTCAGGGCCCCGATAGTCAAAATCAAGCAACATTTCCACAGCTTTCTGGAACTTTTGAACATGTTGTTGGCAATCCACGTTATGTTGATTATGCTAATTTTACCCGCGACATCTTGACCCGTCGCTACGTTTATTCTAGAGATGAGCTGTACCGGTTACGTCCAAATACAACATCTACATCACAGTTTCGGGCAAGATTTCCGCACAGGTCCCTACTTCATTATGCATACGGTCCTTTGTTTCAAGAAAACAATAGCGATAACAATAGACGCCCTTTGGGACTATATGGACTTAAATAAAATCGGTAAAATTCTTGACTGAAATACGGAAAATCGAACATTTTCAACTTAATTTTTGCACTTTTCTAGCAATTTTAGCCATTTGTCAATTTTAAAATAATCGAAAGAAGTGGAATTTTAAGAAATCTTTGTACAAATACGGTTCAGATTCTCATGTACAAAACAAACGGACCAAATAAAAGTTTGCAGAAATTGAATGCCTACCTTCTTTTTGCTCTTAAAATTGTCCTTCGTTTCTTTGTCAATTCACCAAAGCACTGCAAAGTGAGGGTTTGTTTTCTTTCCTGTATAATGTACGGCTCTTTTCGCCGAATCACGAGCAGTGCATAGAGAGGGCTCTTTATCGCACATTGTACAAATCAGCGATATACTCAATGATGTTTCCGAATGGATCACTTTTGTTTTGCTGACGCCACAACCACTCCTGTAGGTAGCTTTCAAACAGATCCACGGATGTTCCTGTACGAGGCATACTTCGTTTTACTCCCCACCATGTATTTTCAATGCGCTGCGTGTGGGCAAGCGTGTCCGGGTCAACGAAGTTTAGGCGATGGTTAACTCTGAGATGATGATAGCCCTCGTCTTGTAGGCAATCGTAAGCTTTCCACATGTCGCTCATCACGCGTGTTCCAGGCAATATTTGAGCGCGGATAATTGGCAAGAGTGTCTCTTTATCCCTGCGCTCTACCGGGACAAGGAAGCAGGCCTTGGTTTCCCGGCAAATGCCACCAAAGACCCACTGTCCTTCGATGTAGCGACCTTTGTGATACTTCATCTTGCCAAACTTGGACTCATCAATC
>OX421452.1:21970399-21977899 GCA_949126865.1 Montipora capitata
TCAGATAATAAACTCTGCAATCGTGGGGAAAGGTGATCGTAGATAGCAGCACGATCTAAGGATGAGTTTTCTCGGAGACCAATATCTGCAGGATTGATCCTGGTTACTTCTCTACGGGAAGCCATTACACGATCTCGAGCGATGCGCCGGGTAAACTTACAAATAATAGGTTTCGGCCGACCATCGGTCGCGTTACGAAATGGCACTCGATGGGCAATGTCAAGGTCATAAGGATGAATTTCAGCTCCAATTGAGCTGAAGATTCTCATGCAAAGTTGCAACGTTTCATCGGCGCTTTCTCGTTGTTTAAGTTCAGGAACACCTACAAGCTTGATGTTATATGAATACGAATACTCCAATACTTGATCCAGTGAAGATGATATTTTATCCACTTGAGATGACAAATGTTTAACAGATTTTTCAATAAGAGACATCTTGTCGTTGACATACCTCTTAAAATCTTCTTGGATATTGCTCGGAGTTGCCGTGGTAATTCCCTCTTCAGTAACTTCAGATGAGTTAGCTTGGCCGCCATTTCGGCCAGCCTTAACTTCGTCACGTAGGTTTTGTAATTCACCAAAAATTTCTTGAATTTTATCTTTTAGCTTGTCATTTTCCAGTTTCAATGATTGGACTGTGTCTTTTACCATTTTGGTCAAGGTTTCAGCAATGTTTAAACTAAAAAACTGATCAGAGTGAAGAGCTTCGAAATAAGCGTCTTGTCTGCTACGCACACATGCGCAGAACACAGGCAAGAACCTCCGTGACTAAAACATAAAGGAGGGGGGACAGGGGACATCCCTGCCTCACCCCACGAGATAACTTAAAAGAATTTGAAATATGACCATATACATTTACACAACTACTAACATTATTACAAAATAAATTTACCCACCCAACAAAGGACTGCCCAAAACCCATTGCATATAAGGTAGAACGTAGGTTTACTCAATAATTAATACTAATGCGTTTAATATGGGATTTACCGCTGTCCCACCACCCAGTGAGGGAAGAAAAAGAAGACTGACGAGACTGCCAGAAAGACCAAAAAGTTGAGATGAGGTCGATATACTCGGCCTCATCCAGAACAGAACGATTGAGCTTCCACAACCCCGGACCCGGAGGAACGGAGTTGGGGAGGGCCCATGAAAAAGAAAGAGCACAATCATCAGAAAAAGGACATGGTAGAATGTCTACAGAAGACACATAAGGCACCCAAGCATACGGACAACCGATGAGGTCAATGCGCGATGCAGGGGCCCCATCGGGCCGGAACCAGGTAAAAGCAGAATCCGTTGGGTGCCTTTCACGCCAAATATCCACAACACAACAATCCAAAAACATAGCCGACAGCAAAGCAGAACTTTCACGAGAGACATCAAAAGGACAAGACCCGCGGCGATCCCGAACACGGTCCAGGACCGTGTTGAAATCGCCGCACAGAAGAGTAGGAACAGCAGGATCGATAGAATCAATACAACGAAAAAAAAAGCGTCACGATCAGGATTACGGTTTGGAGCATAAATAGAAGCAACACGGAAAACAGAACCACGAAGACTAAACTCAACCAAAACAAAACGACTATCGAACTCGCAAACAACAGACCGACACTCCAAAACCGAACGATACAAAACAACCACACCACGAGAATGATTTGTACCAAAAGAACCCGCACACAAATAACCAAAACGAGAAAACCAAGAAAGAAGATCATCATTAGAGACTGCGTGGGTCTCCTGTAGACAAACTACCGAAGGAGAGAGATGGGACAACTACTGGAGAAAACCAAGACGCTTGTCACCATCTCTCAAACCATTAACGTTAACAGAAATAACAGTGAGAGCCATAATAAAGCAAAAAATATTGAGTGAAAAACCCATGACGAAAAAGAAGATAATGAACAAAAAACTAACAGGATGGTGAGACAACGGCAAATTAATGGCGCCTAGCAGGGCTAGGCGACGAAGGACGACGACGGGAGGACCTATGAGGATCCGGGCTAAGAGGCGGCCTCTCGTCCCCGGAACGGGACCGGGAACAAGAGGACGTGCGCAAAGCCATCCCCGAGCCAGAACGAGTACCGACCCGGTGAGGAAGGGGAACGGCAAATGGACGTGAGGGCTGGGAAGAGCCCCCAACCCGCCCCGAAGCAACAAGCTCATCAGTAGAAGACGGAAGGGCCGCCTTCAACTTCTGGACCATGCGTGCTGCATCTTCCCTGGAAACAAGAGGGGGCAGCAACTCCCCCAAAACACCACTAAATCTTAAAGATCTTAAAGGTCTAGAATCCACTAAAGAGGCCGGACCGTCATCGCCCGAGCCAACCACATCCTCCGAAACACCCGACGAAGGCGTGTCGGACAAACACGTCCCCGAAAGAGGAGAGAAGGAAGGGGAGGACTCCAAAACCTCCTCCTGAGGCACCCCAGACCAACCGGCGGAGTCCTCCAAAACACTGACCAAAACCTGACTAGGAGAGGGATCCAGAACCCTCTCCTCAGCCACCCCAGACCCACTTACCAGCAAAGGCTGGCTCACCACTTTGTCGAGCTCATTATCACGAGTATCGACAACCATACTTTCAGCACCGGCAGAAGACCCAGACTCAGGGTCAGCTGAATTCCCAGCAGGCACAACCTCCGGGACAACTGCGGGCTTAACAGTGCCAGGCACCACAACAGGAGCAGCCACAGCCACACCACCAGCAGTATGCACGTCACCAATTAACGAGATTATCATTATTATTACCATTAACATCATCATTATCATCCTCATTCTCAATGTCCACGTCAGTAGCCGGATTACCCGGCACATACCAAACAGATGAATGAAGGGGTAGTTTCTAAAGAAACTGTGGTGCTGCGTCGGTGGGGAAGTAGTATACAAAAATTTGGTTTTATCAACGGAGTTGATAATGTAAATTGGCCACCGTACAGAGATTCTAAAAGCTGACGTTTCGAGCGTTAGCCCTTCGTCAGAGCGAATCAAGGAATTATGGGTTACGTGTAGTTTTTATGGTAGAGTAGGGGCTACGCTATTGGTGGTAACATGGCAACGTGAAAAATAGGAATATATTAGTTAAATGAAAAGCGTTCGTTAATACCGTGAGGATTAAGGGTGCCGATTTGAAAGATGAATTTTTGTTCCAGATTCTTGCGGCTTTCCGTCGTACCTAGATGTAGGGAAAGGCCGTAGATAGCCATGTGTTTTTTGGAGTGGTTAGGCAGATTAAAATGGCGAGCGACTGGCTTAGATGCATCCTTGTCATTCCTCTCAACATCGCGAAGGTGTTCGCGGAATCGGTCACCTAGTCGTCTACCTGTCTCACCAATGTATAATTTATTGCATAACGTACAGGTTATGCAATAAATGACATTTGCGGAGGTACATGTGAAACGATCGGTGATCTTAACAGATCGCTTAGGTCCCGATATCTTGCTAGTGTTAACAATGAAAAGACAAGTTTTGCATCGTGAGCGCGCGCATTTGAAAGTGCCGGGTTGCTCGTTAGTTTTGAGTGCGCTTCTAACTAAAAAGTTGCATACGTTTTTGTCGCGTTTGAATGAAATAAGTGGAGGTTGCGAAAAGATTCTACCAGTCTCGGGGTCATTTTGGAGTAATTTAAAATTACTAAGAATGATGCTTTTGACTGCGTGATTATGAGGATGGAAAGTGAGGGTGAATGGAATTCTGTCATTCTTATCTTTTTGTGACGTTTGTAGTGATGACTGTCGATCAAACAGGCTTCGGACAATGCCGCACGAAATGACCAGCCACGTGACACCTTTTACATTTACCTTTTAAAGGCCAGTCAGCCGCCTTGTGGTTATCATTGCAAATGTCGCACACCAACGGCTACCCCTTGTACCAAACGCGACAATTAACCCTGTCAATAACAATGTTGCGCGGTATATCATGTTTGCGCACTATGCGCACCAGACGGGTACCTGTATGGACACCAGGTACGTTAGACCACTGCTGGTGACGGACCTCCTTAATCTCTTCAAAAAACTTGAGAGCCTCCTGCACACGGTCATTACTCCCTTCAAAGGGAAACAAGTACACCATCACGAAGGTGATGGGGGTGGAAACAATCACGTCACAACGGACGTCACCAAAAGAGATGAACCCGGCCTCCTCATAGGTCTTTTTGGGAGCTGGGTCTATGAATGAGATACGTATAATACCCCCTGGGAAGGAAGGAAGTTAGCAATGATGCCGGCAGCCCCGGCATGGGAAGTCCCAGCCGGGAAGCCGGACTTTATGATTACGGTGCGCGTGTTGCGCGGAACCATTATGGAAAAACTTTTTAAGGTACGAAAATTACTAATACAAAATCAATTTAACAGGAACCTTTATGATTAAAACTTAAGCAGCTGCAAAAGGGCTAAGATAAATAAATATTGTCTGCTTTGTATATCACACTAGTTTTCTAGATGCTATCTCACAAATTATAATATGAACCACAATTAAGTTACTACTAATATGAAAGATAAATTCAATATTAATTCACACTAAGCAGTCACCCACTGAAGGGGTAACTATTCAAAGACTTTATCAATAAGATTCCACACCAATTAATCACTAAGTAATACAGGAAAGATTCGTCAAAAGACTAAGCAATTATTTTAACAATCTAACAACACGCTAAATTAATCTCACGCTAAGGAACCGTTACAAATAGAGACCAAGGAAACCCCTTAAACAACTAAGGAGAAACCAAGAAGCAAAAACCACACAAAAAACCAAATAACAGCAGAAAACCCAAAAAGGTCACTTCAAAGATGGACTAAATGAAGTGTCCAGCAAAAACAAAACGTGGGCTTAAAAGAGCCCTGGAAGCGAGGAAAACGAAAAACGAAAAAGACTCGGCTTACCCCGGGTTACCACAGAATGCAGAGCATGAGTCCCAGGGAGGGTCACCGAAAAGAAAAACCAGAAAACAAAGAAAAGCACAGCACCAAAAAGACTCTTACCACAGGTCCAAAAATGAAAAACCACACTCCAAAAATGAAAAATTGTCCAGGCCACACTCCAAAAATGATGGTCTCCCAGCAAAAATTGAGGACTTCTGTGCAGGGTTTGACTTATATAGCCAAATCCGCGTTCAGGTGACAGAATCTCTTTTCTACAATAGCCATTCTCTCCAAATTTATTCTGCCGCACATTTGAGGGTATATCTTCTGCTTTGGAAAATAAAAAACCCAAAATTGCATATCATAAATACTTTTCATCGTTTTGAACTTCCAAACTTTTTGAAATTTCTCTCCATCTTGCCCTGATTACCCATGATGCACTCAAGAGCGTGAACTCGTCTATGAAAACGTTGGAGTGCCGGAGAAAATTTATCTCTATTATCAGCATATTTCTTGTCGTTTTATGTCAATCAATTTCGTTAGTTCCCAGTCCATTCTTTTTTTTTTTTTAATTTATCTGTAACTGAATAATAATCACTTATGATGATTTATCTTGTAACATACGAAACGTTAAGTTTATAAAAAGAGTTATGCAGTTCAAACAAATGATTGTAACCGCTGTTTACGTTATATTATTAGGGGCGGTCTTCCCCACGCGAGTATAAGAGATATCGTCGACATGAATTCATTATCATTTCCATAGAAGGCTCAGACATTTTTTGGTGAGGCTTTCCTTTTTCCTCCCTTCCCTCTCTATTTGTCTTTACTTAGGCTTTACCTTCATCTGAAGGTGGCCGCGAGACCTCCATATCTCAGTAGGAGTGCGGATAATATCGTTGTACTGTATACTTAAAATCATCTGATTTCCAAATTTGACTCTGATCACCTGAGGTCAAGTTAATTTCGACATTTTCTTTCCAAACGTGTACATAGCGCTCACCTAAATTAAGAGTACAGAATTTTGTTTCCCAAGATTCGGAGTAACGAAAAAACACCTTAAATGAGGTGAAGTGTCAGGAGTGGGATTCGAACCCACGCCTACATGAGTAGACTGCGACCTGAACGCAGCGCCTTGGACCGCTCGGCCATCCTGACACCTACTCTTTCGAATGGGGAGGAGCGTGTTGGGAAAAAAGCCGACGTAGGGCCTACCACCTCTGCAATGGTATGTAGGTTGAAAATGAGAAAATGTATCTGCAGGCATTGGGGCCTTGAAAGATATCCGCCCCGGCCTGGTGCCTCGTCAAACCTTGCTGCGAATGTAAATGAGGCTTTAGTCCTTTGAGCAACGGTGACGCTCCAAGCAGCTCACAAATAAGTGTTTTGAATTCGGAATAATCTTTTTCCGGATTGTTTAAAGAATTTGTTCGAGCGAACATCCGGAATTCATTCATACAATTCACGGCGCTCCTCAATTAATGCTTTCGTGCCCGGGCCCCATACCGAGGCTGCTAAGAGGGCGTTTTGCTATAGAGGTGCCGTCGTGTAGAATGGCCTTGACAACAAAGTTAGGTTGGCGCTTCATCTCAAGACTCTCGGCTCTGCTATGGTTTGAGGCAGTTGTGGAAGTACTTATTTTAGTTGTTATGAAACTTGTTTAGGTAATTCACAGCTCTTATGTTAGTGCAATAAACATTGGAGTAGTGGAACATTTTTGTAGTATTAGGATATTGTAATTTTTTAGCTTGTGTCTTTTTCTAACTTTTATGTAAACGGCTCGCTGGAAGAGCAAACTGGCGGTCATGGGCTCAAATCCCGTGAGGTTTGTTAAAATCTGAATTCTATGACAATCTGCGTAGTTGTGCATAATTCCGTAAATTGGAATGTTTAATGAGATCAAATCCTTCTCACCAGACAAACCAGAAGATGATGCGTTTTAGAGCATCTCATTTCGGTTAGAGCTTGGAGAAAAAACCTTAATCGATGAGTCTGATTTGGAAATTATCCTTTGATGGTACACGGACCCAAGACTTCTCTTTTTAAAGCTAGCATTTCACTTTTCATCAATTTATTAGCGAAACCTCTCTTTAACTAAGCTCTGGTGACAATTTCCTGGCCATCGTTGTCCATTTTTGTACCTTGATATCATAGAGCTTCAACTGAAGGTCCTTTCAGTGATGTAACTTTGTGGCACGTTACGATTTCGCCAAAGAGCGGGAGAAAACAACCGACGAGTTTCTTAAAGTAGTAGGCTTCAATTTCCGAAAAGTTAATTTTTTACCTGTAGTCCTAACGCTTCATGTCATGACTTTTCCAAGGCGCGAACCAAACTAAGGTAAAACTTCGTTAATGGTTTAGTGGTTCAAGAAAACCAAAGCAAACAAAGGACTTCTCAAACGTAGTCCAACTTCCCTGCAAAAACACAGAGGTCTGTTTGATTTCTAACTTTTGCTTTTAAAGTAATATTCTAAAGTCTGTGACTCCCTGGACGTCTTTCAAGTTTTTACTACACGAAAAGCAAAGTTGATGACTTCCGCAAGAAGGGCACAAGAGCGTTAGCCAGCCAATAAAAAAAATGCACCGCCCAACGTGGGGCTCGAACCCACCACTCTGAGATTAAGAGGCTCATGCTCTACCGACTGAA
>OX421452.1:21982899-22025399 GCA_949126865.1 Montipora capitata
GGGAGTAGCACCCTGAGGACAGAGTCCTGTGGCTTGGAGGAATAGGTAGCATTGGGCTCCCCGCCGCCTTGGCCATCCCGACCAAAATCGGTATCCTCTTGATGTTGGCAATGTGGGAAGGTTGTACCAAAGCAAGGCCGTCGTGATACGCCTGCATTCTGATGGCTCGATAAGCAATACGAACGTCATAGGTCGGCATTTTCTCCAACCGTCTTGCTAACTGTCACTACGTTTTTGAAGGATAGAAGCATGGTCACTTCTGACAGTGAACTGTCTGTCATAGAGGTAGGGGTGGCAGTGCTCAATGGCTTTAAAAACTGCCAGAAGGTCATAACTAGTACTACAGTAATTGCGTTCGGATTTACTGAGGGCATGGCTGTAGTAAGCAATGACTCGTTCTCCATGGTCACACACTTGAGAAAGTACCGCTCCGATACCAACAGTGTTGGGCTCGGCACTACGAGGAAAGGCAAGCGCTGGGGCAGACATGAGAGCAGCCCTTAATTCCTGAAGAGAGTTAATCCATTCTTCGGTCCATAACAACTGAGGAAGTCATATGACCTACCTTCGTCGCATCACGTAGATCTAACGGTAAACAACGCAAATAAAATATTAGGCTTGTTATAACGCACAGTTCGCTGCTATAACATTGAACGTTTCTCTTTGTTTTGTCACTATTAAGATCAATTTTAGAATATGTATGTCTGGTATGGGCTCCATGGTTAGTAAAAGATATTTCATCTATCGAAAATTTTCAACATAGAGCATCACGAATTGCCTTAGGACAAAAACCTCGCGAGATGCCTTACGCACAGCGTTGCAAAATGTTAAACTGGAACTCTTCAGAACATAGAAGATAATATATGTCGTTGATAGAATGCTACAAGATTCTATTTGATCCAAATGACTTTGATTTTAATGAATATTTTGATCCATGTAGAAGTAAAACAACTAGAGTCAACCATCAACATAAGATCCAAACGAAATCAGGTAGGGTAAATAGCTTTAAGTATTCCTTTTTCTTAAGAATCATATAGCCTTGGAACAATTTCTTTATTTGAAGCCTTGGAACAATTTATTTATTTGAAGGAGGAATTAGTGTAAAAGGCTTCAAAAGCCGCCTTATTATTATTATCATCATCATCATCATCATCATCATCATCATATCATCATCATCATTATTAAGATTAGTGATTTCGCGTTTATAAAGGGCAACAAATCTGAAATTAAGCCCTCGGAAATGTGAACTTTTCCGACTGAAAGTTAAGTTTCTTGGTCACGTAGTCTGTAAAGAGGGAGTTACCACGGACCCTGACAAAGTCAAGGCAGTCCAAAGATGGCCGTTACCTCACAACGCAAAAGAAGTTAGAAGTTTCTCGGTCTATGTAACTACTACCGACGGTTTGTCCGTTCATTTTCTGATGTGGCGAGTCCATTGCATAAAGTAACTGATAACAACCAGTTCATCCTTGTTACGGACCGAAGAATGGAATAATTCTCTTCAGGAATTAAAGGCTGCTCTCATGTCTTCCCCAGTGGTTGCCTTTACTCGTAGTGCCGAACTCTTCCCGTTAGATACTCATGCCAGCAATGTTGGTATCGGAGCGGTACTTTCTCAAGTGTGTGACCGTGGAGAACGAGTCGTTGCCTACTACAGCCATGCCCTCAGTAAACCTGAACGCAATTACTGTACTACTAGTTATGACCTTCTGGCAGTATTTAAAGTCATTGAGCACTGCCACCCCTACCTCTATGCCGGACAGTTCACTGTCAGAACTGACCATGCTTCTATCCTTCAAAAGCGCAGAGACAGTTAGCGGGATGGTTGGAGAAAATGCCGACTTATGAGTTTAGTATTGCTTATCGAGCCATCAGAATGCAGGCGTATCACGACGGCCTAGTTTTGATACAACCTTCCAACATTGCCAAAATCAAGACGATACCGATTTTGGTTGGGATGGCCAAGGCGGCGGGGAGCCCAATGCTACCTTTTCCTCCAAGCCACAGGACTCTGTCCTCAGGGTGCTACTCCCTGGAACAAACCCCTCGGTGGAGAGAGCACGACATACTGCCTGTGAACAGAATCTCGAGGATCATCTGTGGACACTGCCACAATTGCAGACAAAGTGATATCTCACCTCCTTACGTGGAGGAAGGCTGGAGAACGTCCACATTGGCCAGCTGTTTCACATCTTGACTCCGTTACCAAAGCATATTGGCCCCAATGGGACTCCCTGGCTCTCCGAAATGGTGTGCTCTACCATCGATGGCAATCTCCTGAACATGATTGGGTCACGTGGCAGCTGGTACTTTCTACCGAACTTTGCGCTAATGTGCTAAAACGCCTGCATGACAGTCCAGTGATTGGCCACCTGGGGGTCTCTAAGAGCTTAGGCAAAGTCTGTGAAAGATTTTCTTGGATCCACTATTGACGTGATGTTGAAGAATGGTGCCACAAGTGTGACCCTTGTGCTTCCAAGAAGGCTTCAAAAGTGACCTAAAGACCACCACTGCAAAGCAGCTCTACAGCTTTGGAAAACCCATTGAACGAGTGGCCATTGACATCCTCGGCCCACTTCCGAAAAACAAGCGTGGCAACAAATACATTTGGTCGCTGTGGATTATTTTAGTAAATGGCCAGAGGCTTACGCCCTCCCGAACCAGGAAACAACTTTGGTGGCTGTTGTTTTAGTGTCGGAGTTTTTTTTAGCAGATTTGGTGTACCCGCTGAGCTCAACTCCGAACAAGGTCGAAACTTTGAGTCTCGCGTGTTTCAGTAGGTTTGTTCGTTACTTGGAAACTATAAGGTTAGGACAACCGCCTTGCATCCCACGTCTGACGGCATGATGGAACGCTACAACCGCACTCTAAAGAATCAGCTGGCCTCCTTCGTAAACGTTCACCAGGGAGACTGGTACATGCATTTACCGCACGACGACTTGGAGAATCAAAACTATGCCGAGTACACTCATAGATTTCCCAGGGATCACCAACAGACCAGCAGGCAGAGGATGAAGAGTGGTTACGACATGGACGTGTGCCCTCTACCTTTAGTAGGGGAGCAATGGTGTGGTTGCACAATCCTCAGTGGAGGAAGGGATTATCGCCCGAGCTCAGCCGGCCGGGAGAGGGGCTATATGTTGTGTTAGACCGCATCATTGATGTCGTGTACAGAATCCACAGAGGCCCTCGGACAAGACCGAAGGTTGTGCATAGAAGCAGGCTGTGGACGTACCGTGGCACGACTCGTGCCTACTAGTTCGAGGATCAGCCTGTCAAACGGCAGGAGGGTGAACTCGAAGGAGGCGTTCCACAACCATCGACCCTGATGAGCACTTCTGGCACTTCAGCTAGGGAAAACCGTCGCAGAGTATGAGGTCGGACCCCCGGATCCAGTCCCAGTGACCCCCAAGCCAGTCAGGAACATGATGAATTGGACCAAACGTCTCACTTCCATAGGGACCAAGGAACCCTCAGACGTTCCTAACAGAGTCGACGCAGACGCCTCAGATGCAAAGACTTTGTTACGGGAGAGAGAGTGCAATCTTTCTGTTGCACTTGAACGTATGTTTTAGTTTTGTTTGTTTCGCCTGAGCATTGAACGTTTCATTCAGGCCGTTGATGTTATTGTAGGCTTCAGTACACATTTCTGGACATAAGTATATGGTGTCCGGGCCGGATACACAGTTTAGGAGGGGGGCAGTATAATGGCATCTTGCATGACCATACCAAATATGGGTAACTCCTTACTTGGGGGACAGCGGTTGTTTTGGTGCCAGACACGAAAAACTATAAGTACGGATAGGAAATCAAGTGAAGCTATGAGCCTCGCAGGTATGTACGCAAATTTTGGCAATTGCGAGGCGAAGCCTGAAAAATTCAGGCCTTCAACTTTAACCAACTTAGCTACGAAAGCCACTGACGTTGGCAGCTCGTCATTTGTGGCTTCTAATGTTCCCGTGATCAATAAATTAACGATGAAATGAAGCACCAGTAGATGTAAGCCCTTCCTGTTAATCCTGTGGATAACGCGGGCAATAAGCACTTATAAATTGGCTTTTTTTATGGACGGGTTTTCCGCTGTGTTGGGGACAAGCTAGACTTTGTAATGTCCTCTTTATTAACGGAGGCTTAATCCACTTTCCGGCTAGTAGCGATATCGCTTGAGATCCACTGAAATTCAACCCAAATACCAGGCAGAGGCAGGCAGAAGTGTTAGGCGTGGATAGCGTTCACTACGCTTGGATGGCCGTAGGTGTCAGGGTGGCCGAGCGGTCCAAGGCGCTGCGTTCAGGTCGCAGTCTACTCATGTAGGCGTGGGTTCGAATCCCACTCCTGACACGTCGTCCTTTTAAGCTCTTAAAGTGTTACTCTTGATGGGGCAAACGAACTATGCAAAACTACATTCGTTTCCTCTTTTTAAGCTAAGCACTGTTTGCAGGTTTGAAAGGGAAAAAAATAGAATTAACTTGACCAACATTCTTCAAAGAATGGAATCCAGGTGACCTCCGTCAAATCTCGCATCAGGTGTATGATTAATATTTGCATTTATTGGATGGACGTATACAGTGAAAACTTTTGTGCAAATGGCTACCGAGATTAAGCGAGACACCAAACCGCATAACAATCTTCAAGTTCTACCATATGAAAGCCAACTCCTTCTTGCATGCAAAACGTTTTTATATTTCTTAACCAAAATCTCATGCTTTATTCCGTTCTCAACTCATTTTGGACGGATGCACGTACAATACCTGGTTACGGATGGATCTCGACTCAGCTGGGCCCACCAACAAACTTAACCTATTTAAAACTAACCTTAAAACTAAGTGATTGTAGCTCACATTCAAAGAGTTTCTTGGCCAATGAAACTACACCGTGACAGAGCCTTGCCTCGATCAGGTGTCTGGCCCCCAACCACCGCTTGTTAATTAGATGAAAATAAAACAGCTGCATTGACAAATACCATGCGCCAGTGATCTTTTTTCTTAACTTTGATTTTTATTAAGCAAACAAAACAAAGACTACAACACAATCACATACAAGCTTGCAAGTACTGACTGTTTAAATTATATTAAATTAAACAGAGGAGAGGATTCCACACCGATA
Organism: Montipora capitata; assembly: GCA_949126865.1. Classification (NCBI taxonomy): domain Eukaryota; kingdom Metazoa; phylum Cnidaria; class Anthozoa; order Scleractinia; family Acroporidae; genus Montipora; species Montipora capitata. The sequence goes on from OX421452.1 coordinate 21,988,006, forward strand.
AGAACTTGTTCATTTGCCCTTTAGCATTCAATATTTCTATTTGTACAATGGTTTGGTTCTTGACAAAATCAAAAACGTGAATAATGTTAGGAGCTTTTAGCCCAATTCTTTGGAGAAATATGTATCGTTTCCCAAGAAGGATGAAGTACTTGAAGAATTGTATCTTTTTTGGCTGTATGCAGGATATAGTATGCTCAAAACATCTACGGTATAGCGGTCAACACTTTGATGATTCCGCCAGTTAATAGCTTTGACCCAAAAGTCATTAAACTGCTTTGCAGTCAAGTAAGATATGAGATAGTGTTTCAACTGAATTACAATGTATGCAAAGCGGAGAGTTTACAATTTTTATCATAAATAGCTTGCGGCCATAAGGTAAAGTGTCATGGATTATCTTGCACTGAAACATACTTAATGTAGTGTCACTAGTTTTGTTAAAAGGGAGTGATAAAATTGCTTCAAGCTTACGAGGATCTAATCCAAGTCTGCAGAGTCTAGAACTGGCCAAAGGTTTATGAAATCCTCTCTGAATTAACAATTTGCGAATACTTTTACAGTTGTGTTCATCGGAGCCAGAAGCGTTTGTCTTCTCTTTTACGTGCTTGTTTACTAGCACTCGACCTTAAATCACATTTCCATTTGTATACACCTTATTCCAAAATGGCCGCCATTTAAATATTCTTTTGTATTTATTCAAATTAGCCCTTGATCTCTCGTTCTTAAGCTTAAAATTCAAAAGAATATTTTATCTTGAACGAGGCAACAACGGGCAATTTGTATGCGCATAAATCAGCGGCCATTTTGGAATAAGGTGTATGGTATAGCCAATATTAACCCATACGATATTTAGTAAAGGGTGGCTGGCTTAAGACCAGTTTATCTGCAGAATTGTTCAAATCCTAAGAAGCTGTTATTCTCGTCCTGAAGGTCTTTAATTCTCTCAATTCCAACAGCACGCCATTCCTTCCAATATATAGATTTACCCGCCATAGTAATATTTTTATTATTCCAAAAGATAAAATCCCTAGGATGGATCTGAACACAATCTTTCGCAAGTAACTCCTGAACTTCTGCCCAGGTTTTAAGAACATCTATGTAAAAGAGTTACACGCCGTTGAGATTGAGAAGTTTTACATCATAATTGCAATCAAATATGAAGGGACCATATTCTCTAAGTAAAAAGATGGAATAGCCATCCACTGGTTTCCGACACCTTCCTTCATGCTTTTAACCCAGGCACATTGTAAAGATTTAGAAACTGTTTCGTATCCTGGTAAATCTAAACCCCCTTTTTTCCTTTGGCCCAATTAGAGTGTCACTTTTAATTCTTGGTATCTTACCATTCCAGACAAAATTAGCAACCAATTTATTAACTGTGCCAATCACATGTGCCGATGAGTGAACACAAGCACTTTATCAGTTTTGATAAACCTAAGGTCTTAGCAATTGTTATACTGCCAAGCATAAGGTCACACCGCGACCATATATTAAAAAGTTTCTGTAATTTGGTAATTTTTGGTGCAAAATTGTCTGTTTCGCATAATTTAAGGTTATATGCGAATGATGTTCCTAAAGCACAGGTGGGCCTCTGTGGCCACTTAATCTCAAAGGGACTGTCCGTCCTATTTGCATTTTTTCCAAGCCACATTCCCCTTTTAGAAGCATCTAGTTTCAAACCACTGCAGTCGCCGTTGCTATCTAGTAACTCCAGCGGTCCTCCAGCGACAAATTCATCCTTGCAGAAAGCGGTGGTGTCATCAGCCCACTGCGATACTTTCATTTCTCTATTGCCGACTTGAATTCCTTTGATATCATTGCAAGCTCTTATAAAAGTGGACAGTATTTCTACTGCTAAGACAAACAGCAAACTTGATAACGGGCACTGACCTTGTCTGACGCCTCGTGTTAACTCAAACCATTTACATGCGTGGCCATTGTTAATAGTGCAGCTGGAGATGTTTGTATAGAGAATTTTAACCCAAGTCTTAAAATCACGTCCGAAACGGAAGGAAATCCCATTCTAAACTGTAAAATGCTTTTCCGAAGTCTATAAAAAGAGCGGTACCTTCCCAGTTCCAGTTCCACATCGTGACAGAGTCTTGCCTCGATCAGGTGTCTGGTGACCCAACCACCGCTTGTTAATCAGACGAAAAAAAAAGCAACATTAACAAATACTATATGAGCACTCCGTCTTGACCAACACCAAACGCATTAACCGAGACGAAGACTAAGTAGATGGAGTTCTGTTGATAGCCGCCTGTAACGACTTCAACCAAATGAGCAGGTCGGTAGCACTGCATAACATCCATATCACTTGCAAGGAAATGGCGATGTCTATGATAAACAATTACAAACTGGAGAGCACTACTTCGGGAGTACCCATGAGCCATGCCCTGGCAGACTATCAACACGGCTATCATGATTCAGAGTTTGAGAGCCTCTACACCGGATGTTAAGCAAGTATGGTTTACTGACGATTCTCCTGGTGAGGGAAGAATCATTTGAATCGCTATATGGGTGGTATCCATACCGTAGCCAGGAAGGAAAGAAATACTGCTATCTTGTAACTTGAGCTAAAAGTTGCTTGATTGTGAAGTCTCAGCTCAGCAGATGGCAGGTAAAGCAGCGATGGTGTTTGGATGGGGTAAATATCAAAACTGAAAGAAAACGCCAACAAGACCTAAATCTCGGCTGTAATAGGATCTAAACACTGTAAGGATTTTAAAGTCGAAACTTATGGGAAACTGGTTGATTGTGGCGGTGGGATTTGCTGTAAAATGTGATAACCTTTGCTTGGAACCAATCAGTAGGAATTCAGTCTTAATCATAAATAACATGACTTAGTTTGTTTAAAATTCAGTCCTAAACAAAAGACATCATCTCGAGGCTCTGGGGAATAAACTCATACAAATCCTTATATTTATTCCCCAGAGCCTCGAGTTGATGCCTTTTGTTTAGGACTGAAGAACGCATCGTAAAATCGCCTTCGGTGAATTGGGTCAGTCTTGTCAATGTAGCAGTAGTTGTATGCGATCATCCAGACCGGATTTTACAGGTAGTCATCAAATGACGTCATCAATCAAAAGACAAAAGAAGGGGGCGTGCATAAGTTAGGGACAAGTTGGAGCATGACGCAATGACGGTTGTAACCCTAACACGTGAAACAACACGTGCATCCCAGGTCGTCGCATAAATTAGGGTTAGGTTAATAACATGCCAGTCATGCACGAAGACGAAGGTTTCTTTTATTCAGAAAGTGAGCGAGATGTGTCTACTGTGTTTGTATTATGTGTCCACCCAGCCATCTGGGTGGTAGCGCAATTATATACCGAAAAAGAACAATTGGAAGGACAGGGAGCCAATGAAGTAAAGGTGAGGTCATCACGGACCAATGACACACCGCGGACATCAGTAGAAAAGAACAATGGGAAACGCAGGGAGCCAATGATTAACAGGTGATGTCACCACCGACCAATATACATTACACATTAAAGGGACAGTTTCACGGTTTTGCGCATGTCCAAGCTTTAGCGCTAGCAGTTGTAAATTTTACGGTTTCGTACTGAACCAGATGATGTTAATTAAACACAGAGACTATTCAAGCAAATACACTGAACGACTAAGGCCAAATTTGGTGGAAGACACTGCGGGTTTACACAGAAAATATCGAGTTTAGGTTTGATCTCAAATTTATTGTACGGGTCAAAAATTTATTCTACGCACGAGTTGTCATAACCCACGAGTAATCTATTTGCATGCAGTCGGCTCATAACACAAAGGAAATGATTACAAAAGTAATTTCAATGAGTAATTCCACTTCTATGGCATTGTATCCGTTTCCTGCATCAGTGCTTTCGATTGTTTCAATAACAATGGAATTAAATGGGCTCACGTGACAGTTTGCCCATGCGCAGAGACGTGAAACTCTCTCTTTAACTTCGAAAAAAATTGGGGTTTGGCTTGGCAACAAATTCAAAATGGCGCATGACTCGTGATCTGCAATAACGTGAACTTGTCTATACTACCCGTTTTAAAATCGCGCGGTACAATCTTCCTTCAACAACGAATATTTATAATTACAAATCGAGACAAATGACAAGAAAGCAAGGACATGGGTGTTTCATTCTTTCTCTTCTTTTTAAAGAGCGAACAACACAATTAACATCTTCGTGGATGCAGTAAACTACAACTTGAAAAGAACCTCATCGTATACTACAAAGATTTACTTGCGATTCGTTTCACTTACATAAAATCTACTGGAAAAAAGTCAATTGTATTATCAACTTCACGCCTTAAAGAAACTGCGAACTTGTCCAATTCCCGAAAGCGATCGATGGTACATGAAGGGATGACTTCTCTGATTACGTTATCAATCATTTTTGATCGTTCTCTCGATTCCCTATCGCGGGATTCTGCTTTTGCGCGATTCGCACGTATGTGAGCCAAACGTTCTTGCGCTGCGTCGAAGAGGAAGGATCTCACTCTTTCCATTTCTGTAATTCTGTCCTTTCGTCCCTCGGTCGCCAGTCTGCCATAAAAAGAAAATCAATCAACAAAGAAACATGGAAATTAAACCCTTCAACACCACCAAATATGTTTGTAAGAGTCTCTCAGATAAATCATTTTGCGAATCCGTATCAAAGAAGTCAGAAGAATGAAAACATTTTTTTATAATCATCGGAATAAACCCTTAACATCACCACCTTAGATAGTTTTAAATTTGTTTGTAAGATCCTAGTGCAATGTACGAAACAAGACCTACCTTTCTGCAAAAACATGTTTACTGATCTTGCGTGGCTGGAATTCTTTCTTGCAACAACTTCTTTTCTGGTTCATAGCTTCAATCTGTTTGTTATCTTGAGATGTTTGCAAAGCGCAACAGTTCTACCCTGTTCGTTCCTTGAACCAAATGATTGCCTTGACGCCCTCTTGATCACCAACGCGTGTTTGGAAAAAATGCAAGTCGTGTATTGTTTCATGAGCTCATTGAATTTACTAATTGTAACCCGCTTTGTTTCTAAAAGAAGGAGTGGCGTTATTGTGAACATGAATTGTTCGACTGATAACGGAATGTTAACGACTGTAATGTTAACGAATGTTAACGAATAATAACGGAATGTAAGGTCAATGTAGCTTTTCAACATCTAAAAGTGGTGGTAGTGGTGGTATAAGAGCAACTATTCCCTCTTTAACCCAAAAATAAAATGGGGAGGGAAAAAATACCCGGGACAAAATCCGCGAAATTGTGTTATTGTCAATACATCCTGTACTTCATTGTTTTATAACTAATTGCCTTTCCTTTGTTTTTGCCGCGGTACCGCCTTTTGAAAGCAAAGACACATGTAGAATATCGAATGAAAAGTCGTATAACATTTTTCAATGCATTTGCTTTTGTATGAAGTACGGACAAGACAGGGCATGTTTGAAAAGTTACGGGCGATTTTGGGTTTTATGAAACCAATTACTTCTTACCTAATTTAAGACCAAACGCATGGTTGATAGCAAATCTGGACAAATTAAGGGTTTACCTCGGTGTAAAAACCTGTGAAACGTTTTCTTTGTTTTGTTAGCTCGTGGTAGGGTTAGGTTATTGTTTGATGTTTTTTTGCTCTTTTGTTTTCCTTTGTGTTACGTCATCTGTGAGTTTCACAGGTTTTTACACCGAGGATGAGCCCAAATTAAGGATTCTTCAAAGCCTTCTTTTCTTTCACATCTTCTGGGAAAAAAAGGCTCTTTTGTGCCTACGCAGAATTTTTGAACTGGAAAAGCGACATTTCAAACTCGTATTTTTCCTTTGTTTTGGGTGGGTCAGCTTTGATCTTTTTTCTGCCTCCGCTTTGATCGCACCCAAGAGAAATAGTGTTATTGTGAATGAGATGAGCTTTGGTTGAAAAGACGCTGTTTTGCGCTATTGTTCCTTCAGAGAGGCGTAACGTGCTAAAGCAGGATTGCCGCTTTTTTTTACCTTGAAACCCCTAAGGAGTTGTAGAGAGCATTTTTTATGTCAGCAAAGTGTTTGTTTAAAGGGATTTTTTATGCCGCAAGAGTAGATCAGTTAAATCGTGTTTTTAATTTTCTCACATACCTCACATATCATATGCTATTATAAATAGTCTTGAAAAAACTGATCATCATGATCCACAACCATGATGAAAGTGATCGATACAGCAACCCTTATCCTGTCTGATAAGGCGGTGAAACACATCATAGAGAGAAAGGCAAACGGCTGTGAGAGCTTCACAGTTTTATGAAGATGCTGATGTGTCTGGTTTAATTCTGGATACAATCACAGAACTGGAGATAAGGAAGCAAGAAGATAACAAGAGATTTACCACCCGCCTAGAGAGGACCAAACTGTGCCTTATGTTTATATATTGCCTAAAAACGGCCGCGCCTTTTAAAGTTCGATACTTAAATGTAGGGTACAGTATTGGAAAAGCTTTACGAGGATGTGATACCAATCAATTGGAAATCGTCATGGTGAAAAGATCTGGTCGCTGGGACATAATCATAGCATATCCTTGCTCTTGAAGCGGATACCTTTTTTAAAAAAAAAAAAACGGCTCCTTTAGGAGCCACCATTTCTTGAAAAGTCAATAATCAACGGGTTTCGAGCAAACGTTTGGCTTTACTAATATTGATTCATTGTTTTTTATCTCTTAATCTTGACGGATAATTGGACAATACCATCAAAGATTTTCTTTTATCCTTACAGGATCATCTCCGTGGGAAGTAAAAAAAACATAAAAGCATGTTGTGTAGTAATCCTTTCTAGTAATTCCACCAATGAAATATAGCGGTATAATCCAGAACCATATTACTATAAAAAGCAAAAGACGGTCCCACACAAACCACTTCTATTTCCAACTCATTGAGTGAAAGCAAAAAAGATAAGTGAGGACATACAAAAATGGAGAATATGACATGGATCGATGAAATGACTGACAGCGCCTGAATGAAGTTTATGACGAATTCGAAGATGACATGATGCTCGTGCAAGCGCTGGAACAATTTGAAGAAGGTAATTGAAATGTATAAAAAATCATGATCTGCATTGCTTTCTTGAAGCGTGACATTTTACACACTGGTACTTTCCGTGAAAATGAGAGTATAGGTTTATCGTTGCGCAGAGATTTTGGATTTGTGATAATGCAAAATATTAGATGGGAAAAAAGTCGTAATTGTTGTTTAAATTTGTCATGTTTCTCTGCTTGAAAATCATGATTTGCATTGCTGTATTGAGAAGCGTGATATTTTACGAACGAGTACTTTCCGTGAAATGAGAATACATATATGTTCATCGTTTTTGCGGAGAACTCGGTTCTACATCGCCAGAAATTTCGATTCGACGTGCGTTGGGAGAAGTTACACTTAAAAAATGCAATTTTCATTACAGAGAAATGACTGAGAAAAGATGGAAAATCGAAAAAAATCGGTTCAAAAACCATTAGAGTTCGCCTACTTCGCATCAATTTCATTAGTATTTTTGTTAAACTAAATCAATCTGCATTTTATACGTACCTTGCAAGTTTTATTCGTTTCGATTTTAAGGTAAAATAGATTGTATGGCCGTCGGCGATGACCATGAGCCCGTTCTCGGTCGGATCTGACAGCGGCTTAGATCATTTCAAAAAAACATCTTCATATAATTATCATGAAAAATTTCTATCGCAACAATCTTTTTTTCGATTGTTTTTTTCCTACTTATTTTTTCCTACTAACTTATTTTTCGCTTAGTTACAACATCTGTTATTGATCTTGTTTTTAGAACAAACCTTGCAAGATGCTGTTGATTTGTTACGTGAAATGACTGAAGATGTTGACAGAGAGTTGCGAAATCTCCCCGAAACATCATCATCGCCTCATAGCCAGCAACAACGTGCAGGGGTTTTACAATCCCCTCAGCAATCTGGTTGCCTAGAGTTCACCCTGAAGCCCGTAGTAGAACGTCAGTCGAAAAGAATGGGAGTTCACGAACGCGTCTTTGAAACTAGAGTCCAGCAGAATGGGCCAATATTACAAGGGAGGAATTTAATGCATGCATTGACCCACGGATTACGCAGGGCATTGGAACGCTTACTGGATAATCCTGATATTGATGATCAGGACCGTATCTTTTTTCTTTTAAGTTCCAATCGGCTCGATAACAATTTTCACAGCGCACGATTTCAAGCAGGAGAGTGGCGTATTGATATTAGACGGGTCGATGAATTCATGAATGTAATAGTCGCATGCTAAACTCCAATGAACAATTTGAACTGAACGATACCTTTCAATTAGAATTTGTTCATGTGCGCGCTAGTCCACAGGGTGGGGGACATGGTAGAGATTATAAGCCAGGTCACCAAGCTTCAACGAAGTTTCGGTTGAAGAAACAATGTATCGTAAAGATCCCAAGGAATGAACAGAATTTGTGTTGCGCTCGCGCCATCGTCACAGCGAAAGCTCACGTGGACAACCATCCTAAATGGTGTAGTTTCCAACGAGGCTTTACCATCCAAGGCGATGCGGCTATTGCTTTACATACAGAAGCCAACGTTGAACCCGGCCTCTGTGGAATGGACGAACTAACTCGGTTTTCCCTCGCCCCCTCCCTATTTTTAAAATATCGAATCACCATGGTAGACATAGATCGCGCGTACGCATGTTTTGCGTTTGGCGAAGGCGAGAAACAATTGGCGATCCTACATGAAAACGGTCATTATGATACTCTCACTTCATTACCAGGTTTTTTCAGTACTGGTTATTTCTGCGGGCGTTGTTTACATCCATATGACCATTTGGGGCAACATGCGTGCCCTAATGCGACCGGAATTCACTGCCCTGCCTGCTGTCAAGAAACATGCTCTGCTTACCATGAGGCATACAAGACTAAACGCTTGGCTTCCCACGTTTGCAATAGCTGTCGCTGTGTCTTCTATGGACCCTCTTGTCTGGAACTCCATAGTAGCAAAGCACAAGATGGGAAACCTAGCGGTCCTCAAAAACCATCCGTCTGTCAAGCGCGACGGAAATGCGCCCATTGCCGAAAACTGCTCTTGGGAAGGAAAGAACAAGGCGATCATTGCTGTGGTTGGGGTGAATGTCCCTCGTGTCGCGAACAAGTAGACCTTAACACGCATCGATGCTTCATTCAGAACGCCAAGGACCCTGATGAGATCCGGGAAGAGAAACGAGATGTGCAACTGACCAAGCAAAAAAAACGGCGACGTCAATAAGGAGGAGACGCCTCAAGGGGGCTACAAACCCTTCGATCCAATACGGAGACGGAAAACCAGCAACAACCAGACGAATATAAGGAACCCCTTTTAGTGTTTTTTGACATAAAAGCAATGCAAAACACCGGGAAACATATCGCCAATTTGGTCGTAGGAATGACCACAGAAAATACCGACCCCAAAATCTTTTGCGGACCCCAATGCGTTGATCATTTCTTAGAGTGGTTAGAAGTCTTGACAGAATAGGAAACGCGCGAAATCGCAGTCTTGGCCCATAATTTTAAAGTGGTACTATGATCAAAAAATCATTTCCTTTTTTTCTTCAGATTTTGAAAGCGTGTTCGCTTAACACCTAACTGGCAAAATTTTGCGTTTTGAGTTTTATCCAAAGGCTGTTTGTTTTGAGTGTAAGTTTTGGATTTCACGGTCCGCCATTACTCACGTTCAAAACTGGCCGATTGGACCTCAGAGGGATGAATCTAGAGAAAATGACGTCATTTACTCACTAGCTTAAAATTTTAGCGTGTAAACGCAATTTATTATACATGCAAAACACGGGTTTAAAAGTCTGAAAGCCTGAAACTCCCGTGCTGCATATTAATTTGGCCGCGTACACACGCATTGCATTCTTAAACCAGTGAGTCTTTGACGTCATTTTCTCCTCGACCCAACTCTCTCAAGATTTTAAAGTTAGTAATGGGGGACCAATAAATAAGAAAATTCCAGTTAAAATAAACAGGTGTCTTTTTAAAATCAGAACTTAAAACTTGGGTCAGTTAGTGTTTAGTTAACATAGTTTTGAAATCCAAAGGAAAAGAGGATTTTTTTTTTGGTCGTAGTACCACTTTAAAGGGTATGATTCCTATTTTATCGTCGACGCATTGCACTGTCGCAAACAAGCATTAAAGCAGGTTCGCAATGGCGGTAAAGTACTCGAACTGACTTATCTGGGAGGCTACATTCGTTTCATTGATTCTATGTCGTTTATACGTGGACCTCTCTGTTGTTTCACAAAAACATTTGGACTCGACCCTGATCAATTTTAAAAAGGCTACTTTCCTCATTTATTTAATACCCGCGCCAATATGGAGAACGATTACCGCGGTGAACTGCCTCCCATGAAAGATTACATGCCCGAGGGAATGAGTAAAGAAGGGAAAGAAAAATTTTGAGAAGTGGTATGAAGAGCAGAAATCAAAGGGGGTTCAATTTCACCTGCGACAGGAGCTCGAAGATTATTGCATCGATGACGTCCGGTTATTGCGCAAAGGCTGCCTCACATTTCAACGCGATTTCCGCAAGCGCACCCGGTTTTGTCCCTTTGAACAAATCACCATCGCCTCGGCTCGCAATCGAGAAACCGTGCTGCGATTACAAAGTCTGTCCGATCGAGGCTATACAGTAAAAACCATCTGGGAGTGCAAATGGCGGAAATGTAAGAACCACGATCCGGACGTAGCTGAGATTGTAGCAGGGTACGATTTAGAAGAACCGCTTTCACCTCGCGACACTTTTTTGGTGGCCGCACAAATGCTGTTCGTCTTCATTACGAAGTCAACGAACATGCCGCTGAACAAATCAAATATTATGATTATACCAGTCTCTACCCGTGGACCAACAAGACCCAGAAGTATCCAGTGGGACATCCTGAAATGATCTACGCCCCGTCACGAGAGAAACCCATTTCCGATTATTTTGGCCTCGCAAAATGTACAGTAATACCACCCTATCGCCTTTTCCACCCTGTATTACCATACAGAACTCACAACAAACTCACGTTTCATCTGTGTCGTACCTGCGTCGAAGAAAACATTGACCTTCTTCTCCACGGGAAAGTCTCTTGGTGTGGCCACAACGAACAGGAGAGAGCATTGACCGGCACGTGGTGTACGCCAGAACTAGAAAAAGCAGAACAGATGGGTTACGTGATCCAAACCATTCATGAAGTGTGGCATTTCCGAGAAACGCGAGTAGGACTGTTCAAAGATTATGTGAACACCTGGCTCAAATTGAAAACGGAAGCTTCAGGCTGGCCCGCATGGTACGACACAGAGGAAAAGAAACAACTCTACATGAATCAGTTTCAAGAGAAAGAAGGTATTTCCTTAGAGTATCAGAAGATTGCCGTCAATCCTGGTCAGCGGGCTTTGGCCAAACTAATGTTAAACTCTATGTGGGGAAAATTTGGGCAGCAAGTGCACAAATTGCAAGTGAAAGAATTCATTGAACCTCAAGCCTTTTGTAGTTTCATGGACTCTGATCAACATGATGTTCGCTATGTCAGCTGCATCGACGAACAAAGAGTGGAAGTCCATCATCGCGAGGAAGCGTTATGTGAAAATATCTCCCCCAATCTGAATATCTTCGTGGCCTGTTTCACTACCTGCTGGGCGCGCTTGCGTCTCTATGAAGCTCTAGAACTGTTGAACGAAAGGGTGTTGTGTTTTGATACAGACAGTGGAGAAGTTGAACCAGTGCTGGGCGATTATTTGGGTGATTTTACGGGTCAATTAACCAACGGAGATTTCATCACAGAGTTTTGCTCGGGGGGGGGGGGCTAAGAATTACGGGTATCGTACAAAGAAAGACAAGTATTGTTGCAAAGTACAAGGATTTTCATTGACCGTCGAAGGGATGACACAACTCAATTATCAAGTGTTGCGTGAAAACACCTTGAATGAGTTGCAAAAGCCTTTAGATTCACCTCGAAAAACCCACGTCACGCAGACACACAAAATCGTCCGCGTCTCGAAAGACTATCAACTATGGACCAAAGAAGCCCACAAATAATACAAATTGGTATTCAATAAACGCGTTCTGTACCCACGAACAGCGATCACTTATCCATATGGATATAGAGGACTTTGCTCTGAAGATGAAGATCTTATTGTCACAATGGTGGAACTGTTGGATGAAGATGATGAATAAAAAACGCTCTAATTATGTAGGCTCTTTAGGAATTCAAAAGCAACATTTAAAATGCGCTAACAGTTTTTTTAAAAATGATTTTCATTAAAACATCGCTATCACAAGGTTCTCTTAACTTGTTTCACTGAAAAGAAATTAATAACAAGAAAAATCCACCCAGTCGGATTTGAACCAACAACCTTCGGATTTACAGTCCTACGCTCTAACCGATTGAGCTATGGGCGGCAACTTATCGACCTACAGGACACGTTCCTTGCTGTAAATAGGGCTATCTTTCATCATGATTTTTAAAATGAACATAGGCTATAAGAGACTCACTCAATCACAGATTTCACTTCTTTTTTTCAAGTTTTTATTGAAAAACAAAGGGACCGACTAGTCACTAAGACCGTCGACACATTCCAGGTTGTACATAAGATTATCAAAAAGAAACAACATGACATTTCTTTTCACAATTTGAGTTTGCACTTAGCTTGCATGATGCGTTTAACAATAGCTTCCGTACAAGTTTTCTTGCCCGGCAAACGGCTGATGGCGGCAATCATCTTGTCATCGGCTTTCCATTTGTCACGCAAATTCTTAGCTCTGGCGTACTCAATACGCGGATCCCCGCACGTTAACCGTTTCTTCAAATGTGTTCCAGGCCCCATGTATTGATATCCGGGCCAATGAAATTCAATCCCAGTCTTCCCCAACCATTTTTGAATGTCTAATCCTTCTCCACGTTGTGGGCGTTTGCGCTGAAGCGATCTGCATGCTGGGGCTTTTCGTTTCTTAGTAGTCCTTCCCATCAAGTTTGCGTCGGGTTCGACGTCCCTGGTCAAATGCTTCCCACCCTGGTAAAGATTTCAAACGTTCTACTTCCGTGGCCACTTTCTTACGCTGATGGCGTTTGAGTTTATTCACAATAATCTCAGCTTTTTCTTTCGATGTACTCCCTGGGAATGATCCCAAGACTTCAGCAAAAGGGAGAAGAGCTTCTCTTTGTACCGCCAAGGACAAGGACGGCACTTGTAAACGCACGCGTTTCGGTTTGGGCGGTAAGGCGGGACGATGTGGTGTCTCCGCGGCGTTACCAGACGTTATGTTAGCGCCTTTCTTGCGATGCGCTTTTTTAAGCAAACTCCGCACCAGTGTGGCTGTGGGTCCTTCAACCATAGCATCTGTTTCATCATCTTCTTCTTTTCCTTCAGGCAGTGGGGCTGCTACTGGAGGTCCCCCTCGAATCTTTTTGATTAATCGATTTAATGGACGCGACACTTGTTTGACATGTGCTTCTTTCAAACCGCTTGGCATGTTAGAGTCTAACAATAAGTGTTTTTCAGCTGCCAAACGAGCCGCCTTAGTCAATCGCATGTTCTCGGTCAAACGCCCTTTGTATTCATCGGTCAATCGCGACATTTCGTCCGCAGGAACCATGACATAGTCGCGAAAAGTACAACTGTTTACACTCTAAGCAGGAGACTTCAAACGTTCGTCCGTCGTTGAGTGTGTCCCAATAATGTCTACAGGCTTCGCACATCAAATTATATCTCAACACGGATAGGTCGCGCTCCAAGGTCTGTACCTTTTTACGAGAGAGCTCTCTTTCGTCCTGTAGCGTTTGCAATTTGTGTTGCAAACCCCTCAGCTTGTAGTATCCAGCGCCATGCTTCTTGATACGCTTCAATGAGATTGTGCAATGCTGCTCTATTCATGGTCTAGGATAATAGCAAAACAATTCCTCGTTCAGTCCTTGACGAAAGTCATTAGCTTTCTGTCGTATCCACGCGCGACAACGGTTTATCAAAGATCTCACATTCAGAGCTTCAAAGAAGGTGGGGGGAATACAAACTCGATCATGATGAAGAACGGTGAACACAGCAACCATCTAAAGCATTGTTCAATCCCTGCCAAACGCCAGCGCCTTTCTGATTCATCAACAAGTCGCGTCGCTTTTTTAAGGAAGTTTTGCGGTGGGCCAGGGTTCGCAAAGTCTATTTTTGAGGACGCCATGCGCGTACCGTGGTTGGCGATAAGGGTACTCTCCCTTTCAAAGAATTCAAAATGACTTCGCTGACAGCATTGATTTGATCAGCGTTGGCGTGACGTAAAAGATCTTAACGCTGTAAATGTCGTGCTTCTTTAGCTAGCTGTCGTAGGAACGTAAGTTGTCTACGTAAATGGGGAGGCGGTGACGCGGGCATGACGTGATTCGATAGGTACAAACACGTGCGGGTACCCTTGCAAAGGTAACAGGTTCGTCCACAGACGGCGGTCATCTGAAGAGGCTGGGTGTAAGTCAAACATTAAATAACCAAAGGGGTGTTCCGTGGCATGACGAAATATCTGCATAAAACATTTGACCTCGGTCGGAAACGCCTGACACACCAAAGCTCGTAGCCCTGTGCGATCCCGAGGATTCTTGAAACAAACTATGTAATGCGCATTGCGTGACACGGTCTTTGCGTAAGGGCCCGGTGGAAACAGATCTTGACACAAATACAATATGGTGATGTTCCGATGGTGGGAATGTTTTGTGAATAGGTCCAACACACGCTTATCTCTTCCCCCTTCATCCATCAAATCATCCAACACTAGCACCCCGCCACCTTGTGGTGCAAACCAAGCGTCCAATTCCTCTAAAATAGGAATGCCTTCGTGAAAATGTATACATCCTCTTTTTGCATCATTTTAAACGTAGGATGCCATGCTCCGTAACAATAGTGATTGGTAGGGGGTGGTGGGTCCATGAAATGAGAAGCATGTTTCAATAATTCCCGCGTGAAGGTTGTCTTATCACAGCCCGAAGGACCAGTCACTAAAAGACTGCAGGGAGTTGGAAAAAGAAAAGCCTTCTCTCTCCGGTCGTGGCTCCTAGTCCTATCTGATCCTCTCCCCCACGTTTCACTGTCTTTTATCCAAAGCCTTTTTGATCCCGTACACCCCTTCAGGCGGCTGCTTTACCAACGGCGGTCAATGCAGGAAGGGCTAACACGAGTAAAGGAAAAATGCCTCCCTTCTGGTGTTTGGTTCGCCGCCTCTTTCGAGTCACCCGTGTTTTATGGCGCGGAGCATGTTTTCGACGTGTTCTTGTTGCAGGCATGATGTCAAATGATATAGGTCTATAAAGTGGGGTCTTTTAAAAAGAACAATGACAACGACACGCTTTTTATTAGAAACTTTATTTCAATGATACATAGCTTCGCGCCTAGAACAACACGCCTGACTATTTTCTACACGGTCCACGATATCCGTTTGAAGTGATGGGGGTAACTGTACTAGGATGCGATGGCCTGCTTGGTGATCGTTGGCTACTAAATCATGTAAAGAAAAATCATCCATGAATTCATGCATGCTCTTGCCTCGACACCGTGCTTGCAGAAACAATAAAGCGTAATGCGCGCAAGCACGGCTGTTCAAACTTTGTAAACTTCGCTCGTTGCGGTGGATGACGGGAAAATAGCGCCAGATCCATTCCAAGACATGAGGTACTCCGTACGTATCCATAGGTAGCCCATAACTGTCGAGGATCTCGCAGGTATCTCCCGAAGTCCACAAACCAAAACAATAACGTCCAGGTTCTCCTTTAGGGTCTGTGTTGACAATCATAGCCCTATGCGTTTGTCTCCCAGCGTTTTGGCGGAGTGGTGGTAATTGATCTTCAGGGTACACACTCCAAAACACGCGCCTCAATACAGGGTCGCGTTTTGCCAATGCTGTTAACTGTCGGTCGCTCAAGGGTACTAGTTCCATCGATGCTTGTTGTAGCAGTGATTGATGATACTGTTACACAGGTAATGCAAGTGGTTGTATTTAATACAGAAACGTATGAATTTTAAACGTTGTAATTCACTACGCTTTCAAACTCGCCCCAGACCACCACCGTCAGATTTTGACCAGGATTAGCCCCAAAATTGATCTCCAGGGTGACATCGCCTTGTTGTTGTGGGTTTCGCAAGGGGCTATCTGCATCTCCTCCTGCGACATTATTAAACAGATACAGCGTGCATTTCTTGTTGTGCCCCCAATCCCCGGTTTCAGCATACTTTCTTGCTGTTTACCCAGAGCACAGCTGGCTTGCAGGAAGCGATGGTACCCCCACAAATCTTTCTTGTTATCATTCTGATTGAGTTCCAAGGTTTCGTAGGAATATTTCTCACCGCGTACGATTTGACGAATGCGGGTCACCCCAAACTTTTGGAAGACAAATGGGTAATGATCTAAATTTCCGTTATAGGTGCGACTGTCCAGTAATCCCACCATTAGACGGTCGGGTACGCGGCCTTGAAACAGATCTGTTTTCTTGAACATGGTACTCTCCCCGTCAAAAGTGAATGTTCGGACATCCATGTACACGGTACGATACCGAGCCCATATGCCTTTGTTATGCCTTCGTTTAGTCAGTGCAGTGTAAGTGTTAGGGTTTAAGGTCAGCCTACAGAGATAATATTTGGCTTGGATATCATTCGGACCCAGGGTTGGGAATTTTTTGTCCGCCATCCTTGTACCAAGCAAAAGAACTCGGGACTGTTAAATTTGATTCGCAGCCTGATTTCAATACCAGGAACTAACACGGTTCCGGTATGAAAAGCTTCCAAATGCGGTTTCATGACCAGCCGCACCCATCCGTTCCCCAAAAACTTGGAAGTTAACACTTTCAAGGGATTCGTCTCTCCAGTAGCAAACACACCAGCGTTAACGGGGCAGTCATCATTCACAGCATTGGTGGCTTGCAGGGAAGCATTCACATTCAAATAATTCACCAAATCCTTGTGGGGCCAGCAATGTTTCACCTTCACTGGGCGTGTAATTCAGCAAAGTTTCACCAAAGGCTCGGTAGGCATACATGCCCGTCTGTTTGGTCATTAACGTACCATTCAACCACATGTCAAATTGCTGTATCATGGTGTGCGCCACATTATTGACCAGGTAAACGTACTTGGTGTAATCGTCTCCCGATTGATTTGCTTCAGCTGCCATGACTTGCCCGTCCGCATACAAACCAGCATTGTTAGCACCGGTAGGTAGTCTCATGTCAAAGGTTAAATAACTTTGATTCAAATCGACAAAATCTTCCAATTCGGAAATAGTAAATTCCAAGGGGGTAATACTGCTATTGTTGAGCGGGGAGTAACCCACCCATCGAGACCCTTGAATAGCCGCATCTTGCGCTGACAAAGCCCAGAAATTCAACGACTTGCTCATGACGAAGGTCAACGTCGTTTGCGGATTGTTCGTCGAAGTCGTTTGGGTTTTATCTGTGTTGTCCACCGACGGAACAGTTCGTAGTCCATGGTTGTTGGTGGTGGTGACACGTGATTGGAAATCCAGCCACCACGCTGTCCCCACTCCCGCAATCGCCGTTCGCGTCTAGGAATGGATCGGACTACCAACCGCGGCATGATGGAGTCAGTGTCCCTGTTGGTGGTCGAGTAGGTCTGAGATCATTTGGAAGGGGGAACGGCTTAAGTTGATATGTGGGCCCATTGACGGTGTGAGGAAGGCCACCGATTTAACCAAAGCAAGAACACAATCACACGCCCTACATTGATAGGCGACAAAATGACCCATAGGTCTTGTGGGACAATACCCTCTGAGGGCTATTGCTCGATAGTGTCTAAGAGCTCTGTAGGGCAACAAGCACGCAAGGAGCTCACCTCGCTGGTCCACCGCCAGCAGTGCCAATTATCACACAACAACACACACAGAGACCATATTGTATCATTTGAAACGAACAAGTTTTATTTAAACAATTTCATACAAGAGGAAATGACAACTTGGTCTGAATCGGACTCTCCTAGTATGTCATTATGCTCCAGCATGCGTTCAGTTAACTTTCTCAGCTTGTGTTCGGCTTTCCGTTCATCTTTCAACATCTCTTTCAGTTTGGCTAGTGCTAGGTGAGCAATGAGTTTGCTGTGCTCCTCTTCTTTCGTTCCTTCTTCTTGCAGGTGCATCGATCGCTCACATTCATCCGCGAACTTTCGAGGTGTGATACGTTTCCTTTTTGGAGCAGGGGTGCGTGGCTTTTGGGGCACTGTGATCTTCCGTTTCAAATTTTGGGGGTCTCCATTCACCGATACTTATCTTTGGCAGAATCATCACTTTTCCGACAGGTTCTAAGATGGTTTTCTTGATCGTTTCTTTCCTCTCTGCATTCAAAGGCTCTAATAGATCCGTGTGGGTTAATGGTGCACCGTGAGGTTCTTGTTTCTCTGCACAAAGGTCTGTGTGAGAGGTTTCTTTGTGAATAGACATGATGGAACGTACTCTAGATGGAGGTGTTTGTGCTCTGCACATGAAATGGTTTATGACTGTCAGGGAATGAAGTTGTCTCTTTTATAGAGCTTTTTCTTGACATTGATTGGTCCAAATCCTTTCTTGCTTTTTGATTGGTCCACATCACACACCCAAAACATCCCGCACATGATTGGTTGTTTGACGGACCTTTGATTTGATGCTATTCTTAGCACTTTTGGCTGATTTTTGCATCGTAGACCTAACCGATTGACTGGCTTTTCTTTTCAACCCGCTGACTCCTGCACGCAAAACCGTGCCTGCTGCCGCATCAAGCGCTTTACCTTGTGCCAAACTCTGCAACCCTTCTGCTACAGCAGGAGCCCCGTTTGTTTCAGCTACGTCCACTTTCAATGTTTCGTAGGTGTTTTGGCGCAATGGATGAAATTGTTTGTGTTTGGGTTCGAAATACACCACACCTCTTCCGCGTCTCTCGTACCAGACTTCGCTCAATAAATCCGTCTTCATTCCTCCCACGATCGTGCTCTGCGCTACATTACAGTACACATGCAAGGTGCGAGAAGGCTCCCCAACCACCATTCGAAAGGCGTGGTTCAGGTTGGTGAAACGCCAATTACAACTCATGCTTAATCGAAGGCAGTTTTTTTCTATTGCCCAGAACACCCCATTACCATCTTTATCCAGCAAGTCTCGGTACTTATCAGAAGTTGTCAGATCAGGCACTTTGTCATCTATGTACTCTCTAGACAGGTTATGGCCCAACTCCCCTGTTTCTGTAAGCCATCCCATCTTGATGGCCAAGGTACCATTAATCCAAATTTCTGGAGTGTTGTCTACACCACCGAGTTTGATCTTTGTATTGTCAATCAGCAAGTCTTGTTCGTTTCCTCACTGTATCCAACAAAAGGTTATGTAGAAACGCTTTCCCGTGTCGTCCACAAAATGACTCCCTTGAAAGGGATCCCTTAGGCGCATTTGGGTGAGAACATCAATACAGGCTGCCCCGGCAATGTCAGTCGCTGGGGCAGCCGGACCTTAAAACTGGATGGTGAGTTATCCGGAAATTTAGGTGAGGGATCACTTGGTAAGGTCACGTAGAAATCACCCATGGTTCTCTCACCCTTTCACTTGCAAATGGTCTTTGCATCGATCCAACTGTCGTATTTATCAGACCATCCTTGCCAACGCACTTTGACCTGCTTTCCTTTGCGTTGTAAAACCTTTTCTATGCGAAAGAGTCCGTCATCTGGTACGGTCACCGGCTGCAAATCTTGTCTGTAAAATGTACCTTCCACCGGAGTCCTATCCCATTCTTGTACTTTGTAGGTGGGTACTACCCCTGGCACGACCCGACGGATCACAAAAAACTCTTCTGTCCACCCGGGCAAATACTCTTTTTGAAATGGTCGATGTTTCTTGTTCAAACGCACCCGTGTCCCTTTTACCAAAAGCGTCTTCTTGTTCTTTTTCTTGGATAAAAATCGTTTGTCGTATAGACGGTGCCATACTTGGGCCTCGTTGACGTCCGTCACGTCTTTTGGAGCTATGCCAATGCTCCGATGAACGGAAGCCTTGTAGCCCTGCACGATACTCTGTAAGACCTGTAAATATGCCCGCGTGTTCTTGGCTGTCAAGTACTGGTACAGTTTCTCTTTCAAGGTGCGATTGAACCGTTCCACTAGGGCGGCTTTAGCGTCCCCGTGCGTGCTAAAATGATGAATACCGTTCGTTTTCATCAAAGTCTGGAATGTGCGATTGTAAAATTCTTTGCCCACATCCGTCTGCAATTTTTGCAGTGTGCGCCCGGCTCGTGTCAACGATTCGAAAATATGTTCTGTAAACTGCGCCACGGGTCTGTATGAGCTTCCATGTTTCGCGTACCGATGATGGCGCATGTTTTACCCATCAATGACGTAATAGGTTCGAGGCAGTCTTCAAACCTGTCCTCAACACGATCATACTCGAACCAGCGATTATGCGTCACCAAGTACAGATACAAGGGTTTGTGCATCAGGCGTGCCATCTCTACGCCCTACCCCGTCCCACCATCCACACACTCTAAGCCTTGACTGTTTTGTGCAAATTTCCCAAAAGCGTACACAGTATCAGCTTTCTTTATAATCCAATAATTGCGCTGCAATAACCCGTTGACTTTACAAGATGATGATGAATATGCACGCTGTAACCGTTTATTGGCAGCTCGACAGGCCTGATCCGCTTCCGTGTCCGAGGAGTTACACCTGATCATGTTTATGCACAGTACATAAAGAGGCAAACCCCCCGGATGAGAAACTGCTGAGGCATGAACAAGCTTGGGATCATAAACACCACAGAGACGCCATCCTTTCCCAGTCATTCGGGTGATAGGGTGGTTGTAAGGGAGAATGCACATAACACGCATCCCACACTGCCACGCCCACCTTGTGGCCCAGGCATCGGTGCCTTTAGCGCCTCCAGTGATGAGGGTGATCTCGCTCGGTTTTGACATTTGCTCACTCTCACTCACAACGACAACTACATCAATCAAATGGTTGTATTCTCTTTTTATTACAACATTGAACCAATTAAAAACTATTTTACAATATTGAGCACAGTTCATGTGGTCTTTGAAAAACATCCATCAGATAGGCGCTGGGACATGCGAGAGGCCATTTGAAAGGCGGATGGTGCTTGGGATGTGTTCTCGAACGACCTTCCCCTCTGCTTGTATGGGTGATGTCGAAATGAAACTACGTTCTGTTTCTTCTTTGGTTGGTAAGCCACTAGGCGTGGTTTAAAGTTTGGGTATCGAGGATGTTGCGGTGGTGGATTCAGTTTCTCCAAGGTGAAGACTAGGATCTTATGGTTCCAGGGAGTGTTCAGCCATTGGAAGTAGGGGCATGTGCGGCTCCGACAGCTGAAATACATGCGGCCAGGGTTCTTCTCAGATTTGCTCTGTTTCAGAGTGGAAGGTTTATCGCAGTAACACAACATCTTTGGCCATTCGGAATGCATTTTGTCGATGTTAATCACAAGCTGATGGTGCCGTTGTTTCTCCACGGCTTGTAAGTACTGGTGTACTTCTTGTTGGCTTGCAATGAAGGCACAGGGGTACTCAGGACATTTCACGTAATTAAAACCGTTGTCTGATGTTCGGTGCTCCAACAAACAACCATGAAAAGGGCATGTCGTATCAACTTCTGCTGACAGGTCATCAGGGATCTGCCCCATGAGTTCTTCAATAGTGGTGGGCTCATTGGGCTCCCACCCTTCCCCTTCTTGGTAGGTCTGCTCCACGACTTGCACAGCGGGTGTGGTTGGGGGTGGCAATTCCTTTATCTCCTCCATGGTCATAGTGTTGTTTCCTCCGCATGTTTGTGTGACTTCTGGCTTCTTGTTGGTCCGTGGTTTGGATGGCCGAGTGGGTTTTCGAATCGGTGCGACTTGTTATTTCTTCTCAGACATGACAGTCTCATGAAAAAAGTGAGCTAGAGCGACGCTTTTATAACCACAAAACGTTTGTCCATCAAGGTATGATGGGCCGGTGACATCATTAGGAACCAATCATAGAATGACCTATTTGCGTTTTGATTGGCTCTCGATGAGGTCATGGCTGTTTCTGATTGGTTTCCGATGAGGTCATCTGGTGTGGTTGTGATTGGTTTCTTTTCCTTAATCTTGTCTTTGCTTTGCTGCGGTCTCTTATTCACAGTTCAACTCCAGAGCACAGACAGAGCTCTCTCTCGCTCTCCAAACCAGGCTATTCACATACCGATAAAATGATATGCACACACAGCACTATTTTATGCGCCACACACGTGCGTGCGCACCTTACGAAACTATATTTGAGCCTTCGTGTACGTACATGATTGGCATCTCATTAACGTAACCCTAATTTATGCGACGACCTGGGATGCACTTGTTGTTTCACGTGTTAGGGCTACTATCTCAATAAAAGAACCTAACCCTAATTTATGCGACGACCTGGGATGCACTTGTTGTTTCACGTGTTAGGGCTACTATCTCAATAAAAGAACCTAACCCTAATTTATGCAACGACCTGGGATGCACTTGTTGTTTCACGTGTTAGAGTTACAACCGTCATTGCGTCATGCCCCAACTTGCCCCTAATTTATGCACGCCCCCTTCTTTTGTCTTTTTGATTGATGACGTCATTTGATGACTACCTGTCACTCCGGTCTGGATGATCGCATAGAACTACTTGTAGCATTTAAATCGTTGATTGTGACATTATCGTTAATCCTAAAAATTTGATAAACTCGAATAGCACTATGGTAACATACTTTCTGTGTCATTGGTCAAAGGAAGATTTGCCAACTGACATTAAAACCGGCACCACAATCATAGTCGTTAAAATACAGTTGCTCGCTGCGGGTATCGAAACCGCTACCTTCGTCTTACTTCAGCACCTTCGGTGACCGTTGCCAGTACTACTTATAAAAGATCTGGAAAGAAGCAGACTAACAACAATTTTTATAAAAGTGACGACACATTTGAAATTAAATTTGCAAGACATGTTTAGGGCGTGCAACGACCATCTTCAGTTGAAAGTAGAATTAATTTGAAGTTACATTTGAATTTATAATATGCTAAACAAAGATAAATAACAACGTGAAATACATTGGGAATCTAACAAAATAGCCAAAGGTAACAAAAAAGAGTGTACAATGGAACATGTTGATTAGAACGAGAGAGTTAAATTAACGTGATATAATTGCTTATTTAAAGAAGGTTGCTCCCAGGAAATATGTAAGGCCTCTTTTATCTTGACCTGGAATTTTGTGGTCGCACGGTCTACAACTTCAAAACATTCCGCAGAGCAGGAGTTACGGCATGCCTCGGATTGTTGAAGGTGTTTAAAAATATGTGAGGTCCTGTCCCTGTTTAAGCGTTCGCGAATGCGTGTCGAGAGGTGTCGGCTGGTTTCGCCGACATAGCAAGAATTACAGCTTGCACAGGTAAACTTGTAGACAACATTCGAACAGATGTTCTGATTGACAACAGTCAACCTCTTTCTCCTATTACCAGGGTCTATCGTAAGAAAACTTTCACCGGTCTATTAACTAATTATTTTAGTTTTACCCCATTCTCTTACAAACTTGGCTTAATCAGGACTCTAGTTGACAGAACGTATAAGATCAACAACACGTGGATAGGCTTCCATGAGGATATCAAGAAATTGTTATTAATCTTACGTAAAAACCTTTTCCCCAGTCATATCGTTGAGAGAGTCATTAAGCAGTATATTACAAAAACTCAGACCCTTTCGAACACAAGAAGTAAAATGCGCTTCTTATACCTGTAATCAAAGGGACGCCATTTAAATCGAGACAGATATAAGTCATCCTATAATGAACTAGGCACATGATTTATTATACGGCATGAACGTGCATGTATTTGATCTAAGCTATGTAGTAAAGATTGACAACAATTTCCCCACACTAGTATTGCATAACTTGAGTAACATTCGGTATTAATTAAGACTATAAGCCCTAACCGAAATGAGATGCTCTAATCGCATCTTCTTCTGATTTGTCTAGTGAGAAGGATGTGACCTCATTAATACATTCCAATTTTGTTTGGTTTGGTTTTCTTGTTCTATAACGCTGCTAATTTAAAGGTTGTGGGTTCGAGTCCCACCGGGGGTGGTACTTTTGACTTCAAGGTAAACCTATTTAAAAGTAAGTGACTGGATCTTATGCACATTCACCCAATATTGCATCTGCTGCCCTCGCTTCTTGACCATCAAATACGAAGCAAACAACAAGTGACAAACAAAATATGTAAACTCAGTTCACGGTGATATTTATCACTGCAACTATTTCTCACGTTGTAATATGCAATTTAGAGGCACCGCAAAACATTCGAAAAACGACCATGTGATGGCAAAAAAAGAATAGAACCAACAGACTCTCTTCGTCAGTGCAAAGCAGGCTTTACATGAAAGGCCGATATCATCTGAAATTGAGAACAGGGAAGACGCACAAGCTTCACTCCGTATAAAAAAATCCCGTTCTATCCGTGCCTAATGTAAACGGCAGGAAAAACAGAAAACATCATAACAAAGATAAAGCACTAGTCGATGAAAGCCTTTCCTCCTCATTCTAACAGTAACGCGGGCAAAGAGCATTTAACTTTTTCATAGACCGAGTTTGCTTTATAATAGAGACATGCCAGACTCTGTGATGTTCTCTTCTTTGATGCAGCAAAGAAAAAATTCAAGCTACGTACCATCGCACAGGTGGTAGTAGCTACGCCGGCATGTTTCCCGAGAGAGATACGATCACAATGCAAAAGCACACGCTTGGCCATACTAGTGCAGGTGTCAGGATGGCGGAGCGATCCAAGACGCTGCGTTCAGGTCTACTAATGTAGGCGTGGTTTCGAATCCCTCTCCCGACACAATCCGAATCCTGTGACACTGAGCGCTGTTGATGCCGAAATTAACTTGACCTCAGGTGATCAGAGTCAAATTTCGAATCAGGTGATTGTTTTGCTGGACATCCTTACGTCAGGTTCTATCAAGGAGTTGTTGCATGCAAAACGTTTTTAGATTTCCTAACCAAAATCATACGCTTGATTTCGTCTTTTAGCTCATTCTTGATGGTTGCTCGTACATTACCTGGTTGCGAATGGTTCTCACTTCAGTTGGGGCCGCCATCAACATGGCCGTCATGACGTCAGTTGAATCAAAGAGATGTTGCATGCAAAACGGTTTAGATTTCGTAACTAAGATCGCACGCTTGATTTCGTCTTTTAGCTCATTCTTGATGGCTACATGTTCATTACCTGATTGCGGATGGATCTCGCCTCAGTTGGGCCCGCCAGGGAAGGTGTCTGGTACCCTAACCACCGCTTTTTAATCAAATGATAAACAAGCAACAACAGCAACAACTACTATTCGCCAGTGATAAAATGACCAATCTGTCGTGACCGGCAACAAATCCATTAACCTCTTATTAAGGAAAATAGTCCTACAACAAATTACAGGAATAGGAGACACCGACGCCCCAATTGTTGTCGTTGTTGTTTTTTTTTAATGTTGTTGTTCTCACATAATTAACAAGCGATGGTTGGCGCACTGGACACCTAATCGAGGCCTGGATCTATCACAGTGTACTTTTTCTTTGGGCTAGAAAGCTTTTCCCCTACCAAATGCTTAAGGTGCGCCCGGCTGCGCCATACTGCCAAGGGAAGTATTGCAAAAGAATAGCATCCCATCAAGGGGTAATACCACTATTATAAGTCAGAAACCGAGGTAAGCCCCGTATCTTTGTTATTAGATAATTAACTTATTGTTTGTTCTCAAATACATGCAATCGTTGGCTCCGTGGCGCAATGGTAGCGCGTCTGACTCCAGATCAAAAGGTTGCGTGTTCAAGTCACATCGGAGTCAAGTAAAGCATTTAGAACGTTCATGGGATATTTTAGCGCTTCTCAATGTGCTGTCAAAAAGTGAAATTGCCTTTTTTTTTCTGTTCATTAAAACGACATTCAAAACGAAAGTGTAAATTACTCTCTTACCTTATCTGTGGTGAGGAAACGTGATGACAAAATATCTTTCTCGTCCGGTATTCATGATTTCAACTTTTAATTTCCTTCCTCTATTAAGGCCGTCTTGATGTTAAACTGGTGCAACCGTTGCAGGTTTTTGTCTCAAGAAATTTTCAAAAAACGGGAGGCAACAGTTGCGCTAGTTGCTGGGTTGACAAACCCAGTCGGAATCTGCGTTTCATTTCTCCGTATTTTTCTTTTCTGTATCGGGAAAAGTCTTCGCTATCCCTCCCCTGCTAAGTAGTGTCTTTGTGCGGATGGAAATGAGGTTCTGGGGTCGTGCGAGCAGAGACTTTTTTTTTTCGTTCTCGACCGTTGATTTGAAATCGCTGAGCGTTCTCTCCGACCTTGAAAAAAAATTCATCTGGCACCCAGGGTACCTACACTGTGGAAATGCGATGATTTTCGGCACGATGCTAGCAAAATTATCGACTTTCTACGTGCCCAAGGCTGGGAGGCGAGCGACCTTTGGAAGTGGGAGAAATTCGGCTAAATTCTGGAGGCACTCGGCCGGGAGCGGTCTTGGAAGTTGCATTCCTTGTCTATTTATATTGTATATAGCGACGCCTGGGATCTGAAGAGGAAATCGAAGCGTCCCAAAAACCCATCAAATCACTCAGGACAACGCAGAAAATAGTAGGTGAGTGAACTTTATCTATCTGGCTGTCCATAAAATGAATTTTCAAAAAGAAAAATCGCGATTTGAAGTTTTTATGGAACGTTTTCCTCGATCAGTTGAATCGGCCGTTACAACTGTCTCAAAATAACGTGACGTCACGCACTCTCGCATCCTTAGGGTTGTCTGCTTGTGGTATTACAAAGCTGTCAGATTCTCAGATTGCACGCTTAAACTTGTGGTGGAAAAAAGTTGTCAGGGAACTTGAAAATGATCAACATGTCAGCCCAGAAGCCAATGTTTCTCGATTCCCGTTTATTTTCTTCAATCTTTCTGGGTTCAGTACTTTGCTAGTAACCACACGCTTCTCATGGGGGCTATTTACCTAAGACTTCTACCATGGCACTACAATGATATACAATACCAAAACGATATATATGGGTTATTGACCAAGCTTGTTCGGTCAAGCTAGATGGCTGGATATTGGCCAAGTTCTTTTTTTGCGTGTTTATGGACCGAGACGAAGTCCAGGTCCATAAACACGCAAAAAAAGAACGAGGCCTATATCCAGCCATCTTGACCGAACAAGCTTGGTCAATAAAGGATTTATTATATGACTTAAACACCAAAAAATGATCTTTGATCTTGCGGGACCATGCGAGAAATGCCGAGTGGGCAAGATAGCTCCATCTTGCCCTCTCGGGTAGCCAATCACAGCGCGCGATTTGGTTCATCTTGCCCGCTCGCGGAGCTAGTCATATAGTAATGTGCACTATTAGAGCTACATATTACGCAAAGACAACTTGAATCTCCTGGAAGACAAAACGCAGCTCAGTTGACAATATGGAATAAAGCACTGTATTACTGCACTACCACACGTAAGCATTGTGTGTCTATTTTTTCTAAAGATGACAGGAATTTCTTCTTTCTGACAAATGATTGATAAGCCGGTAGCCAGGTTTTTAACTTCAGAAAAAGATCTGTTTCGTCGTATGAACGTGTTAACCAAAGGGCCTCTGCTGGTACGACTTCTGGTTGACCCCTTAAATGGTCTTAATGACCCCTGACTTGAAAAAAGTGCCTAGAACGCTGCAGTTTAATACCACCAAACTCAGTCCCTTCTGTTTTTGAGTCACACGTACCACAGGCAACCCAGTGTACGTTCATGGATCGTCTAGTTTGGGAATATAACGAAAGAAAGCGTCACGCTTTTCGCTACTCGAAGACTATTACTAATAGTCCTCTAGTAGCGTAGCCAATTAAAATGCAGGATTTGCATTAGTCCAGTTAGTCTAGTTGGGTGATACTAATATGGGTTATTGTTTACTGAGACAGTGCCATCTTTCGATCGGTGTGTTTGATGTCAATGTCTGTTAACAATTGACGTCATTATCTTGCCGGACTTTCTAGAATCTGTGAAATGTCCGTACAATAACGCAAATGGTTTTGTTCCTGAATCCATCCAAGCGGCCAATTTACTTCTGAATCAGTTCCAAAATGTAATGATCATTGCCATTGTTCGATGAGAACGTATCATTTCACTATAGCGGTATTTGAAAGTTACATATCAGATGATATTACAAACGTTTCTCTTTTTAGAAAATGAAGGAATCATCTCGTGTGCTACTTTTTTTGTCCTTACCACATTTTGACGGCATCTGAGATCTTATTACTGAACAGACGCACAGCAACTTGAAATTTTTTTTTTAATTGGGCCAATCGTTTGGATTGTCGTTTCCGTTTTTCAAGAGATCTTAAGAGAAACTAATGAGACTAAGAACAAGGGTTTGTCCACTATTCCGTTTTAGAGTCTGATTTATTCCCGAGATATTGGAGTTGCCAAAGACCGCAGTTACCACAGTGAAACTACGAATGGTAGGGGTAGCACGTTGCTGTGGCCGGAAACGTTACTGGGGGTGCAATGACGTCAACTTCGTTCCTCTGAAATGGGAGATGAAAGACCCTAAGAAAGAGGTTGCAATGAAATGCTCAACACACAACTATTCTTCTGCATCGTTAGATTTATTGACTACTTTTTAAACTTCTACTAATATTTACATCGCATAATGATTTTTGTTCTTTCTTTTCCTTTTAATGAAAAAAAAAGATAACTTATTTCATAGTTCCAGTGATACTGTTCCCTTAAAGTAAAAGATATATCCACAGGCACTAAAACAAAATTATTGTCAAACACGCTGGTTACATTAAATCAACTAGGTCTATTTTATTAGCAGCTTATTACAACAGAATTCAGGGAAAACAAATTGCAAAGGCCAGTCTGCAAAGGTCTCAAGGGTTAAAATGCATTTCCAGTTGTGCACTACGTTCACATTCGCTTGACAACTAAAGCTGTACTGAGCGGTCGGTTAACTACAGTATCTTGAATATTCTTATCTTGATTTACAGTGTACATCAGTTTTACATCAGTTTCTACGATGATCTGCATCAACCACAGAAAGTCAGGTTGCTAACGCTGTAAATTTAATCAAGAAGTTGCAAATCATCCTCTTCGTAGTCACAATTGATCAGAAGCTGCCCAGACATCGACAGACCACCCAGAGTCTCATTTCCATTCAGGTATGATCGGGATGATGTAAAGTGTGAAAGCAGTTTAACGCAATGGTAAACCAAGCGTGAGATCTGCGATAACACAGTCAAAGCAACAAAGATGCAAACTAAGATTGGAACCAGGCTCAGAGCACCCAACTCTATCCATTGTAAAACGTGAAAAAGGTTTTGATTGGGTCCAGAAGGCTCGATTCCCTCAGACAAATAAGTTGCCTCTGCCAAGCTGAACGTGCAAATCGCAACCAGACTCACAAGTGAAATGGTTTCAAAGATGTTGGCTTTGAGGTCACGAAAAGGCCTTAGTGAAAGGTGATGGACAAGGATCATGATGCATACCATATCTAAAGTGATAAATCTTGTGACAGAGTCGGTAACAAAGGTGTGGATTGTTAGCAAGATGAATCTACGGCCAGTTAGAATGCTCTCCCAGTAAAGTGTCCCACTGTCATTACCGGACGGCTCACGAAATGCTTCATGGAGGACCTTCTTGATTTCTTCCGCATCCTCGAGATTCCATATGAAGGGCACATCTTCGTTTTCTGATTTCCTGCAGTGACGAACGAGCCACAGGACAAGACAGGGCAGAGGAAATGCACATGCTATCAAGAATTCCTTTGCTGACACTTTGTCTTTGGCGAGCATCAGTGATCCCCAAAAGAGAACCAAAATTAGAGGAATAACGAAGACCATTACGAAACCAATGAGAATGTACTGCCACCATTGCCAACATTGGATATTTCCATCTATGAAAAGACGCCAGCTTAACCCCATGGGAACACAGTGCATGAGTTTAAGGGTTGTATCTGCCAACGTTTCGTATCCAAGCAACAGTGTTTCCAAGGCAACGGCCAGGTAAAGCGTCAACTTCGGTGGAGAGATTTTCTTGGACTTACTTGCAGCCCGATGGATAATGTAGATGAAGCCAATGGCCAACAATATTGCAAAAAATTTTAAACAAAGAAAAAGCTCTTTGGTGACTACATTGAGACCAGGAAAAGGACAATCAATGCTGCCGTACAATGTCTTTACCTGAAAATTAAAAATCGCTATGACGGAGGGGATAAATGGCAACATGTGTAGGGTTTCCTCTGGTGACTTTAACATCAGCAGTTCCGCGACTTGATAAAAATAGAAAATAATCTTAAGATATCCAGGATCGCGTGTTTCTTTTTCGGTTTCATGTGAAGTTAATGTTTGTGTATCGTCGTGTCTAGGGAGTTCTTTAAACCGCAAAGTTTGTTTATACAAAACAAAAAAAATGGGAGGCTTGAAAACGAAATAAGCTGCAAACGCAACGACGTAGATGATGGTCGCTACCCAAAACCAATGATTGTGACACTTTTCGTTCTTTCTACAGGACGTCGAATGCAGGCCCTCGCTGTATCCTTTACGGCATTTTCCACAAAGTATGCCTGATCTCTTACCATAACAAGCGTTGTAAGGATGACGGATGGAATGACTAGGGCTGATGCAGTAATCTAGTGGACAGGGAAAAAACTGTATTGTCGGAGGGTTTTTTGATATAGGCAACCCCCAAAAGTTCTGCTTGGCCTCAATGCTACCATTTTCGCACGATGCACCGTGAGGACATTTTCGGCACATAGTTTTCTTGACGACGTTCAGACCAGCTGTCATTCCTCTCTTTAGACTGTAAAAATCATTGGGGCATTTGTCACAAAACACTGTGATGTAATTCACCTCCATCAAACACATGGTAAGGTTGTTACCCTGTGTGAACTGAAATCCTTCTGTTTTGACTGCTTCATTCATTTTCATGTGTTTTCCTGATGGACATCGAAACGTGGTTACAGCATCAACTTTCAGTGAGCTTGTTCTCGTTATTGTGAAGATTGGATTGAATTTTCTGTTCATGTTCGCTGTAAAAGATGAGTTGCTAATCCTCAATGGGCCAGCACTCTCAGAGTGAACAAAGCACCCTGTACTTGAAATTTTACCGTTTTTACTTTTTGAAAATCTATTCAAAGGATCATGGAGGAAGGTGCTATCCTCGATGCTGAGGCTGCCATAACCCGTCTTCATATACACGTGACCGCCGGCTGTAAAACCTAGGTTGTCTTTGAAAGTACAGTTCTTTAAAGTAACATTTCCATTAAGCAAGTTCAGGGCCCCCCAAATACCAATGTTACCTTCGAAGCTGCTGTCTTCAAATGTAACAGGCATTTGATGTGAATTATTCCATAAAAATATACTTTTATGATTCGGGAGTCTTAAGCAGGAATCAGGAGGATCTTCGTCCGAAAACTGGATGTCCACAGTTGCTCTTTCATCCAATTGATAGACATACTGGGAATTATTTATGAATTTGCAGTTCTTTACGACAATTTTCCCACGAACATTCTTTTGAATGGCCACATACAGAGCACTATTGTGTAATCCCTTGAAGGTGACGTTCTCAAGAAACACAAGGGCCCTTATGAAGTTGGGTCTCCGTGTGTCATAATTTTTGACCCGGAAATTGACGGAATATCCGGAACCTTTTGTCTCATTGCCCCCAACAATCAAGGTGTTCTTGACAAATAAATATTGCTCGCCTGCTGAGCAATTGGCATTCCAATTCAGACAAACATTAGCTGCCATAAAGATACCGTTTCTGTTGTTCCCCAGCACGCATTGGTCCAAGGTCACTTTAATACCGACTATGCCGGGAATTAGTTTAGGAGGTGCACTGGCCGTAATTGCACGTCCATATGAGCAATTAATTGTTACTTTTGTCAGTTGTACGTCAAATCCTCCGTATACAAAAAGAGAATTCTCGTTGTTTAGAAACGTTACGTTTAGTAAAGATAACTTTCCAATGCTGAAAAGTTCGAAGATTCGAAATGACACCGCAAAGCCATTGTGCTTATGGCCAAGTTCTCGGAATGTGGAATCGGAGATAGAACCATGAACACGCACTCTGTTCCGAGGAGATGCTGACTTGACATACACGGAACCGAATACTTTTCTATCCTCCGAGGTGACCTTAAATCGCCCAACCTTACCCTTAAAAAAACATCTGGAAATATTGATGAAAAAATGCTCGTTGATTAATTGGACAAAGACGGAAATGTTATTGTACAAGAATTGAGTATCGCTGATAACAAGAGATGATTTCCAATAGTAAAGGGGTTTATTTTTCCAAATCTCAAAGGCTCTATCACAATTTATAAAGCGGCAGTTGGATATGAGGATATGGGAACAGCCGACCTTTAATAGACGGACTCCATTGTCATGAAACACGAGATTTGATAACTTCAACCTGAAGATTCCGTATGCTGTAGAGCTTCGAAAGACCAGACCATACTTGTAAGGACAAGAAATGTGAGCTTTCGACATCCAACCTTGTATTGTCACACTTTTGTCCAAAACATCAGCTAGGCTGGTTACATTTCTCAAAGCGCAGCCGTATGGATCTGACTCACTGTTCCTGCCATCTAAACAAACTTCTCCTCCATCTTGGACCTTCCGCAATGCCAGTGATAGAGTTTTGCATGGCTGCTTCTTGGAACCACAAAACGACGAGTCTTGGCCGCTTTGACGAGAAACGAAAAGACAGTCCCTTGGATATTCGTCTGAACCTGCAACTGAAAAATCGCAAAGTTATCATCATAAGAAGCTCGCAACACATAAGGTTCAATAAGGATTGCAACAAGTCTCAGTAATGTTTAAACCTGCTAAGGTTCGTTAAGACAAATCATGCATCCGTGACTGCTCAAAATTCTTGAACTCACCCCCGCTCGCGTACGTTTGAGCTAACCTTCAGTAAGAAATGTTGCCGGGGCTTAAATTAAGCCTTTTAATAAAGCTCACATGATAACATTGGTACCCAACACAGTGTGTTTTGAAGCGAAATGAAGTTTGCCAGACTCTTCAAATATCATCTAATTAGCTCGACATGTCAAGTTGCTGACTTGTACTTTCAAATGAAAGGAAGTTTTAACTCTGATGTAATAATAATAGTTCATCATTGGAAAGTAAGAATTTCCGGGTCATTTGAAGACCAATACATTCTGGTCGTAATTGATAATAATCGATACGAAATAAGAATTACTCATAATTCATTGTGCGCAAAAGTACTAGTCAATAAGCAGCTATACATAAAGAACATATGTAAATAAATAATTAAAACGCTAGGGGAAAAAATGTAGATGCCGATTTTGCTCCGTTTGAAAAATATCCGCGCGTATTACATCTCTGAATCAATACTGCGTTAAGTCACTTTTCTTAAATCTTTTTCCAATTATTTTTGCCAACTTGGAACGGACATTTTTGCTTCCGTCAACTAACATGCTTTAGAGCTTTTCATGCAATTTTAATCAGTCGATGCACTAAGCTCAAGATGTATTGGAACAGAATTCCAGACCCTATAATAAGCGCTGAAATTCAAGAGCTCAGTCTTCTACCGTAAGTAGTTTCTTCTACTCAACGACGAGGAAACTGAAGGAAAGGAAAATATACGTGTGCCTATCATGCAATAAAGTTTATTTTTGTTGATATTTATGAACAACTCATAGATAAAAGGTGCAGTCCTGTGAAGAAGTGATCAACTGAGGTACTTCCATCAAAGCTATTAAGTTATCCTGCTTATTCTTCGAGGAAATGCAGAACTGGTCAAACCGATCGCCGCAGGGGAACAAGCAAACCGTTTGCTTACCTGAGAATCCGTTGGCGGATCACAATAATTGACCGACCAAGAAGAACTTCATCACTATGGAAGTCCGTATGAAACTTAAACATCAAAACTGTCAAGCGCAAAGCAATAACATAGCTACTCCCAGTCACTTACCTGTGTGATATATACAGGGAAAAATCAATAAATAAAGAATCGTTAACAGCAAACCGTTTCCTACAAGGAAAGGCATCTCAGTGAGAGCGAGGGAGTTATATCCAACTCTATCGGCTAAGACAGCAACAGTAATATTCCGGGAGCCGCAGAAACGTCTGTTTTAATTCAAAGATATTGAAGCGACCACAGTTAAATCGTAATTGCATATCTGACTTGTTAAGGGCGGGTTATTACCTGATTGTATTTTTATCCACCTATTTCTTAATCCTAGAATTAGAATAAAATAGACAAAATAAGGTTAAACGCTAACAAATAGGCAGGGAAAGCTGGACAGTTATAGGCCTTGTCTTGCACCCAAAACTGTCCGTTTTTTTTTACTACGACCATGTACAAACAAGAAACTGCTGCGGAAGCAAAAATCAGAAGCTTTTGTATCCCTAAAAAAGCTACATTGTAAATACGACAATTCGGGGATCGAAAGTTCCGGGTTTGTACTGAAGTTTCTAATTTTGATAGAGTACCGGTGGTTTTGCCGTGTGAAATAGAGGGAAGTTGAACAATATTGGAGACTTCTTAACTCTTTCGGCTGTCACTCATACTCAATAAAAGTCGACCAAACGTTACGACTGATGGGGCATTTTTGCGGCGGTATTTTGTTCGAGCGTTTTCTCTTCTAAATACTATAAGCACAAATTGCATGTAAAGGTCACTCAGCCTGACTGAAAAAATAACTCCAGTAGTTTGAAGCATATGTTACTTGACCAAACCTTGTAATTTTTTTGTATTTTAGTATATTTACTACAAGAAGGGAAAAATAAACTAATCTATCTATTCATTAGAAACTCAAAAACCCATTTTTTGCCCCTTTGATTTTACTTGTAGGCTAAGGCGCATTCATTTCACCGATGGTATGAAGATTGGGTCGGGGTGGACTCTTTTACGTCTAGTACATGAAATTCAAGCAAGCGTTCGTGAAGTTGATAAAGGCTATTTTACGACCGTAAGAATTTTAAGATTGTTGAGTTCAAATTCCGACTCTTATAACCCTTCATCAGAACGAAGCATCATACACCACCGACGCAGCACAGCATAACCGTGGACGATAACCGCAACACTACCAAACGTGCCAGCAAATATCGGAGAAAGATCTAGGCTAGATTGTAGAATACAATTTAATCCATATGGCAAGCACCAAGGCACTGCGGCACCAGCCATTGTACTCAATTCACTTTAACCTTTTAAGACGACTAAGGCACCGCGGAACTGCGATTTGGAGCGCTTAAGGATTCCTTGATCAGAGAACAGATCGTGATGGGAACCAACGATCCCAAGCTACGAGAGCGACTACTCCCAGAAACGGATTTGACACACGAGAAAACAATTAAACTGTGTAGAATCACGGAACAGTCCCGGAAACATTCAAGAATTTTCAACCCACCGACTGCTCAAGCAAGTAGTATTGACACTGTAAAGAAGACCCAGGCACCTAAAGAAGCCACAAAATCAAATACGAATGACCTGCAGAGGATACTTAAATGCAAATGCTGCGGATCGTCTCACGACAGAGGAACTTGTCCGACCTATGGAGCAACATGCCACAAATGTAATGGGCGAAACCACTACCCTCGCTGCCGCTTGAGACAAAAGAGTGGTACTGACGAAAAAAGAGTGTATCATGTGGAAGTACAGTTGAATGAGAAAGATGCGCCACTAAAAGGACAACATATTGAAGGGATTGAAGGTATTACTAAAAGGAACATTCAGTCAGATTTATCACTTAATAAAAACCCCGTACCTTTTAAATGTAATATTTTGCCAATGCAAATGGCAAAAGAGTTAATTAAATGCTCAAGTAGAACTAACCAGTGCGTTGCTTAAATCGTTTGGGGGACATCAGTTAGACACGGCTGGCAAACGTTTGCTTGACACAAAGGCAAATACCTCCCAGGGTTTTACACCTTTAGAGTATTATATTATTCGTGATAATGTAGGACCTCTACTGGGTTTAGAGTCATGCTTACGGGGGGGGGGGGGGGATGGGGATTGAAATTCATAACCATTAATGATACCGTGGAGCAAGTAGGTCTCAGTATTGATGACGTTCAACGAAAATAAATCCTTTTGGATGAGTTCCATTATGTTTTTGAAAGCCTCGGATGTGTTGATTGTGAATACAACATTAAATTAAAGGCAGCGAGTCACCCTACAATTCAGCCACAGGGAAATGTTCCCCTGAGATTAAGAGAAACTCTCGCTGATCTTAAAACAATGATTGGGTCAGCAATGTAGTAAAGTAGAAAAGACCAATGGTACTTTGAGAGTGTGCTTAGACCCGCCAGATCTTAACGAAGCCATCGTAAGGGAGGATTTCAAACCTCCAAGCTTTGGGACAATTTCAAACACACTAGATGGTTGCAAGGTATTCTCTGTGGTGGAGGCATGTCAAATTGTTACTGGAACCAGAAGTTGACAGACGAATCCTCCTTTCTGTGCACATTCAATTCACCGTATGAAAGATATCGATTTCGAAGAACGTCATTTGGTATCTTGTGTGTAAGTGAAGTAGCCAAAAAATGGTCGAGGAACATTTTGGTGACACTTCGGGTGCATTACCAGTGTTC
This sequence comes from Montipora capitata, assembly GCA_949126865.1. Classification (NCBI taxonomy): domain Eukaryota; kingdom Metazoa; phylum Cnidaria; class Anthozoa; order Scleractinia; family Acroporidae; genus Montipora; species Montipora capitata. Next base: position 22,024,537 of record OX421452.1, read on the forward strand.
GATGATTGGAGGCAAAAATGAGAAAGAGCATGATTTGGTCCTCCGTAAGGTTTTAATCAGAGCACGCGAACGCAACATAAAATTCAACCGTGAGAAAATTCAGTTCCGTGTCCCCCAAGTTAAGAACATGGGTGAAGTAGTAAGTGGCTTAGGGTTTTCACCAGGCCCAGACCCGCGGAGGATTTCTGCTTTTCATATGCCAACCCCATCATGCAAACAAGACTTTCAAATGATATTAGGCATGATGAACTGAATTTCTCAACAGATCTTACTCTCCTGATACCTCGTTTGCTTTTAATTTAGTAACCCCAACAGAAGTGAAACTAGAAATTTCTCGCATACCCAATAATAAAGCTCATGGCTTATATTCATGTCCAAGGCAGATATTGAAGTGCGCGTCGAATGTTATTAGCAATAGTCTTGCAGAAATTATAAATCTATCTATTTCGACTGGAGTTTACCCGAACAAGCTAAAGATGGCAAAGATTATTCCTATCTTTAAAACAGATGATAATACTGATCCAAACAATTATAGGCCAATTTCTTTGCTGTCTAATTTTAATATAATCTTTGAAAAATTGGTTTTGAAGAGAATGGAATCTTTCCTTGAACAAAATAATCTGCTTTCTCCATCTCAATATGGCTTTCGTAAAACACTTTCAGCTCAGCATGCAATTTTGGATATTGTAAGTACCATACAAACAAACATGGACAAACGCTTATTCTCATGCGGAGCTTTTATTGACCTAAAGAAGGCTTTTGATACTGTAGATCATAAAATTCTACTGCATAAGTTGGATCACTATGGTTTCCGTGGTGTCATCAATAAATGGTTTTCTTCTTATCTACAACATAGTTAGTCG
>OX421452.1:22027899-22032899 GCA_949126865.1 Montipora capitata
AGAGCTTCGGAATTGTAACAGTTGTTGATGCAGGCCTAGATTGACCTAAAATTTGGTTATATCAACGGAGCTGATGATGTAAATTGGCCACCGTACAGAGATTCTAAAAGCTGACGTTTCGAGCGTTAGCCCTTGGTCAGAGCGAATCGAGGAATTGTGGGTTACGTGTAGTTTTTATAGGAGAGTAGGAGCTACGCTATTGGTGGTAACATGGCAAAGTGAAAAATAGGAATATATTAGTTAAATGAAAAGCGTTCGTTAATACCGTGAAGATTGAGGGTGCCAATTTGGAAGATGAATTTTTTTTCCAGATTCTTGCGTAGGGAAAGGCCGCAGATAGCCATGCATAACGTACAGGTTATTCGATGACATTTGCAGATGTACATGTGAAACGATCGGTGATCTTAACCGGTCGCTTAGGTCCCGATATCTTGCTACTGTTAACAATGAAAAGACAAGTTTTGCATCGTAAGCGCGCACATTTGAAAGTGCCGGGTTGCTCGTCAGTTTTGAGCGCGCTTCCAACTAAAAAGTTGCCTACGTTTTTGTCGCGTTTGAATGAAATACGTGGAGGTTGCGAAAAGATTCTTCCAGTCTCGAGATCATTTTGCAGTAATTTAAAATTATTAAGAATGATACTTTTGACTGTTTAAGTGCTTGAAGACCTTCGCTATTGGGAATGACTGTGTGTAGAGATGTAATGTCCATGGTGAAAATAAGATTGTCTTGGCCGGAGAAATTGAAATCGCGGAAAATTTTTAGTGCGTGTGTACTGTCTTTAATGTATGATGGCAAAGATTTGACGATAGGCGTCATAATCCTGTCTAAGTAGCTAGAAATGAGTTCGGTGGGGCAACTACAGGCCGAAACGATAGGGCGACCTGGGTTGTTAGGTTTGTGAATTTTAGGCAAGAAGTAAATGCACGAAGTTCTGGGGTGTTGATGATGAGATTAGAGACAGTGTCCGGTAATTCTTGATTAACTATAAGATTCTGATTCCAACCTTTCCCCGGAAGAGTGGGCGGCGCTTAAAAATCTTAGTAAACGCAATGACATAGTTGTCAAATCGGCCGACAAAGGCAGCGCGGTAGTTGTTTGGCGGTCCGACCTTTACCAAAAAGAAGCTTTGCGGCAACTTTCTGACATCTCTTTTTATGCCAAAATCCAGAAAGATCTCACTTACACAAATCAAAAACTTGTCAAAGACACCATTCAGAATCTTATAGTTTTCGCAATCGAAGATCTTAAGCTATAAGCAATGACCTTGTATAGATTTAATGTAAGATACTCAGGAAACGTATCATCATATAGCGACTTATGAGTTAACTTAAGTATATTCATATCTTATACTGTTATGTACGTTTACATGTATTCTGCTTTTCCTTTTGTAACTTGTTATATGTTTTGTGTGTAATATTTAAATGTATGTATTTAACAAGGGCATCTACAATTAGTCTTTTTTGTTTTTGCCCTTTCGGCTGATTTTGTTTTAATTTTCCAGGCTTTATTTGAGTACCTTAGTATGTAATGTTTTAAATAAGTGGGAAAATATTAACCATGCAAACCAAATAACTGCGTAAACTGCAGTAATGTTACTGTTTGTTGTTGTTGGTCTCAGTTTTCCACAGTTTGGTATGTCAAAAGGCCTGTCTAAACGGGAAACGTTTTGTTTTAAAGTACGTTAAAACATGTTTTTGCCTAAACGTGTTAGATGTTTCACCGAATGGTTCCAAATAGCCTTAGTTGAACATGTTTCATCAAATAGTATCAATACGCAAAATACAAGATTCAGGCACGAAAAATTTTTAAGGTGCAATCCTTAAATTGGGCTAATTTTGTTTCCTAAAAAAAAATCAAGGTCGTTTGGGAACATACAAGTTTAGAGGAGACCGAATAAGCTAATCAAATCGTCTAAGGAGAAGAGAGCAGTGGTTGTGTTTCAGTTAGTATCCTTAAATTCCAAAAGGAATAAAAAGGTTTTCCATAAATAATTGATAGCCGATTAATAGGCGATCAATTACGTATTCCTCAAAAGGAAAGGGGCTGTCATCGGCATCGTCAAATTAAGCCGACTGATACCGAATGTTTTACTCCGCATTGAAGTGTGTTTAATACGAAAACGCCGTTCCGTTTCGACGTTTAGGTTAATTGAATTCGCTTGTGAGAGTTTTTGTTCCAGTTGATGTAACATCGCCATCTAATGAACTCATCTCGGGTGCCGTAATTTGTGAAACTCTCGGATGATGTAACATAAATGAGAGACAAGAGAGAAAAAAACCTTCAAACAAGCATTATGGGCGGCTCTAGAGATGCTTACAAGTCGCCGTTTTCAGCATTTAGTAATGATGTTCCACGTTTTCCCACCGAGTAATAATAAAAGAGCCATCATGAAGTATCGTGAATCATCTGATCATTTTGGGGTTCCTTTCAATTGATATTGCACCCTGGCATGCAATAACATAGAAGAATCAGGTAAAAAAGAGTATTGGCAGCTCTAATCCCAAAAAATCGGTGACAATACTCGTAACAGAAATTTAGCTCAGCACTGTGTACTGAGTTGTTCAATAGTTTTTCAGCGAAAATTTGTTTCATACTGTGCCAGGGCAGGCAAATATTTATGTGTTTGTGCCAATACAAGCAGTGAAATATTGGGCAATGAAATTCGGTGATTAGGTGGGATGATGTAACAGCTCTCGTAGCGTAGAAATCGATTAAAACAAGGATTTAGACAGCCGCTTACAAATGCCAAGCAGTAGCAAGTTTACGAGAGCTGATACAGTACGGGTTAGGTGTGGCTTTCTAACTTATCATGCGTTTCCTGGGAGGAGTGGTTTATGCAAAACAGTAACGACAGCGTTCAGGTCATTTGAAAATGCCGAATTATTATAATTGTTGGTAATTTAATTTCTTCGACTTTTAAGAAGCACAACCGCACAATCAACGTAATATCAAAAGCCCTGTAGTCAGTTCCTCAGTTTCCTTAAACATTTTTTTCATCAATTTATCTGGTCATGGTACTCAGTGAATTTACGTGTAGGTACGGGAAAGAACAACAACATTTCAAAATTTAAAAATGCAGGTTCAGCTTGTTTTTCTCGTTAAAATTCAAGATTTTGTGACATTTTTGTCTACGCAGGCAACAATAAGCGTTATGCGTGATGACGTCATATGCTCAAAAAAATCGCCACAAAGCCTCGTTGTGCTCAAAATTATTCACATCATCTGGACATGCAATACTATTCTCACGTGGGTTTTCTTTACAAGTTTGCTCCTTTGAGATAAGCTCGTGTTAAAATTTACAAGTTTGATTTTTGAATGTGAAACCAAGTTAGCCATAGTCCGACGTAAACACGCATCCGGATAAGGGCTATTTCCAATCGAGTTTTTACTTACACCGCATATAAACAACACCTGATTTGATTTGATCTGATATGATCTCGCACATTGTCCCCATGCAGAAGACTTGAACAATTTTTTAAATTAAATAAAGTTCATTACTACAGCTAACTATTCCCAAAGCTCTAACTCCTCGAAGGCCTCGTAATACGTTCTCCTTTGAGAACAATACAAGTCACTCTGCACTGCGGTCTTAAGAATCCTTTGTCCTAATATTTCATTGTCCGTTAAGTGTTTCAAGCAAAAGGGAAGAAAAGCTGTAACGCAAGCCCACAAAACTTCCAAAACATAGAACACAGAATTTAAAAGTTCAATTTCCACGGGCGATACATTGTTCGAAAACAGGCTCTCTCCTCCCACAAAACGTATTCCTCTCACTGGAAGGGAAAATATTATAACGAGGAAAGTTCCCAAGGTAGCAATGTTTATGTTCTTCAAATCGCATCGCAGAATGCAAATGCTTCGGCCTCTTGCTTTTAACGGGCGTGAATTTTCCAAGTGCCTTGCAACCGCTCGGAAAACGGAGCACAAAAGAATTACGGCTGGGACTACAAACTGGAGCATGACAAACATATAGCCGTAAAGGCAGACGTCGAAATTTGCCTCCCAGCTAACACCAGGCGAAGGACAGTAACAGCCGTTGCACTTTATAACAGGCATTTCGAGATAAAAGTAGCTAAGAGCTGGATACAGTAGGGCTGCAGTTGACAGTAGAATAGCTAGGAACGTAAGCGTGATCTTAACGGTAGAAAAAGACCATCGTCGCTCTATTTTCAAGTACCGCACCACAATAAAGGCTGTGAGGTTAAACACGGACAACGACATTAAGAGAGCTGTGATGTTAGGAAGGGTATCACAAATCGCGTGGTCTCGCGTGTTTGCATGTTCTGCACGGAGCTCGTCTCTGAGCATCAACACCAAATGCGACAAGAGGTTTCCGGAGTTGACGATCGTTTGAAACACTACGAAGTATTTGAGATTGTTCATAGACCGCCATCTTGACCAGTGAAAGCAATACGCAGTGACGTAAAGGTTGAAGAAAATTCCGAAGAGAAAAATAGGAAGTGAAGCTATCATTATTTTGAAACAGGCGATCTTCTAAGCATTGGCTGTTACGCTGCCAGGTGAGCCAAAAACGCGGTTCACGAAATGCCTACAGCACTTCATCGTCATCATATGACCTGCAGATGTTGAGCTTGCAAAACAATATACCATCAAGTGAATTACATGGGATTAACATAAAAGACACAAAACTGTCGTTGAATATTGCTCGCCAGCTTGATCTTACAGAAAATAAGATATTTTTAACTTTACTTTGTTTTGAATCGGGAAGTTACACTATCGTTGCAAATTGCCAATGAACTCAGTAACTTAGTTTGTGTTTCAATAATATTGATATTGGAAAGACCAGTAGCAGCCTGCAGATGCTCCGCGTGGTAAACAATTTCCTCGCGTGAGATCAAAGCATACGTAAACCAATAAACTTCGTCCGTTCCTTTTCGACGATTATTTCTCGGGAAATCATTCAAATGCACAGGTCTAGTACGCAAGTAACCTCGCATAGTCAAGGCTGGTCCGGAAAATTAGTTACATAATAATAGTTT
>OX421452.1:22040399-22050399 GCA_949126865.1 Montipora capitata
GTACAACTGTACTTGGTAGATCTTCTATATTTAAATTTTACGTTTAAAAAACGAGCAGCAGTGTTTTATCGGGGTTTAAAAACACGAGGCGTATCCGAGTGCTTTTAGACCCGATAAAACACGTGCTGCGAGTTTTTTGAACGGCTTCAAAACATTGCACAAAAAGTGTGTCCCTCTGGACTCAGAACAATGGTTCAAATTGTGAGAGGAGACCATTAGCATACAAGAAAAACAAGCTATGCCAGGAGTGTTTTATCAGGATATGAAGCTCATACACGCGATTATTAATGAGTATTTTAAATTATTTTTATTGCTATATTTATTGACATTTAATTTTATAAACGTCCTTTAGTTTTATTATATCCTATTTAAACTTGACTGAAATTATTCATGGAACTAATTTTGGCATACCTTTTCTTTGAATCAACTGTCAGGCAATCAACATGAATACTAAGTGGGAGATTAGAATAACATATCTTCCAAAATTCAGCCGCGTTACAAGATTGGGAGAAAGCTCCTGTACAGTTGATTCTCTGTCTTCTATTCTGAATCACTTGCAAGTCCAGAAATAAGTCAAAAACAGACTTACCTCTTTGCCAGGATAGGTCAGCAGATTCCTTCAACTGCCGATCAGTTTCATAGTTCCAGTCCACTTCGGAAGGATATTCTTGGTGTTCAATAAGAAATGACGAGTACATGTTCAAAGCGAAGAAATCTGCTGTCCCCTTGATGAAACTCTTTTCTTTTTCAGTAAACTCAGGAAGTCTACAGGATACAAAACACGCCTAGTCGATGTGTCCTTTAAAAAATAAATTAGCTGTTGTTCATCTTTTCCTAATATTAATTATGAAATTTTGATCTCTTGCTTTTGTCTCTGAAAACTATTTTACGTACTTTGTCTCCTAAGATTTTGTCTTTGCTCCTCAGTTCAAATTGCCAAGTTCCCAACAAATAACTTAAAGAGCATTTTCACGCTAATAGTCTATAATGGCATTTGAGGCTGTAAAATACTCTGTCATTTCATTCATCCATATTTCTGAACACTGGCATCTTTTGTCTACTTCATGGCTCTTACGTCGGGTACTAGAAGTTGTACAAAATAGTTTTTAACCACAATTGCTTGTTATCTCGCAATCTGATTGGCTATGTGCCTTGTGAGTCCATGTAACATTTTGACCACTGTGATGATGAATATCGTTGTAGATAAGAGTACATACAATGCTGAATTTGTTAATAATCATTGTTTCATACCATTTGGTTTGTTTTAGAGCAATCGTTTTCTACACATACTAATATCCAACTTCGAGGGCTCCACTTTAGATATGGATACTGAATCCTATATTTTTCACATCCTCCCCATTTAGTTCCCTTGTTCTTTTCTCCAGCTCCCGAAACTAAGATGGTAGTCAAAGATTGTGCACTCCTTTCAGCAGTCTGCATGAGGTCCTGAAATAAGCCAGTGGCACTCATGGAAAGGAAGGTATGAGGGAGGTACATGTATTTTGTAGGCTATACTACGGCCTAAAAGATGAAGCGATGATATATATTTTTTTAATGCATACCTGTTTGGTATTCCTTCAGACTCACTATTTTTTAATACTGCCATCTTCATAACTTCAGGCCAGTCTCCATTAACAAATACAGGATTGGCAAACCATCCCAAAAACCACTCAAGATAGCGTTCAGCAGCATCTAGATCAGTTTGCTTGTCAGTCTTGGGTTCACCCCATTGTACATTAAGAATGATTGACAGTTTTCCTTGTTGAGTGGCACGAAAACCCTGATCATAGGTGTGCCAAGCCTTGGCATGAGCCAGAAGCATAATATGGGCAACTGAAATAAACAAATAATAAATTATGATACCGTTATAAAAGAATGCAGAGACAATAAGGGAAAACTGCTCAGCGCAATTACTCGTAAAAAGTTCTAAGAGGTCATAAACAAAATGCACCAGTGTTTAAAATAATTCAACCACACATTTCGAGGGTGCTCCCTCTTCTTTAGTGGGAGGAAGCACCCTCGAAACGTCTGGTTTACTTTGAACCCTGGCCCATTTTCTTTATGAACTTTTAGAATTTTTTAATGCAGAGACAGTTGATTATGTTGTAGTAAACTGGACTTTCTCAGAATTAATTGATCCACCATGCCCGTTTAACATGTGGGTACAAAGTAACAAGAGTTATTATTCATTTAAGTTAGATAACATTATCATGGGAGCCAAAGAAAACTATAGTTACTCTATTGGTGGTAAGGTGAACAAGGACTTCTGACACAAAAGCTTGATCAGAAGATGAGTGAAATTGAAATAGAAATAGATTGCCCAAAAAGATATAATTTCGTGACACCTAAAATGCCCAAAAAGTAGACTGAAAGACTGCAATAACCACTTAAAACTGTTGAACAACATAAAAGAAATACAGCAAAAGGAAACAGAAGCATAGATAAGCACAAATGAACAAGATTGAAATGGATTGCATTTGGCCTGGGCAATCTTGAAAAAAGTCGGCCCAACAAGTGGTGCATAGAGTGGCACAAATAACACATTATTTACTTTCATCGTCTGTGAAATGTCCAAATCCTGTGTGGAAACGCGGTCAGTTGGCAAAGACAAAATGCATAAGGAGATGGATGTGTTTCGTGATGCTCAAGAAAAAACTGCAATGGATAACCTTCAGTCCGCCAGAACTGGGTGTCTTGAAAACAAAGACCCCTAAGACCCTAAGACTCAAAAACGAAGAAAACCCTCAAGTTGGCTAACGCTAGGCCTAAAAACCAACTTTAGGCCTAGTTAGGCCTAGGGTTAGCCAAACTAAGGGCTTTGGGTTACTTTCTTCGTTTTTGAATCTTAGGGTCTTAGGGATCTTAGGGGTCTTTGTTTTTAAGACACCCACCAGAACACAGGATTATTAACCCTAGCGACCTGTGGCCGGAAAGCTTAAGATTGCCTACAAGACAAGGGCTAACATCATCTCACGGTTAACCATCGCCTCAACTTCATCGCCCCAGACAAACGAGCCCATGGTGGGGAGTGAAACGTAGTATGCTTCGTACAGGAACGTCCATGGATCTCTACATTTATAAAGTGTGATAAAACACAAAAGCCCACTAAATATTGCACCGTTCATGATCCTGAAATGCTCGAGCCTCACACAGGAAAAAAAGAAAATTAACATGCACTTTGCAGTGCTTCGGCTACTTCGCAAACAGAATTAATTTTTTTTAAGAATAACTTTACTAAAAAAAGAGCAGGTACCCATTAAATTTTTGATAACAGTACTTTTATTACTGGGTTGCCAGTATGGCAATCCCAGTCGGAAAATGGGTAATATTTGTTCGTTTTCTTTTATTTTTATTTTTTTCCGTGTCATGAAAAGTCTTGCCTGTCACTCCCCTCCTAAGTGGTGTCTCTGTGCATAGAATCTTCCGTGTGTATTTTGTTAGGTTTGAGGGGGCTGGGGTAATGCATAGATTTCTATGGTGCACACAGGAGAACATTTAATTAACATGCAATGGTGTCGAAAGTGATTGTCATGCAAATGGCGTTTTAGTGGATCTTTAAACAAAATATACCCTCATGGAGCTCAAGATTTTTGTGGTAGTGCTCTGTTCACGAAAATAAACAGGTCTGTTGGAAGCGTGCTTGGGTTTCAACAAAATGAGCCCCAAAATCAGCAAAAAATTGTGACACCGATGAATAATAAAGTGGTGATAAATAAACTCGTATCGGAGAGTAAATTCTTGACTTTGCCTAACTTGTCAAACTCTTGAAAGAAAAAGAAAACTAACAAAAACAAAACCTTGTATCTTGCCATCATTTGACACAGAATTGCTTCACTGTTTCGCGAGTAAACACGCCACGGTAACTTGATCACGGTGCCCACTGAATTCGATGTCACTTTCGATTTTGCGATTTACTTGTGCAGCCAAAAGCACAATAACAAAATTGAAAGTAGCAAAAATCTCCTAAAATGTTTGTCCCTGATCGTAACTTTTATATTTCACGGTTCAAAATTAATGTTGAAAACAAACAGTCGGGATATTTTCAAACAACTCTGGCAAACACAAAACAATCGTTGGAAACTCAAGATAGAGATAGTCCATACTCTCCTGAAAAATTTATAGGTTTTGTCAGAATAGTTTCTGTAAATGATATTTTTGAATAAAATAGATGTTAATGCTGGTAAGCAAATATTGGGCAGTGCCTGGGAGGAGAGCATGACTTCCCATCACGTGACTACCCTATTTGGCTCTTCCATTCATCCTGCCATGCGAGCCTTCTCGGTTTGACACTTCCAAAGCTCAACTCGTTCTTTTTCTCTGTTCAGCAATTTAATCCCTCCATCCCCCCCCCCCCACCCGTTTTGCTTTATGGTTTTTTGTATTTTATTTTATTTTGTCCTCATGAGCTTATTGTAACCTATTTAATAGTTCTCCTTAATAAAATATGGGCGGGGAATTGCTGCCTGCACCCTGCGGCACCCCTTCAGCCCTGTGCTGAAGCCCTGTTAAGGAGGGGGCATATTGTTACTTTGCTGGACTGGGTTAAGTTGGCACCAGAACATTATGCCAGCCACTATGCCTGCCTTGCAATACAGCCATGAGGCACCCCTCTGATAGTTGCCGAGGCCCCTCATCTGGCAGTAGCACCAAAGCATTACCCGACACACATAGGAAAAACTCATGGGAATTCTAACAGTTAAAATTGCCACGCTGTTCTAAATTTCAAAATATTGATGACGCGTGGCGAATGATCATGCACAAAAATAAAAAAAAACAGGTTTGACAAGTCGAAACTGGACTGACTCATTCAATTCTCTGCTTTCCTCTTCCCAACTTATCTAGGAAGATCGAAAGAGACTCTGCTTGCAGGGTACATGTAGGTACCAGTTCATTTGGAATTCGCTTTGGCAAGAAAACATGTTCTCTTCACTCATGAACTGGTACACATACACATCAACACAATCTCCAAGACTTGAAAATTAATGTTGTAACTGTGGAAGCCAACCAAAATCTTGGTGTCACGCAAGGCGAAAATTGGAAATTGAAAATGCTGAGTTTTTAAAACAAAAGACACAATGGCTCTAAAAACTAGTGAAAAGATTTACATCTAGATTTCACGATTTTTATTTTGGATTTTAATGATGTCACGTGAAAACAAACCATTGTTATCACTATTGTTTTATTGAAACAAAGAAGTGTATGCATAATGAAGTAGGGACCTGTGAGGAAATTTCGCCTAAATCACTATCCATTGGATAGTGCAATAATATTGGTTATCTGGCGGATAGCGCTATCCATTGTTTGAACAACTGGCACCCAATATATTACAGCAGCTCACACATGCCCATCAATGATTTCAAAACTAAAATTTAGGTTGACGTCAATCAAATGTTTCCATGACAATAGTCCTTTTCTCTTTGCAGCAGTTGAATTCGTCATGGAAACATTTGATTGATGTCCACCTAAATTTTACTTTCGAAATAAAGGAAAGAATGTCGTTGAGGGGCACATGTGACTAATAACCACTGTATATGTTTGATTTAAGTGAGCAAATTTGCAGCAGGTCTAAAACACAGGTCACAGGTCAGGTTGCAGGTCAGGTCAGGGCAGTTTGACTTCAAATCATTTGGTTTGCTCAGACAAATAATGCATCTCTTAGCTGTCTTTATACGGGACGATATAAAAGACAAACTAAAAGACGCATTAAATTTAATTGCCCAAAGTCGCTCTGACGTATTATACGTCTTCAGACAGTGAGTATAAAAACGGCCAATGATAGCAATAACTCAAAGTACCTCGCCCGCTAATTCAAAGCTAATGGAATACAAGCAAAGATCACTAAGAATTCCCAGCATTGTTTACATTAAGCTTCAGAATGTGGCTCTACACAATTAAATCCATCCAGCAGAACGAAAACAATGAATTTCACATGCAGATTGCTTCCTACCTTGTTCTCAGCTTCGCTTGAATCCGCCATTTCTGTGGCTTTTCAGAAGGTAAATCAAGTGATGATTTAATTTATATTTCTACTTATTTCGGTGACAGAGAAATTATTCTTCCTATTGCCCTGATCTGACCTGGCCTGACCTGTGACCTAACCTGACCCACAGCCTGACCTGACCTGTGACTTGATTAACCTGCGATCAGGCTCTATTTTAGTTTTGCGTGGTACATGCTGTGGAGTTTGCGAAACAAAAAATAGAGCCTGTCCAAATTCCTCTTCGAAATTCCTTCTGCCCCCTTTTTTGATTGATTGACATGTCCTTCATTGGCCAATCAGATTTAATTCCATCACACAATTCACGCGCGGATGGCAGATGCATGCTATTTTGTTTTGACCAGAGTTATTTACCATGGGAGGAATTATAAATGAATTTGAAAGTTGCTTTCAGCTTCAATTTGAGAAAAACACATTTAAAGCATGGGGAATGTTACTTTCTGTACGTACCTTTCAACGACTATATTGCGGCAAAGGCCGGTGTAATTCTTCCTCCGAACTTCACTGAATATACAATCTTGTAAGCTTGACATTTTAATTCGTAAAATTTTGAGATAACCTAGCATTTTGTCGCTGGACTGTTTGGCAATAGACTTTTAAAGAAAAAAAAAGAGAAATACTGTCAGTAACCTTTCAACATGGTTGCCCATTAAGGTTTCTTTGGTGATTTTTTTTCAGCTAATCTTCAGTGCAGTGCATTTCTAGGATTGCACGTAGTAAAATCATGACAAGTAAGCTCATGTTAATTTGTTGATGCAGTACGAACAGTGGCAAAGTTTCGTTTATTTTTGTACAATTGATCTCTCTGGAAACATGCCATTTTTGCTTCTGGAATGCAAGTTTTAAGTCAACTCAACTGGAAATATTATGAAGCAATCTTGACTCCAAATTGTACAAACAAGCCAAATCATGTGCAGCAAGTAAATAAATCTGTTTGATATACAGTTATTCAAAACATGCATTCATGTAACTTGTGATTTTATCAGCATCTCCTCCTCCTGCTGATATGTACGTCCTTTGTCTTATCCAGGAAACCAATATGCATTGTCTTTCATTGCCATTTGAAAGAACCAGCTATTTAGCTTTCAAAACATTAGGGATGTGAGTGCCAAAGTACTTTCAGCCACAGGGCCACAGAGCTTGACGGATGTATACAAAACATCAACCCCAGGTCCATGGACCCCTTTGTGGACCCGGTCCATGAACTACCCCGGTAGGCCACCCCACATTTTGCAAAGTTAAAGTAGAAAAATCTTTAGATGAAAGAGTAACATGAGTACTCAGGTTAACGAAAGAGGGGGTTGATCCTCACACTTATCAGGACAATTTAAGCAATTGTCTCTTTGTAGACACTTGGAAATTCAGGTGGCCTCAAAAGGATTCAAATCCATGACCTCTGCAATGCCGGCACCATGTTCTACCAACTGAGCCTTGAAGCCACTCAGTTGGGAGCAGGTCAAGTTGTTGGGCTCATTTGTTCTGGTGAAGGACTTCACAAATGAAATGAACTTAATATTTGAAAAGCGGGTTATAGCTAGACGAATCCCTTTGGAGCCACCAAATAGGTGGTATAAGTGTCTACAAAACAGGCAATTGCTTAAATCAGTAGCCCATAACTAGGAGGGAACAACAGCTCTATAGTCCTGCTAACGAGAATCCTGTGGAGCCCGATGACCAATCACAAGAAACTAACTTGACGTCATGGCGTCACCTAACCGGAATTGTCTTTGTCTTTTGCAGAAAAGGTAGTCTAAAAGTAGATAGATCATACATGGGCTCTTGGTCTATAAAAATACTGTAACATAGGCTTATTATATAATTAGCTCTTAGTCATGGACTCTTACTTAAATTTTCCAGATACCTAAGTGCAAGGATCACTTCTCTCTTTCCTCTGAAGATTTTTCTGCTTGTAAAATGTACTTAATTTACAAAATGAGGGGTGGTCCACAGGGGAGGTCCATGGACCGGGTCCATGAAGGGGTGGTCCATGGACCAGGGGTCCATGTTTTGCGAACGGTCCGAGCTCGACAATAAACGGAATCGCTAATTTCACTCTTTCCAGAGATTCAAACCCAATTCTGGACAAATTATGAGATGTTTCAGATGGCATATCTCCATTTACACTGCAATCAAGTTGCACCGTCCACGTTATTGTAAGAAAGAAAGGCAGCAAATTTCTTCGCACACTAATGGCAGATCAGTCTCGAGCACTTCGCGAGAACTACGCTCAATCATGATGGCATTTTCACTTCCGGCATTTTAACAGCCAATCAGATCACGAGTTTGGTTGGCCAAATTAGGCCCAATTTTAGCGAGCGACGACATAAGAGAACGTATAGGCGAAGCCAAAATTTTGACTTGGTTTGACCTGTGACCTGTGACCTGTGACCTGTGTTTAAGACCCGCCGGCAAATTTGTGTCTGCGAACCGCGTAATAATATTAAAATGTCAAATGCAATATTTACCTTTGTAGGGGGCAGTTTTGATATCGTTCCTATTCGGTGGATGTAGGCCAAGTCCGTAACCTAAAAAGGCTGCTTCCCACGGCTCGTTGAACGTGATCCACCATTTCACCCGATCGCCAAAAGCACCAAAACAAAACTTCGCATAATCGTTAAAAAAGTCGACCATCTTTGTATTCAACCAGCCGTCGTACTCGTCTTGCAGTGTCTGAGGTAAATCGAAATGATATAAAGTAATGACTGGGGTGATATTACTTTCCACCAACAAGTCGATTAGCTTGTTGTAGTAGTCAACCCCAGCGAGATTCAGTTCGTCCACAGTTCCTTTCGGGAAAATTCTGGACCACGAGATTGAAAACCTATAAAAACTGACCCCAAGGTTTTTCAACAGCTTAACATCTTCATGCGATCGCACGCAACATCTCCAGTTGGTCTAGCGGCAGCTGCGTGAGTATACGTATCCCAAATGCTGGGTCCCTTTCCATCTGCATCCCATCCTCCTTCGATTTGATACGCCGAAGTCGAAGCTCCCCACATGAAATCTTTGGGAAATTCGCCAAAGAGCTTTTCTTCATCCTCTGCCATGACACGAGAGCAGAGAATTAAGAAGACTGAAGCTAAAAATGACATTTTAATTACATATCTTGTGATGCTTGGCCAATCCTTGCCCCGAGGGGGTAGAGCTTGCATTCTTTTCAGATGGCTCGTCACGCAATCTTTTTGAGGAGGATACCTCTGCGGTCAAGTAATATGACGATTTTTATCTGTAGTGGATTCACGCAATAAATATGCGATTCTTTAAAAAGTTATTCTGTGAGGGTATTTGGGATCTCAGGACAAATAAATGAAAGTCTCTCCTTATTTTATTACCCCTCACCAATCCTCGCTCACTCTGGTTTTGAGAGAACGTCCGGGTTGTCACCTTTCAGGCATATTCATTAGATTTGTCATTTTGTTAGAGCTTCTTGTTACACCTTTTCACCTTTGTTTAAAGATGGCGGTAAGAAACCTTTTAATCCTTGACTAGATTTATTCTATTTGCTTTTTCTTTTGTCTAGACAATAAAAATTTGAAGGGAGAGAAAATCCTCTCTCAAAAAACAAAGGCGATTTATTCACCATTTAATTACCTTTTTTATTGCTTTGACCAAAATACTTAGTCATCGCCATCCAGGTCTGAAGATGGTTTTATTCGAGGGACATTTTACGATGACTTCATATGGGGAGCAGCGACGGCAGCCTATCAGATTGAGGGCGCTTGGAACGAAGATGGGAAAGGGCCAAGTATATGGGACACGTTTTGCCATGTTGGAGGAAACGTGCACAATAATGATACTGGAGATGTTGCTTGTAACAGCTACCACAAGATCGAGGAGGATGTCGCCCTCCTTAAGAACCTCGGTGTCGGCTATTACCGCTTTTCCATATCGTGGTCCAGAGTGTTACCCAAGGGAACAGTAAATAAAGTCAATCCCTTGGGAGTTAAATATTACAACAAATTGATTGACAGGCTACTGGACAATGGGATTAAACCGGCAGTG